>CM046436.1:38091327-38401327 GCA_025506505.1 Flaveria sonorensis | reverse complement strand
AGTTCATGTCCTCTCTTCCCAGACAATGGACACACTATTATGTGGTCATTAAGAGGACTGAAAACGTCAAAATCCTTACTCTCACTAAGTTGTATGGCATACTCAGTGGCTACCAGATGAAGATAAATATGCAAAATTCATCTGGTAACTCCAGCATCCAACAGAGTTCAGCCCTTCATGTGGTTGAAAGGGACTACAGAGAACCATAGCACCACCTTATCTGCTACCCTGAAAACTCACAGAAAGGGCCTTTCATCACCTTCCCGAAGACACCAAGGGAGAGTTACACTCCTGGAAGCCCAATCCAGGAGACAAGCTCTTCACAAGCTTTTGTGCCTTCAGATGAAAGTACAGGCAAATTTCTCTTCACTCTTGAAGACCTGGACTGTAGCCATCAAGATGATCTGGAGTATATTGAAATAGTCCAGCAGTTGGCTCTTCTCACTCACAGGGCCAGGAAGTTCTATAAGAGGACTGGGAGGAAGTTTCCTAGTAATATGTCTAGTGGAAAGTTTGGGATGGACAAAGGCAATGTGAAGTGTTAAAATTATAACCAAATGGGACACTTTGCTAGAGTGTGCAAGGCACCTAAGTCTAATGGTGGCCAAGCACAAGCCAGGCCAAACTACACTGAAGGAGCACACCAGAATGAGAAGCCTAGGCAGCAAGCTGTAGTTGTTGTTGACAAAAGAGGCTTTGACTGGAGCTTTCAGGTGGAGGATGCTGCTCCAAACCAAGCACTTATGGCAGATCATGATGAAGCCAAGGTATTGGAACATCTCTGTACACCTGAATGTATTGCTAAAGTCAATAAATATAGGTCCTATAACTTGGAGATGAGATCAGATCTCAAGTCCTTAAATATCTTAAAAGCTAATTTCAAAAGAGCTGAAAATGGTTACAAACTAAAAATAGAAGATCTAGAGAAAACCATTTCAACTCTAAAGCATGAACACACCAAGTACAGGACATAGATTAAAGATCTTATCACTAAGTTAACTGAATGCCAGGCTGAGCTTGTGATCAGCAAAGCCCGGGCAGAAAAACTTGTTCTTGAAGAACGGACCATCAAAAACATGATATCCTTATCTTTACATGCACAAGTTTGTTATCAAAATAAGCAGGGATTGGGATCTACTGAGATAGCTCCTCCATAAACTCTATTATCTGTAAGATCTCCAAGGTGTGGAACTTGTGAAGATGAGCTTCCCCTCATAGACTCCATTGCTGAAGAGGATTAGAAGGAGATAGTGAAGGATGTGTCTGAGAAGTGTGAAGAAGACCATCCTAAGAAGGGACACTATCCTACTAAGGAGAGAGATGAAGAAGCTGGGATGACCAAGTCTCCAAGAAAGAACTTGATCAGGAGAGCCAAGAAAAAGGCAAAGAAGGCTCAAGAAATCAAGGCCACTTTTAACTCTAAGCAGAAAGAAGTGTTTATCTCTGCAGGGTTTGAAGTGGTGAACGCTAAAAACCTAACCATGAACTCTAGTACCAAGAGTTCTAGTTTAGGTCCAAATCATCTCAGTAAAAAGAAGACTGATCAGCTTTGTACCACTGCTACACAGCCTAAGCCATTCAGTTCCAAGAGCAAGCCTCTCCCTAAGAAGCTTATTGCATCATCTGTAAAGGTAAAGATGGAGAGGGAAAGTGATCAAGTTCAGTCTTCATCTCAGAAGAAGACTCTTAGAAGGAAGCAAATGGACTGCATCATGTGTGGTAGTACTTCTCATCTGGCTAAGGATTGCATCTACAATCCTAAAAGTACTATCCACATGATCAATGAGAAAACTTCTGAGAAGAAGAAGATGAAGCTAGCCTCGGAAGGAAAATCTGTATCCTTCGGAAGCTCCAAAGTGAAAAAGAAGACAAGTGAAAACTTGCCTTCGGAAGAAAATTTGGTCTCGGAAGAAAGGAATGCTTCTGAAGTACTGAAGCATGCTGCAGTGAAAGCAAGATCTTCTGAAGGTCCAGTCTCCAAAACTTCAGAAGTTGTTAAAACTTCCAACGTGTTGAAGGTCAAGTCCAATCTTTCGAAGATAGTGTGGAAGATGAAGAAAGACATGGTGACTGAAAGTTCTTCATCAACAGCAAATAATGATCCTCAAAGCTTGAATATAGGATCAGTTACTGTTACATTGTCTTCAGATCACTTTGAAAAGCCCAAGAACAATGAGGCTTGGGTTTCAAAGTGTAACTAACCACTTCTTTTTATGTAGGAATAGCTAAAGACCAAGGGGAATGTGTGGGTCATTGATAGTGGCTGTTCTAGGCATATGACTGGTAATGGTTCTTTGCTTCACAATTTTGAGAAAATTGATGGAGTACCAGTTGCTTTTGGAGGAGATGCTGGTGGATACATCACTGGAAGGGGCATGGTCACAAATGGTAAGCTCACCACTGAGAAGCTAAATTTCGTTAAGGAGCTTGGGTACAATCTACTGAGTGTATCCTAATTTTGTGGTCAGAGACACAACATGCTCTTTACTGAGCATGAGTGCATTGTGATCAAAGACACAACATGCTCTTTAGGAATGACCTCATATTGTCTAGTAATCACAAATGATTTCCTAAGATTCACTTGGCTCTTTTTCCTTAGAACTAAGGATGAGACTCCTGAGATCTTGAAGAACTTCATTCTGAAAATTGAGAATCAATCTGATTACATGGTCAAGATCATAAGATGTGATCAATGAAAAGAATTTAAGAACCAATCCTTGATACATTTTATGATGAAAATGGTATTACAAGACAGTATAGTGCTCCCAGGACTCCTCAGCAAAATGGTGTTACTGAGAGGAGAAACAGGACACTTATTAAAGCTTCAAGAACCATGTTTTCTGACTCTAAACTGCCCATCACCTTCTAGGCAGAGGCAGTTAACACAACCTGCTATATGCAAAATAGAGTTTTAGTGGTTAAGACTCATGGTAAGACTCCTTATGAGCTTTGGCACAAAAGGTGACCATTTATTGGTTTACTCACTTCATTTGGATGTCCTTGCACCATTTTGAATACCAAAGATCAAGAAGCCAAATTTGATGAGAAATCAGATGATGGACACGTTATTGGATACTCTTCCCAAGCTAAAGCTTATAGAGTATACAATCTCAGAACTAGAGTAGTTGAGGAGTCAGCCAATGTGACCTTCAATGAGCACACTCCTAGTGTGAAAGGTTCTAGTCCTAATTGGCTATTTGATTTTGATTTAGTTACTAACTATTTTAACAAATCTTATGACGATGTTTCAGGATCTACAAGTAACTTATCAACAGGACATCGTGATCCAAGATTTGAGCTGAGAAGACCAAGCAAGAATACTACTTCAGCTCCACTGGTATCTAACCCTGCAAGTGAAGATCCTATCAGCTCAAAGATGACAAATTCAGCTGATACATCTGAGATACCTACAAATTCCAGTTCAATGGTTCAAAACTCAGATGAAGGAACTTCAAATGTAGGAGGAAATGGAGGTGGTGATAGTGATCATGAATTTCTTGATGCTGATAACCACCCCATAGAAGACAACATAAATGATGTCAAACAATCATTGGATCAAGTCTCTCTTGATAAGTGTGCTGATGTGGTGGGAGATACTCCATTGCTAGATCTGAATTCTTCTAATTTAGATCTTTCCAATCAACTTGTTATGATCTCTTAACTCAAGATCCACAAGTCACACCCTACCACAAACATCATTGGAAATGTTTATATAGGTGTGAGAATAAGAGGACAAACCCATGACAAAAATGTGTGTCTATACTCTTGCTTCTTTCCCCGGTAGAGCCAAAGAAAGTTGATGAGGCTTTGAAAGATGGAAGTTGGGTTGAAGCAATGCAAGAGGAACTGCTTCAATTCAAAAGAAAAGGTTTTGAACCTATGTCCTCTTCCTCATGGGAAGACTATTATAGGAACCAAGTGGGTTTTTAGAAACAAGAAGGATGATAGAGGATTTGTCATCAAGAACAAGGCCAAACTAGTTATTCAGGGTACACACAAGAAGAGGGAATTGACTATACAGATATTTTTGATTCTGTGGCAAGACTTGAGGCTGTAAGAATATTCCTGGCTTTGATGCATCCAAGGATTTCAAGGTCTACCAACTTGATGTCAAGTGTGCTTTTCTATATGGGGTGATTGATGAAGAGGTGTATACCAAACAACCACCTGGCTTTATAGACCCAGATCATCTTGATTATGTCTGCAAGCTTGATAAAGCTCTCTATGGACTGCACCAAGATCCAAGAAAGTGGTATGAGACACTATCTTAGTATCTCTATCAACATGGCTACAAGAGGGGTACTATAGATGGAACTCTCTTCATCAATATATAGATGACATTATCTTCGGGTCAACTAATCCAAAGCTCTGCAAAGACTTTAAGAGGCTGATAAAGAATAGGTTTGAAATGAGTGCCATGGGGGAACTCAATTTCTTTCTGGGAATTCAAGTGAAGCAAGTTGAAAATGACATCTTCATAAGTCAGTCAAAGTATGTACAAGACATACTTACAAGATTCAACATGACTGATTACAAGGTTGCAAAGATACCCATAGCCAGAAACCACTCCCTTGGACCTAATCTTGAGGGGGAGAGTGTGGATGAACATCTTTACAGGGCTATGATTAGGTCTCTTATGTACCTCACAGCCAGCAGACCTAATATCATGTTTGCCACATGCATCTGTGCAAGATATCAAGCCAACCCCAAGATGTCATACCTGGTTGCTGTCAAGAGGATTCTTAGATATCTCAAAGGTGCTCCCAAGCTTGGCCTTTAGTATCCAAAGAGTTCTGACTTCAATTTGTATGCTTTTACAGATAGTGACTATGGTGGTTGCAATATGACTGCAAAGTCTACATCTGGGGGATGTCAATTCCTTAGTGGAAGGATTGTCTCATGGCAATACAAGAAACAATCCTATGTGTCTGCATCAATTGCTGAAGCTGAATAGTGCTCAAGTATTTGGGTTCAGAATCAGATGTTGGACTATGGATTCAACATCAATGAGACTCCCATCCACATAGACAACAACAGTGATATCTCTATTACAGAGAATCCTGTGTAGCACTCAAGGACCAAACACATCAACATCAGGTATCATTTGATTAAAGATAACTTTGAGAAGTGATTAATCAAACTAGTCAAAGTTAACACAAATGAACAATATGTTGATCTGTTCACTAAAGCTTTTGATGAATAGAGATTCAAATATCTTGTATCAGCTATTAGGATGATTAACTTTGAGTCGATTTTCTTAAAACTTAAATCAACTTTAATTCTAGAACCTGTGTGTCCTAAGTTGTCTATTTTATCACCTTCATAAGCCCAGTTTATTTTGGAAGAAAATTTTTAAAATGATATTCCTTAGATTTTTAAAAATTTCTCAAAACATATTTTTTTTTGGGAAGATTTCAAGTTGCCTTGGGAAGAACTTTATGTCTTCAAATCAAATAACTACTTATAAGAAATTTCTTTCAGAAGAATATTTTTCTTTTGTAAAGGACAAATATCTTCCAAAAGCAATTAAGTCTCGGAAGATATTCTCTTAAATATGTTTATTCTCCAAGAAATATTCTCCAAGTTTTCACAAATTTTCTCTTAAGAATATCTTCCGAAGCCAAATTGGCTTCGAAAGCTTTTTTTTAAAACTTCCGAAGCAAATTTACCTTCAAAAGATCTTCAACTTTCAAGAAAACTACCTTTTTGGGCACTTTTCAGATGTGGGACCGACATCCGGATTTCAAAGTTTATCCTTTTTTCTTTAACTTTGACTCAAATCTATTTCATATATATTATCACAATGGTTCCCCCTCTTCTCACTATCCTCTTCATCTACATTTTCTCTAACCTAATTTCACTCACAAACCGCCTTCGTTGTTATCTTCCTTCATCGTAAAGCTACTTCAAATGACCAACCTTGACCACAGAAACCAACCTGATTTTTTCATGCATCTTCACAGGTAACATAATCAGGTTGCTCTATTAAATTCTGAGAAAGATCCTGTTTTCTCGAAGGTTTGCCGTTACCTTTCTTTGTCAAACTACTTCACCTCCCTCACCATTGATCCTCCTCTCTATGAGGATCAGTTGTTGGTATTTTGGAGGACCTACCAATAGGTCACTATGGATGGGGAGAAGGCATTATCTGCCATAGTGTAGGGGAGGACAATCTTCATCACTCCGGCCACCATAAACACACATCTTCAGCTGGATGATATAGAAGGTGATTTGTCCTTTCCAAAAGCTGTTGTCAACCACTCCGTTGAGTAGATGGGCTATGAAGGTGACTTCTCAGTCAAGACCTTCAGGAAGGGGAAGGTCTCCTCTTAATGGAAGTACCTCCTCCATGTTGTCATACACAACTTATCCAACAAGCATGGAGGATGGGACCAGATTCCAGAAGACCTCTCCTTCATAGTCCATGGGACGGTTCAGGGGGTCAAGTTTAGGTATTCAGAATTTGTATATACCAATTTACTTGCTAACTTAGACTCCCTAGAATATTACATGTGCCTTAGATATGTCCATCACATTCTCAACTGTCAACTGGGCACACAGTTGAACGGAACAGGTAATATTATAAAACTAGGACAGATGAATCCTGGCATCTTCAAAATTATAAGGAAGCCAACTGTTGGCTTCTCTGGGGTAAAAACAGCCCTAGTCCCAAAAATGTTTGAACTCATTGCTCAAGGTGGCAACCTAGCTGCCCCAGCTGGTGTTGAACCTACATATTCTATCTCCTAACCCCAAATACAGCCTACAATAACTATCACCTACCTGAGAAAAACTAAACAAACCCCTGCACATGCTATTTAGCCTGTGCAGGCCCCCATATCACAAACCATGCAGGAGGAAGTGGACATTCGAGCTCCTACTTCCCCTGAGGAGCAAACCACTCCCATCTCTCAAATGATCAGTGTTGAGGTTCCTCATGCTCAGCCTGATGAGCTTACAACCCCATTAGCCTTAAGCCTTCACTCAGAGTCTCAACACTCTAGTGAACAACCTTTCGGGGACAGTTACCAACCCCAGCCGCTGGATCTAAACCAACAAATTCCCAGCCTTGACTTCTATGATGATGAAGACATGGGCTTCAGTGAGTACCATGAGTCTCTCTTCCCCACCCCTACCCAAGAAGAGATAAATACCCTTATCTCACCCATGTCTAACCGACATCATCCAACCCCCACTGAGGTGGATCTTCCTGAACCTGTTCAGGAGATCCATATGGAAGAGGCTTTCACTTTAGAAAGTGATTACATCATTCAAACCTCAACCATGGCAACCCAGCCTCTTGACACTTCTCTTGAAGTTGTCATGATGCAGGGGAAATCCAGCAGCCAAGAACAATATGCTGGTGATGAGGAAGAAGACATTAGTCCCATTTTCTTATCCCCCGTGATTCTTCTAATGAAGATGAGGGGAGTCTGAAACTAAAGGTTCATATATTGACTAAAACTTACACCTATTTAGTCTTTAAGATTAGTCACCTGGAATCTCAGGTAACTATCTTACGAAAGAGGGTCAATGACTGTTGGGTCTGAAAAATAGTCCAATATTATCAACGCAGTCAAAGTCAACAAAAGTCAACATTAAAGTCAAAGTCAATGCAAAAGTCAAGACGACACATTCGGAACGAAGATTAGTAGTGAGTCGTTGAAGATACAAAGAACACGGGTCTTAGAGTTAATATTTATGTTGTTGTCAACAAAATATATATTTAATCTTTATTTGTCTAGTTTGTGTCTTAATTGTAATTTCATAATTATCATGTTTTAATCATAGTCTAGGGGGCTAAATATCATTAAGTCTAATTGTCACTAGACTATATATAGCTAGAGTTATTAGAGTGTTGTTAAGCTTGAATGAGCTAGATTTGAGAGTTTCCATGTAAACAATATCTTATGCAAATCAATATAGATCAAACAAGGGTTTTGTTGAGTGTTCTTAAGGTGTTCATCATTGTTCATCAATATTTTATTATGTTTGATCTATATTTTACACAAATATCATTGATATTTGTGTTTTCAGTGGGATTTGTTTGTGTTTATTAATCAATTGCACTGTTATATCGATCAGAAGGACCAACAATATGGTATCAGAGCCATTGTGATCTTGATTAGTTGGTTTTTGGGATTTTTCGAATACTAGTTACTGTTCCATCGATTTTGCTTACTGATTTGGGTGTTTTGGTTTTTGGGATTTTTCGAATACTAGTTACTATTCCAGTTGCTTAGAAACCATTTAGTTGACATTAAAAGTATTTTTTTTAGGGGGAGAATATCATTCAACAATTTTTGTAAAAATAATTTTAGTTTTGGGTGTTAAAGTGAATTTTAATATTTAAAAGAAAATGTTGTTTTCTGCCGATTTCGAATCAGAGAACGCCAAAATGGCACAAAGTTGGTTTGATTCTTTTGCAGCCATGAAAGATGAAAAGATATCTGATGTTGTTGATCGATTTCTGATGGTGGCAAACAACCATAAGAAGTATGATGACCAGCTGGGAAACCATGAACAAGTCACAAAACTTTTGGACTCTCTTCCTCCATAATGGAGTCCACAAGTTAGGTTGTTAAAACAAGAAAGAAATTTTGCTGACTACAAACTCATGGAAGTTATCAACAAGTTGAAGTCATTTGATTTGGATATGAAAAGAAAAGAGTATAGTCAATTTATGTATGGTGGTGTATCTTCAAGTGTTGAGATCAAAGAAACTAAAGAAGAAGTCAACCATGTATTGATGGCTGAGGTGGTAAACAGTGATGAGAATTATGTTGAGGATTTTGATCCTTTCAAAGAATTCAGCTGTGATACTCAAGGTGAGAGTGTTGGTGATGTTGATGCCTGTGCAAACTGGAGTAAAATTCAGAAGCTACAGGATAGTGAAACAGATGAAGTGAAGCAGGAGGTTCAGGATGAAGGAAATCCAGAGGGAGATGAAGCTGAGGAATCTAAGAAGCGAGCTACTAAGGAGAAAGAGTACAAAAAGAACACTCCCGTATTTCAATGTGAAAAAGCCCTAGCTGCTGAAAAGATAGTTATGGGACTCCCCTATGAGATAGTTCAAGACATGTGTTCTCCTCCCTGCAAAATTCGTTTATTATAAAGCTAACAGATTATTGTTAGAAAATGAAAAAGAATTAAAATGAATAAACAAAGAACTTAAAATCAATGAGTCTAAATATTTTATTAAACTAAGAGAAGCTTTAAAAGAAAATGATCTTTTAAAAAGAAATCTTTTAGAAAAGAATGTCGAGATTAATGTTTTGAGCGAACGAGTCACATTAGCAGAATTTGAGACTAGCAAGCTTAAAACTAAACTTGATAAATGGACGATATCAGGGATGAAACAGGAAGAACTATTCTCTAAGCAAAGGGGAGCTAGAATCAAAACGGTTGTGGGATGTGGTGAAACTTCATATGTTTATCCTCCTCCTAGCACTTACTGTTACTCTCCTATGCCTCAACCTCATCCATCTAATGATTTAATTGAAGCTGCAGATACTAATAGTTTACATACAGGTTAAGCAGCATTAATCACAAAGAGGTTCGAGATGAATATGATTTTCCTGTAGGTTTAGGGCTTATCAAGCAAGGATTTGATCTGCAAAATGATAATTCCATCTATAATGCTTCAAAACCAGAATCTGTTGTTTCCAGTAACTTCTTTAACAAATTCAAGACAGGTAGCATCCCTTCATTTGTTCCTGTCAAGTTTGTCAAAGAAGGAACAACTGTGGAATCATCAAGCAATCAGAACTCAACAACACAATCCGACATAACCAGAGTCATCAATCAAGATCCATTGGAAGCTGTCTTGTGTATACAGGACTGGACAAGTTCTAATGATGAACCAGAGATCATCAAGACACCTGAAGCTATCAAGTTTCAAAAGCTTCTAACAGTTGAATCAAGACCTATACGGATCTCATCTCCAACTGCTAAGCAAATCAGCAGTTCCTCCAAAGCTCAGCGGAAGAACTCACCATCTTCATCTGTTATCCATCAAGCTCGCCAAAAATCTGCCTCCAAGTCTACCAAATCACCAGTCATACAAAAGTGTACTCAGAAAAATGTTCAAATCTCAGCTCCCGAAACATCACAAATCAAATCACATCCCAGTTCGAAATCCACATTGACAAAGCCTCAAAAGGTTCAATTTCCATATATCCAAAAGAAGAAGCATCAAGGTTGTAAACAAGCTGCATCAATCTCAAAGCAGGCTCCACCCTCTCCTATTATCCATAGAACTACAAAGAACCAAAAGCCTTTCAAGGCTTGCTTTAGATGTCGAAAGGAAGGTCATGTGCTAAAGAAGTGCCCTCAGGTTCAAAGGCAAGCTTCGGGAGGTAAAGATAACACAGGTTGCTTCTCGGGTTCAAAAGGTAAAAAGCACATATTTTGAATGGTTGGATGAAGAACAATCTATCCAAACCTTCTCATGTGAAGCCGGTTTCACATGATTCAAAGATGAAAAAGACCAATGTTTCAAAATTAAAATCTCTTTCTTCGGGTCTTAAACAGAAAATGATTCCAAATTCAATTCTTTCAAATAAAAAATAATTGAACAAAAATAATTTGGAAAGCAAAACAAAAAGAAAAGGATAAAGAAATAAATGATTTTTCAAAAGAGTGTGTGCTTAAACAGGTTACATACACTGATGAAAAACGAACTCCTAGGACCACGATGGCTTGGGTCCCCCTCTCTAACTATTCTGTTTATGAGTGCAGGAACAATTCAGGAGGCCTATCAGTATTTCGGTTTACTGACTGGGATTGTTTCTAATTCAAATTTGAGGCGGAACAAACAGGTCATGGTATCTCATCCACATTTTGGATTCTTATCTACCATTCACAATCACTGCATTTTTCTTGTTACTTCATTTCTCATGTTTTTGCTAGTATAATTTGAAAGACTTTCTTTAGTAAAATTCTTTTTTCAATTCTGTTTATTATATACTTAAAAAAATAAATAAAAAAATAAAAAAGGGAAAATTTCTTTTTTTGTATCATTGCAGTTAAAAAGAAATTTCGGGGGAGAATAAAAATTTTCACGGGAACTAAGAACTTGATTTGGGATGACTGAGAAATGATAGTATGTCTTCTTGGTATGCTTATTTGCATGACTTGTACTTTGTGAGAAATGATAGTAACTGATATAGATGTTTGTATCACTTAATATTCTAAAACCTGAAAAAGACAGTTTCATTATATGATATGCTTGGTAGGCTCAGCCTGAAAACAAAGTAAACAGTGATTTTGTAGCCTAACTAAAGCTTTAGAACTCGATGATAAGGATTATTCTCCTGACATTTCGGCCTGCACAAAGTTATAAGTTTTGTCAAAAATGGGTTGAGAGTATCTGACTTCTGCCTTGATTACTTCGATTCCCAAATTCCCTCACCCTTGCTTCTGAACTGATGCTTCTTGTAAGCTCTTCAAAATGCTTTTCATGCTTATCTCCTCTGCAATGCGGAAGCATTGACCTGGAGTGATGATCTTCTCTGTTATACGTGAGTATAGACCTGAAGCTCTCATTAGCACGCTCAGATGATCATCTCCTCTATTATACGTAAGTATAGACCTGGAGCTCTCATCATCTGTTCCCCAAATAAAGGCATAGTGATTCTTAAACTAAGATCATTGTTGAAAACTTAAAAGAAAATCAAGCAGAGCTAATCATATTACTCAATAAGCCCTAATGATGGGATAAGTTCTTTGCGGATCTCTATGGGAACCAAATCACCAGCGGCTTTTCTAATTAAATCTAAAACATGATAAAATCAGTTGCAGATCACTTACTGAAAAGGATAAGGCATGGGTTTAAATTGGACAAATATACCAACAATCATTTTTGAACTGTTTTTGGCTTTCAAAAAATTTAAAATTATGACCAGACTCTGTATTAGTGTGATCTCACTAGCTTGTTGATGTTCAAATACATCTTTGTGCTTTTCTATATCTTGAGGATGTGATCTCATGATCAAATTAGTTCTTGGTGTAATTTGATAAAATAAAATAAAATAAAATATTCATTTCGAATCATTTTTCAAGTCTTCCATGTTATCATTTTCACATGCATTTCACAGGAAATTGCACATTCAGATAAACACAGGTTTATTTGTATTATTGAAATGATCTAACGAGAATTTTGTAGAATGTGTTTGTAATTGTGTTACAGATTCTTGTTGCAATTGATGGCCGATCATCAACTGAGCAAAGTACCACACTAGATAACCTGTTCCTCAAGTTTGCAGAGGATACCGAGCTAGGATTTCTTCTCCTACAACTTCTAAAGCACTCAAGAATAAAAAGTTGGAGATGTTGTTCTTGATCATTCTCATGATGCACACAAAAGGAGGGAGTATTCAAAAAGGGGGAGCCTATAAGATGAAAGATTGTCAATACCAGATCATCAATCTAGGGGGAGATTGAAGAACATTATATAGTTGACTTATCGGTGCTGATCACGATGAAAGAAGTTGATAATAATAGACTAAGGGGGAGTATTGTTGGGTCTGAAAAATAGTCTAATATTATCAACGCAGTCAAAATCAACAAAAGTCAACATTAAAGTCAAAGTCAACGCAAAAGTCAAGACAACACGTTCGGAACGAAGATTAGTAGTGAGTCGTTGAAGATACAAAGAACACGGGTCTTAGAGTTAATATATATTTTTTTGTCAACAAAATACATATTTAATCTTTATTTGTCTAGTTTGTGTCTTAATTGTAATTTCAAAATTGTCATGTTTTAATCATAGTTTAGGGGGCTAAATGTCATTAAGTCTAATTGTCATTAGACTATATATAGCTAGAGTTATTAGAGTGTTGTTGAGCTTGAATGAGCTAGATTTGAGGGTTTTCATATAAACAATATCTTATGCAAATCAATATCAAACAAGGGTTTTATTGAGTGTTCTTAAGGTGTTCATCATTGTTCATCAATATTTTATTGTGTTTGATCTATATTTTACACAAATATCATTGATATTTGTGTTTTCAGTGGGATTTGTCTGTGTTTATTAATCAATTGCACTGTTATATCGATCAAAAGGACCAACAATGACTAGCAACTTGAGATCACCTATATCAAGGGCAAGTTAGCTAAGAGACCACTAAGAACAACTCAACCAGGTCCACAAGAACCTGTGAATGTGATAGACTCAACCCCCAGCTCACTTATGCAAAAAAGTGATGCTACCAAAAAGGGGGAGAAAGTCCGAACAGTCACAGAACTTGGGAGTTCTTCTCAGTGTATGGACTTTGAGGATTCACCACCTCCACAAGTTCACATTGATGTGGACTCACTCATATATAGCCTATTTGAGGAGGGTATACCCAGAGCCATGTTCACTCCATCTCTTCACTCTGAGAACCCAATCTTGGGATGGAGGTATGACACAAAAAGAAGGGCTCTTGTCATCTCTAGAGCTCAGGGTCAACAGGAGATCTTCAATTTTACAAACCTAAGTTTCTATGAGTGCATCCATCTGGTTGATCTTCCACTTGTCAACCCAAGCCAAAATAAACAAGCTGAAAGATTAGTAGATTGGATTCAAGGAAGAGTGCTAGAAGAGTTCAAGATGAGATCAAAATTATATAGACAGAGGCTAGCAGGTGAGATTTTTGTTCAACTGGATGTTGAGGTGGACCCTAAGATTAGCTTTGAAGGGGAAGCCTTGACTGAAGGCCCAGAAGTTGAGCCTATGAACCTTGAGACATGATCTCCTTTAGCACCCAGTACCCTCAGTGAGGCACCAGTTGGTGAAGGTGCTTCACATCCTCTCTCTAGCCAGAGCTTGACTGCTAAACCAAGCAATGAAGGCCAAAGCTTTCTCCACCCTGAGTCACCAAGTCCTGTGCGTGACAAAGGGAAGAGGAAAATGACCTCTGAGGAGTTAAAGGGGGAGAAGAGAGAGAGGAAGAAGAAGCTAAGGGGAGAGAGTTCAGGAGGGTCCCCAGGGTTTCAGGCTTCCCCCAGACCAAACACTCAAGATGATGAGTTGAGGGCAGCCAGGCAAAAATACCTGCGGACCAAGAACTATAACATTGATGAACTCATATCTCTCCCCTTAGAAGAGTTGAATGAGCTGGCTGATAATGAGTTATCAAAGAAGAGGAAAGAGGCATAGGATGCAGCATAGCTCCTCAAGATCAAGGAAGAAAGGAGACTGAAAAGGCTCTATAAACATGCTCCTGTCCTCTCCTCAATTCAAGAAGGTCCTGAGACAGAGACTGTGGCAGCGACACCACCTCAGGTAGACAAGAAGCTAAAAAAGTGAATATGAACAACTACCTGAGTGCCACAAGACTCTATCATGCATCTGCACTTCTTCCCTTATCTTTTGAGTACATTGAATTTGAATATCTCAAGCAGTTGGAGGAACAAGCTACAAAAGAAAGAAAAGCTGCTAAGAGAAAGTTAAGGGAAGAAGCTGCATAGTCTAGGGCCATCATCCATAAAAGACAAAAGAAGTCTGAAGACAGACAAAGGATGATTAGCTTCTGGAAGCTGTGTGGATTCTCCAAAAAGAGGCTTGGTCCTATGTCTCTATCCACTATGGATGAGCATTTCAGAATGATCAAGAAGAAGATCAAAAAGGGAGAGCTTGTAGACTTGCATTCTCCACCAAGTCCAGCTCAACCTAAAGTTGAGGTGAAGGTTGAACCCCCTAAGACAACACAACCTGAACCTAGAGCTGCATCTCAGCCAACTTCGTCTTCTGATCCACAGTAAGGTTCTCTTCTCTCTCCTTCTGAACCTGTGAGAGAAGAGATCCTAACTGAGAGAGACATAACAGAATAATCTAGTACTGATGACCATTCCTCTAAGTTAAAAACTTCAAAGAGGAGGAAAAGGATGACCAGGAAAAGTATTTCAAAGAAGAAGAAGACCAAGGCATCCACCTATACACCTTATGATAAGTCAGAGCATCCTGAGGTAGTGCATGAAAAGGCTGCTCAACCAACTCCTATTCAAGTAGAGCCTCTTACAATTGGAAGACCCATCTTGTCCTAGATTTTTCCTGCTAATCTGGACAGATGGTATGTCATCAGAGATCAAGGAGGTCAAGATGTCTACTTCTGGCAAGACATGCTTGATCTTCCTCTACATGAACTCTATGACATGAGAAGATTCTATGAGAATCTAAGGGATCCTGACCAGATGATGAAGAATGGCTTGGTCCTGATCCTAATGAGGACTATCAACATCTGAAGAACTTCTCTGTTTTGGTAGCATCATCCTAGGGGGAGTTTGTAAGTTAATATCAAAAGATTATAAGGCTGATGAAACCAAAGAAGCCAAAACAACCAAGGGTCTTCCTGCATGCATGCATTGGAAGTACAAGGTAGAAGTTGCTTCGGAAGTTTTACACTCTACATCAGAAAATACTCTTTAAGTGTAAAATCTTCAAAAGCCAAAGTCCAAATCTTCCGAAGCCAAAGATGAAGTCTTCCGAAGCATCAGAGACAAAGACTTCCGAAGCCATTTTGCTGTGAAGACTAATTTCTTCCGAAGACAGAGAATACATGCTTTCTTTGATCTACTTTACATAAAGCTGACACACTTTCCACTACAACTCTGAAGATGTAACACCCGAAAATTTATAAAGAAAAGAATAAAGACAAAAGGAGAAGTTGCATAAGTGGAGGGGCTAAATTGTACATAAGGACAAAATATTATTATTTTATGTTTAAAGTGGGCATGGCCGCCCACTACACTGCTTCACCAACTACTTCGACTGCTAGAAAGAAGAAAAGCAGAATTTCCATCGGTTCAAGAGAGAAGAAGAAGAAGTTTCGGCTTGAAGGTGAGTTTTGTGTGTTTTTTTCGGTTTCAGCTAAGTTTTCAGCTTCGGGACCGATTCTTATGTGTTTTTTTGTGTTCGGTTTTGTGTTTTGGTGTGTTTAGACGTTTGAACTCTTTGTGCCCTCAAGTTTGGTGGATTTTTGCTTGAAGGCTGCAATAAGTGAGTTCTAGATCCCCAGTTTTACTTTTTTTAATAGTTTAGGGCTGGAATGCATATTACCTACTGCTTTACAACCAAAAATATAAACTGATATGTGTGCTTTTCACTTGTTATGCGTGTGAGTGTGTTTTTCGAATGCTTGATCGATTTGTGTGGTTGTATGCTTGTTCTGAGAGTTTAGCATGCTAGATCGGTGCTGTGAATGTATAAGAATGAGGATTTGGAACTGATTATAGCAAGGGTGACAACTGTAGGTTGGTTTAGTTCATCCGCATTTAGACCTGAATATTCGCTTAAGTGTTGTTCATCGGCATTTGCTGTGTTCATCCGTATTTGCCTTAGTACATCCAAGTGTTCATCCGCATTTGTTTTGACCATGTGCATTTGCTACAGTGTCCATGCGTATTTGCCTTATTCATCCGCATTTGGTTCATGCGCACTTTCTGACACTTAGAATATTTCCTGAGAATGTTCATCTGTATTTGTCTAGTTCTTCCGCATTTGTCTAAGCTCATCCGCATTTCTTTTGAGACTTAGGATTTTTTGAAATTTTGAGAATAAAATTTAAGTATGGAAAACTTCTGTATAAAGGATGATTATGTTTGTTTAAGGATTATTATGCTTGGTTCTTTCTTATGCGTTGTTTTTACTATGTCAATTATATTTCATGTTATGTGATTAAAGTAATGAGCATCTTAATAAGTATTATCCATAACAAGTGGACATAAAGGAATAAAAGAAGAATAGTGAAACTTAATGAATGTTACCCCAGGCCCTTATGATGAATGAAAAGACTTGCAAGAAAATGAATGGAGGTTCATGACCAGGAGGTCATGTCACACCCCAACCTTAACGGCGGAAACGTGGAGATGTGAGGGTTAAGATTGTTCATGCCACACAATGCTAATTTAAAATGACAATATTATTAAATATCAATATTCATGACATACAATTAAGAAATAACATAAGTTCCAACAATCAACAAAACATAAGAATTCCAACGTCAAAAGATAAAAATTGTGTAAGGCCCCGTTCCCGGGACGCTTACAGCTGGTCAATTATTGCACATAAAACATATATTTAGGTGTACTAAAACAATGCAGCGGAATAATTTAAAATCATTTCATTCATTGCTTTTGCAAAATAATACAACATTCATAATCATTACAAAATATTGTTTGTTCGCATTACAATGCAAAAACATCATAATTTAAACAATGGATGCCATCCCAAAAACGCCAAGTAGCTGCACCGTGCCATCCTCAGCAACATTTCCTGCCAACTGGAAAATACATAAAAGTCAGCGTTGCAGAGTGAGTTCTAGTTTTATAAATAAAATACCTTTCTTTCGATTAAAACCGTACTTTACTTTCGTAAGCGATCATACATCATACCTACAAATAGATAATCTCATTATTATCTTTCATCATCATCAACTTACATTCATTCATTCTCTTTTATATCGTATATTTCATTCGATCATTATTACTTTCGCTTCTCTATGCTCCAGGCTAATGCCTCGAGCTATACCCCAAACATCATGCACGAGGCGGGTATTGGGCCGAAGACTATAAATAGACTTCAAACATCATGCCTGAGGCGGGCCTAGCACCGGGGTATCATCATTTGGACCAATGCCATGTGCTATACCCCAAACATCATGCACAAGGCGGGTATTGGGCCGAAGACTATAAATAGACTTCAAACATCATGCACTAGGCGGGCACCAGCACCGGGGTAAGCAACAATGGTCCCGTACGTATGGTCAGTCACAAAGACTAGACCCCAGTGTGCATCCTTCTGGGGTAGCTAACCCGCACACCGTTGAGCTAACACCCTTCATTGGGTGTGAACCTCCTTACAGTGCTTGCAAGACTTTTCTTACTTTCGATCGTTCATTAATGCATGCATTCATTCTTTCTTACTTCTCTTAAGTTATCTTCCACTTTCGTTAAGTACTACTTTACATAAGCATATTCATACGTCACACCACGTAAGGTCACGACATAAACATAACGTGGAACAACATCATCAGAACAGCATACAAAGCATGCAAATCGTAAACAAGCACAGTCCCCATAAAACCTCCTTTCTTAACACTTAAGCTCTACATCCCAAAATCTCAGAAAATTCTATCCCCTTAAAAAATGCGGATGAGCAAACAAATGCGGATGAGCACTTAGCAAATGCGGTGAACAAAATAGTCGATGTATTCATCAAATGCGGATGAAGACTTAACTAATGCGGATGAACAACACTTATGCAAATATTCAAACTTAATGTGGATGATCAACTATCCTAAAACCGCATCTTACACTACAATTAGTTCTAAATCCTTATTCTTATCATTCATCGCATCGATCTAGCATGCTAATCTCTTATAACCAGCATACAACCGCATAAACCGAGCAAAACATGCAGGCCCTAACACACCCAGTAGAAGAAACAGGGCCAAACTTACGGTACAAAATACTGGACATATTAAAATGTTAGTTACATGTAATTCCAACCCCAAAACAGGTTTAAAACATAGAAACTGGGGATCTAGAACTCACCTTAGCAATCTTCCGGGTAAGACTTCCTTGAATCCCGAATGCAATGAGTTCACACACCTAAAACCCAACAAAACACAACCCAAACACAAACAAACACACATAAGCATGCAACCGAGGCATAGGCTGGCCAAGAACAACTTAAAATGATGAATTCTTACCTTGAATTCGATCTCCTCTTCTTCTTCTTCAAAATCCGAACTCTGCTCTTTCTCTCTCTAAAATCCGGTTGAAGTGAAATATGCAGAGAAGTGTGGGCGGCCATGCCCACTTTATGCACCCACTTTTATTCTTTTTGTCCTTTTGACACATTTGGCCCCTCAACTTAGGTTAAATTGTGTTTTCTTTCTTTTATACACATTTAATCCTTCTTTCTCGTCTTTTAAAATTTTCCGGGTGTTACAAGTCCACCCCCCTTATATAGGTTTCGTCCCCGAAACCTGTTATTCCTTAAACAGATGTGGGTAATACTGCCTCATCTCTTCTTCAGTCTCCCACGTAGACTCGAATCCCTTCCTGTGCTTCCACTGTACACGCACCACGAGAACCACTTTATTCCTTAACCTCTTCTCCTTGCTACCAATGATTGCCACTGGTTGCTCCACATAATTGAGCCTTTCATCAACTTCAATGTCTTCCAGTGGTACAACCATATCTTTGTCAGCTAAACACTTCCGCAAATGAGATACATGGAATGTAGGGTGAATTCCACTTAACTCATCAGGTAACTCCAACCTGTAGGCCACCTCTCCTACTCGAGCAATGATTTGGAAAGGCCCTATGTATCTCGGGCTCAACTTGCCCCGCTTTCTAAACCGAACGATCCCCTTCCATGGCGAGACTTTCAACATAACTCTATCTCCCACCTTGAACTCAATTGGTCTACGTCTCTTGTCAGCATATGACTTCTGTCTATCCTTATCTGTCTTCATATAGGCTTTGATCTTTTCGAGCTTCTCAATCGTAGCCTCGATCACCTCAATACTTCCCAACTCTCTCTGACCAATATCACCCCAACAAACGGTGTTCTATATCTCCTACCGTATAGCATCTCATAAGGGGGCATACCAATGCTGGCATGATAACTATTATTGTATGAGAACTTCGCTAACGGTAAGTGGTCATCCCAACTACCTCCAAAATCAATGACGCATGCCCGAAGCATATCCTTAAGCATCTAAATGGTTCTCTTCGACTGACCATCCGTCCGTGGATGATAAGCCGTGCTGATGTGTAACCTCGTCCCCATTGCATCATGAAGTCTCTTCCAGAACTTAGATGTAAACCGAGTGTCATGATCAGAAACAATAGACACCGGAACACCGTGACGAGTTACAATCTCCCTGATGAATAGATCCGCTAACTTCTCAGATGAATACGTCTCTCGGATCGGTAGGAAGTGAGCACTCTTCGTCAGACGGTCGACTATCACCCATATGGCATCATACCCTTTCGCGGTACGCGGCAGCTTTGTGATAAAGTCCATGGTGATATGCTCCCACTTCCACTCGGGTATATCCAAAGGTTGGATCTTCCCGTACGGCTTCTGATGATCTGCCTTCACTTGCAAGCAAGTAAGACACTTACTCACGTACTCCACTACATCACGCTTCATACCCGGCCACCAATAATCTTTCTTCATATCCTGATACATTTTCATGGCACCAGGATGAATGGAGTATCGAGTCTTATGAGCTTCGTCCATGATCTTCCCATGCAGATCCCCATAATGAGGAATCCACATTCATTCGAATCGGGTTCTAACACTGAGAGTGTTTTCACCCAATTCCGCGACTTGACCTCTCATCCTTTCAGAGTTAAGATGATCTTCCTTCAACGCCTCATCTTGAAACTCCTTGACCTTCTTCATCACATCGGAGATCAAAATCAATTGGTAAGCCTTCACCCGGATTGGTTCAGGCCTCTCCTTTCGGCTAAGGACATCCGCCACTGCGTTGGCTTTGTCCGGATGGTAATGGATTTCATAATCATAATCCTTTATCAGTTCCAACCATCTCCTTTGCTTCATGTTCAAATCCTTCTGCTTGAAGAAGTACTTCCAGCTCTTGTGGTCGGTGAAAATGGTGCACTTCGTCCCGTACAGGTAGTGCCTCCAAATTTTTAATGCAAAGTCCACAGCTGCTACCTCTAAATCATGAGTAGGGTAATTAACTTCATGAACCTTCAATTGTCGGGATACGTAAGCTATAACCTTTCCTCGCTACATCAGTACGCAACCCAATCCCGAGTAAGAAGCATCTGAATAAACCACCAGATCCTCGCTCCCTTAGGGTAATGATAAGACAGGAGCTTGAGTCAACCTCGTCTTCAACTCTTCGAAAGCCTTCTCTTGCTCTTGACCCCAAACAAACTTCACATCCTTACGGGTCAACTTGGTCAGTGGAGAATCTATCTTAGAGAAGTCTTGGATGAATCTCCTATAATAGCCCGCCAACCCCAAGAAACTACGGATCGGATGGCGTCCTTGGAGACTTCCATTGCATCACAGCTTCCACTTTTGCTGGGTCCACCATGATCCCCTCCAGATTCACTACATGACCCAAGAACTGAACTTCGCGTAGCCAGAACGCGCACTTGGAGAACTTAGCATACAACTTCTCCCTTCTCAACGTCTCTAATACCTCTCGAATATGTCCGGCATGTTCCACCTCTCTCTTCGAATAAATCAAGATATCATCGATGAACACAATCACTGGTTTATCCAACATCGGCCGACACACTCGATTCATCAAATCCATAAAAGCAGCTGGCGCTTTGGTTAAACCGAAAGACATAACGAGGAACTCGTAGTGTCCATAACACGTATGAAAAGATGTTTTAGGAATATCCTGCTCCTTCACCTTCAACTGATGGTAACCAGATCGGAGATCTATTCTCGAAAACCAACTGGCACCTTGGAGCTGATCAAACAGGTCATCAATCATCGGCAATGGATACCGATTCTTCACTGTCAACTTGTTCAGCTCGCGGAAGTCAATACACATCCTCATACTACCGTCCTTCTTCTTTACAAACAAAACCGGGGCACCCCATGGAGAGATACTCGGTCTAATGAACCCCTTATCAAGTAACTCTTGCAGTTGCTCCATCAATTCCTTCAGCTCAGAGGGGGCTAACCGATAAGGTGCCTTAGCAACAGGTTGGGCACCGGGTATCAGGTCGATCTGAAACTCAATCTCACGGTCCGGCGGTACACCTGGTAAATCTTCTGGGAACACGTCTGGGAAGACACACACAACCGGTACATCAGACAATTGTGGTGTTGGTGTATCAACATCTTTTACATAGGCCAAGTAGGCACTACATCCACGCCTCATACACTTTCCCGCCACCGCCATTGAAATCACCTTCAGAATCGTAGTAACTCGATCACCGTAAATAGCCACTGAACTCCCGTCAGGAGATGTCAGTCCAATCATCTTCTTCCGAAATACGATATTCGCCTCGTAGGCCGCTAACCAGTCCATTCCCAGGACTACATCGAAACCGCCTAAGGTCATCACGAATGGTCTAACAGGAAATTTATGACCTTCTACTTTTATGGCACAACCTTCCACCATCTCAAAAATCCTGTTAGACTTACCTATGGCAGTTTCTACATCGAAGGGCTCGTCAATACTCCTACTCCTCAAAGGCAACTTAGCACAAAAGGCAACAGAAATGAAGCTCTTACTAGCACCGGAATCAAATAACACGAAGGCAAGAGTTCGGTTTACTAGGAACGTACCTGACACAACATCGGGGTCTGTCCTAGCCTCCTCCTAGGTCATCGTGAATGCTCTGGCGCTTGCTTTCTGCCCTTCGGTTCCGGTCGTCTTCTTCGCTTCGGAACTCTCAGCCCTTGGCTTCTTGCATTCCCTGCTCATGTGACCCTCTCCACCACAGTTAAAATATCTGGCCATATGACAATCCTTTGCTATATGCCCTGTCCTCCCACACAGGAAGCATACATTCAATCCCCACCTACATTCTCCGAAATGCTCCTTTCCACATTTGCCACACCTCTTCGACACCACACTAGATGTGACCACACGACGGTCATCCACCCGTGCACGCTTGTTTTTTGTCGGGGCACCACCCCTACCAAACCTCTTCCCATTCCAGTTCTGGTGACCACCACCTTTCTTACTCACCTCAACCACCACCACTTCCCGTTCATCATACAGCCTCCCTGCTAGATCAACCACTGACCTAAACGTGCTAGGTCGGGCAGCGATCATGTGCCTGCGGATGTCCGTCGGCAAGCCCTGAATGTATCTCTTAATCTTTCGTGACAAGGGTGTCACCTGATCTGGCACCAGCCGTGCCATCTCACTGAATTTGGTGGTATATTGCTGATGTGTCATGGTTCCCGCCTCCAGCTGTAGGAACTCCCTCTCAACCTTGTCGAGCTCTCGGTGAGGACAAAACTCCTCGATCACCAGTTTCTTCAACTCATTCCACCTTATCCTGCCAATCGCTCTACTATCCTCGGCCTGGACAATATTGTCCCACCAACATAGGGCCGAGTCCACAAATGAGTAGGTGGCGAACTTCACCTTCTGATCTTCCCGGTTATCGCTGATATCTAGAACAGCTTCCATCTCTCTCACCCACCGGTGAGCAGCAGCAACAGTGCCATTTCCGTCAAAAGTCGGGGGCTTGCATCTTTGAAATGCCCCATAGTTACAGCCTCGTGCTATCTCCTGCACAGGCTCTTCTCCATCTTCTTCACTGGAGACAACCGTCTCAGTCTCTGGTTTCTCCCTTTCCTCCGCGGGTCTCCTCCTTTCCTTCCTCTCTCCTTCTCGTACAACCTTAATCACTTCGGTCACCACATACGGTAGAATCATCTGCATGACCTGGTGAACCTCTTCCACCACCGCCTCCTTCACTGAGGCCCTTAAATTGGCACTCTCATGAGCCACCTCTTCAGCTCTAGGCCTGCCTCTCACGACCCGTGGTCCAGCACCACGTCCACCATGACCTCCACCTCGAGAAGCCTTCGAGGATCTACTACCGGCCATCCTCTAACACGCTATAAGATTCAAACACCAACACGGTCATTCAAGGTAACAACTCAGTTTATGTCAAGTATAGTAAGTCCCTAATTACAGTGGCCAGTTGTGATTAGCCACTTACTTTATTTTTCATACCCCAAGCATTTCCTATCCTGACTTCATCAGTATCTTAATCTACTAAGAAGCACATAAATCAAATAACATGCGCATGTAATACCGGTTAACATAATGAAAAGAAATACCTGATGGCACGCAGCTACTCGGACCGGCATCCCTTCCCTTTGTCCCATTCTCAGTTTAAGTTTAGGATTCTTTTGAAAATATTTACCCTTTTCACTTAAACTTTGGCTCTGATACCAACTTGTAAGGCCCCGTTCCCGGGACGCTTACAGCTGGTCAATCATTGCACATAAAACATAAAACATATATTTAGGTGTACTAAAACAACACAGCGAAATAATTTAAAATCATTTCATTCATTGCTTTTGCAAAATAATACAACATTCCTAATCGTTACAAAATATTGTTTGTTCGCATTACAATGCAAAAACATCATAATTTAAACAATGGATGCCATCCCAAAAACACCAAGTAGCTGCCCCATTCCATCCTCAGCAACATTTCCTGCCAACTGGAAAATACATAAAAGTCAGCGTTACTGAGTGAGTTCTAGTTTTATAAATAAAATACTTTTCTTTCGATTAAAACCGTACTTTACTTTCGTAAGCGATCATACATCATACGTACAAATAGATAATCTCATTGTTATCTTTCATCATCGTCAACTTACATTCATTCATTCTCTTTCTTATCGTATATTTCATTCGATCATTATTACTTTCGCTTCTCTATGCTCCAGGCTAATGCCTCGAGCTATACCCCAAACATCATGCACAAGGCTGGTACTGGGCCGAAGACTATAAATAGACTTCAAACATCATGCTCGAGGAGGGCCCAACACCGGTGTATCATCATTTGGACCAATGCCATGTGCTATACCCCAAACATCATGCACAAGGCGGGTACTGGGCCGAAGACTATAAATAGACTTCAAACATCATGCACTAGGTGGGCACCAGCACCAGGGTAAGCGACAATGGTCCCATACGTATGGTCAGTCACAAAGACTAGACCCCAGTGTGCATCCTTCTGGGGTAGCTAACCCGCACACCGTTGAGCTAACACCCTTCATTAGGTGTGAACCACCTTACAATGCTTGCAAGACTTTTCTTACTTCCGATCGTTCATTAATGCATGCATTCATTCTTTCTTACTTCTCTTAAGTTATCTTCCACTTTTGTTAAGTACTACTTTACATAAGCATATTCATACGTCACACCACGTAAGGTCACGACATAAACATAACGTGGATCAACATCGTCACAACAGCACACAAAGCATGCAAATCGTAAACAAGCACAGTCCCCCATAAAACCTCCTTTCTTAACACTTAAGCTCTACATCCCAAAATCTCAGAAAATTTTGTCCCCTTAAAGAAATGCGGATGAGCAAACAAATGCGGATGAACACTTAGCAAATGCGGGTGAACAAAATAGTCGATGTGTTCATCAAGTGCGGATGAAGACTTAACTAATGCGGATGAACAACACTTATGCAAATATTCAAACTTAATGCGGATGATCAACTATCCTAAAACCGCATCTTACACTACAATTAGTTCTAAATCCTTATTCTTATCATTTATCGCATCGATCTAGCATGCTAATCTCTTATAACAAGCATACAACCGCATAAACCGAGCAAAACATGCAGGCCCTAACACACCCAGTAGAAGAAACAGGGCCAAACTTACGGTACAAAATACTGGACATATTAAAACGTTAGTTACATGTAATTCCAACCCCAAAACAGGTTTAAAACATAGAAACTGGGGATCTAGAACTCACCTTAGCAATCTTCCGGGTAAGACTTCCTTGAATCCCGAATGCAATGAGTTCACACACCTAAAACCCAACAAAACACAACCCAAACACAAACAAACACACATAAGTATGCAACCGAGGCATAGGCCGGCCAAGAACACCTTAAAACGATCAATTCTTACCTTGAATTCGATCTCCTCTTCTTCTTTCTTCAAAATCCAAACTCTGCTCTTTCTCTCTCTAAATCCGGTTGAAGTGGAATATGCAGAGAAGTGTGGGCGGCCATGCCCACTTTATGCACCCACTTTTATTCTTTTTGTCCTTTTGACACATTTGGCCCCACAACTTGGGTTAAATTGTGTTTTCTTTCTTTTATACACATTTAATCCTTCTTTCTCGTCTTTTAAAATTTTCCGGGTGTTACAAATTGTCTTTTTATTTTTAATCTAGGTCCAATCCTAGATTTTAACAAGTCTTCAAAAGCATGCTAAGCGGTATCAAGTCCTAAAATATGTTAAAAATAATGTCAACAATATGTTGGTAAGTTTTCATAGTTTTTCATACCTATCAAAGATGGCAATTCATGTCATAGGTTATTGAATAGTGTAAATAAAGATGGATGAACAAATGCAACAATCAAACCTTGACAAATATGGCCATTACAAGATTACAAGATTAAACGATTAGCTAAGTGTATTTGGTTCCCATAGGGCTCAAGAATACGGCACTAGGAGCCGGCAATACCTCGGCTTTAGCACCAAATAGGCTTGTCAGGCCCATAGATCTATGACGTCGCCAGGCTAGCAATAGTTAATGATTGTATCATACAAGAGTCATCACATGGTAATTACAAGTGTTCAAATAACCATGACAAATAAATGAATTACACAAGTGATTACAAGATTCAAAACGAGTTTACAAGTGTATTTATAATAAGGTCAACATGTTTCACCCCAAAAGTATGAAAATATATAAAAAGGGTATGAAAAACTCACATAGATAATAAGGATGACAGATAATAAGATTTGAATATAATACCGGGAATACGATAACGATCAACCTAAATGATATGTCGTATTAAGTTATTCAAGGTGATTTTGGTATTATATTTATAAACCATTTGTCCATGATTTTCATGTTATTAAAGAGATGTAATCTATCATTATTTTGGTAATTAAATAGTTTAAATAAGAATTTTAGTAATTAACACTATTAATAAAAGTTATAATTTTACTATTAAATGATTATTATTTACTATTTAAATAAAATAGTAATTTATAGATTTAAATGATTAAAATAATTCTATTAATTACGATAAATGCAATTTTTAAATATGTACATATATATTTCTTTTAAAATATATAAATAAGTTCGTAAATATGTTTTATAACAATAAAAAGTTTATTAAATTGAAATTATTTAAAAATTAAATGGGATTTATTACAATTTAAAATTAATTATAAATGGTATTTTGTAACAATTTTTGTAATTTATAAAATAAAATAAAATAAAATAAATGAGAATTTCTTGCTTGAATTTCTAAGAAAATTAAAAAGAAAATAATTTTATTTTAACTTCTGATTAAAAAGATTTTTATATGATTAATAATGATATTTAAATATTTTCTGAAATTTAAATATTAATAAAACTCTTTTAAAAAAAATAGTGGCAGGGCCTCGGGATCGAACCCGAGCCCTTTGCCACACCAGGCAGCGACTAAACCACCAGGCCAAGAACCCTGTTTGTGTCATGAAATAGAAAACAAACAAAAAAAATTTATTCAACCGAAATCCCCAATTTTTGCCAAGAACCCTAATTTGAAATCGACCAAATTGAACATCAAGTCGTTAGTTAAACTCAAATTAATCATGGGGATTTTATTCCTCATGTAAGAAAGAATCAAAAGAGTCCTTTAATTACCTGTTTGGTGTTGTGGTTGTTGATTTAGGATTCAAACAAAACCGCGACTGTGTTCTTGAATTAAATCTTTGATGCTTGTGTGTTTCGGTGAAATTGATGGCACAGGGAGTTTAAGAAACTCAATTTGAGGATTTCCCCACTGTTTTTATACCTTAATTTGTTCGATCACACGTCCAACGGTTATACTCTTGAAGTCGGGGGTTTCAGGTCGCATTAACCTGATCAATTGTTGTTTCAAGTGCAATAAATCATCACCTTGAATTCGAGACGATTAGAGGAACGTTAGCACCAATTCAATTGCATTATTAACTCGATTAAATTATAAAACCGATCTTGGGTTGATTAAGGTTCGGTTTCAGGTTTGAATCCGCACTTAAATTCGAATAAAAGGTGGAATCGAGTTCGAAACTGATATGGGTAAGGAGATAATGGTTTTAAATGATTAAAATCCATGAGTTTCATGGACTTTGGGTGTGGCCAGAGCTCGCCGGAGCTCGGCCGAGGTCTTCATCGGAAAAACGGGGCAACCGGGGGAAAAAATTGGGTTTTTAAAATATTTCACACTTTGGTCCCTGTACTTTATGTTTTATCAATTTAAAACCAAAGTTTTAGTTTTTATTTTAACCAATTTACAGCTTTAGTCCCTGTAGTTCTAAACTTTGTTATTTTATGTAAAAAAGTTTATTATTTACAAGTTTTAAATTATTAAAACATTTTGTATTTACTAAATTTCAAGATTTAACATTCTATTAAGATTATTTAAAATTACAAGTATTATTATTTTGTCATTTTATTATTATTTTCATTATTATAAATAATATTGATAGTTTCTTCTATTATTATTATTATTATTATTATTATTATTATTATTATTATTATTATTATTATTATTATTATTATTATTATTATTATTATTATTATTATTATTATTATTATTATTGTTATTATTATTATGGTTATCATTAAGTATTGAATTATTTAGTTATAATTAAACTATAAAGATTTCAAGAAATTACAGATAAGTCCTTGTACTTGCACTAATATTAAAACGAATCCTTACAAGAGTTAACGATGTTAAACAAACGTTTAATAAAAATACTAGAGGTCACAGTCTCCCTAACTTTAAGGAATTTCGTCCCGAAATTAAAGATAAAACTAAACAAAAAGAAGGGATATTTCTTCTTCATGTGATCCTCGAGTTCCCAAGTGAACTCAGCTCCACGTTTGTTTTCCCAACGGACTTTGACGATCGGTGTTGTACTTTGTTCGGTTACGGGGGAGTTACGGAATTTTTACAGGTTTCTCGACGAGATGCATGCGATTTGAACTCCTCCAGTAGGTTACGAAAGTTATCATTGACAAGATAAATTTTTGAGATTTGACACATGAAATGTTGGATAAGAAATGCTGAACTCTTAGAGCAGTTTAAGCTTATAAGCCACTTTCTCAATATACTCAACCATTTAGAAGGAACCTACATAATGAAATGACATCTTGATGCTAATGGAAAGACCTGTAATTGTATGAAAGTTTGATCAACGGAAATTGAGAATCCCAAGAGCTACTAAATAAAATGACACAAGCTCAATGCATATCTTGAGAGGTTGTATCGTTCTTTCAGCTTCGGTTTGCGAATGATGTATTGTACTAAGATTGTCTTGTGTTTTCGAAGATGATTTAAAGGTTCGGCCAGAACGAAAGATAAGTAGACTATCCCGATCAAAGATTTTTAAGACACACCACGGTGGCTGATTATTTCGTTGGTGTAGATACAGTCAATTTCTCAACTCGATATTCCTCAAGATTTGATATGAATTTCACCGGTTTAGTCATTCGATCACTGATGATCCAAGTGTTATTATGATGTATAGAAATAAGAGACAAATTGGTGATGAACTCCGTCGATAAATGTTTCCTTTTACACATAGAAACTTCAAGATAAACAAAACGTTCACAGAAATATAGGTGTTTGGCTTTGACTTTTGAGCAGGTGAGGCACTTGTACATATACCAAGCTATGCCTTCTTTTCCTTTATGCCAAAACATGAAAACTAATTATGAAGATTCATGAGCCTTTGTATCCGCATCAAGGTGAATGTAATAACGAGTCTTGTAAGTTGCAATCAAGATAGAGATTTAGAGATTTTCAAGGTTAAGAATTCAAAGACGACTAAAAAGTAACGCACACAATAAGAATTGTATTTTTAATTATGGTTAAAGGATAAGACAAAGATTTCGTTCATGATCGGATTAACAATTTGAATAATTAAAGATATCATCGATAAAGACAATCACAATTAAGTACGGCTTGCAGGCGAGGTTCATCAAACCTATGAACATAGCCGAACATTGGTATAACCAGAAAGGCATGACATAAATTTATAATGACTTTATCTTGATTGTTTTAGGAGTGTTATCATCGTGTAATTAAGTTTTGATGATAATCCGAATGAAGATTGATAATTATGAAATAAAAGGTTCCATAAAGCTAGATCAACCGACAAATTGAAACATGAAGGCGTGAGAAAGAGAGAAAAAAAATCGATTTAAATGTTCCAGTCTTGGAACAAAAATTAACCTAAAGTGGTCAGGACCTCTTTTGAGTTCAGGAATCATGCTTTGACTTGATAGGATGGAACACTATCGCCGATAAATCGGGTAACGGTGTTCACCCTTTAAGTTACTACATGTTTCTTGCCAATTGAAATCTTAAGACCTTTGGTAAAATAGAAATCGAAGAATGAGTATGGTCACCAAGGTATGGATATCACTTCTAACTTGGTGGTGTAGTTCTTAAAACATGTCTCTTAACTACCAAAATGAGAGCTTGATCCTAACTCATTGTTAAGGATTCACAGGAATACGATGAGGTAAATTACCATTAAGGTAAGGAAAATCACTCCTATCTTAACGGTGAAAATTTTATAGAAACAAAATATAGCAAAATGAAAATCTTCATTAAAGTACAGAATTCACTCCTACTTTGATGAGGTCATTTCATTTGAGAAAATACAAATCCATAAGATTTAGATGGGTGAAATTATCATCAAGGTATGGAATTCACTCCTATCTTGATGATTGAATTTCATAATAATAAGAAGAAAAAAAAACAATCGAGAACTGAAATTCATCACCAAAGTACGGGATTCACTCCTATTTTGTTGAGGTCATTTCATTCGTGAAATACGAGTCCATGAGAAAAATAAGTGAAATTTGTCCTCAAGATAAGGAAATCAACTCTATCCAAATGATGAAATTTCATAAAAACAAACAATAGAAAAATTTGAAACCATCATCGAGGTACGAAATTCACTCCTATTTTAATGAGGTAATTCCATTGGTAAAATACGAATTCTTAAGAACAAGAAGAAGGAAATGGTCATCAAGGTAAGAAATTCACTCCTGTCTTGATGAGATTGTTTCCTTTAGGAGATACCAGTGTCCTTAATCATAAGTTGACTTGCAAACTCTTACATTTCCTATGGTGCAAAATGGTTAAAAGATTTTATCACACAATGTTATTACAAAGCTCGACTTAGCAAATGAAAAGAAAAGAAAATATCGGTTAGAAATTTAGAAAAACTTCAAATTACTTCAATGTAACATTAACAAGAGGAAAATCATGCTTGCCAGGATTAAGGTTACAGTTCGGAATCAATGGTGATAAGTTTTCAAAGCTTGAACGGATTAAATCTAGAAAACAAAATCAATGAAAAAAATGATTTAAAACAACAATGAGATGCTCCAAATGTAAACGTTCGTTTTGCAAACCAACGAGAATACGTTGACTCCTCAAAGTGTTAGGTCAACCACAACTTTATTGAAAACACGCTTACCTATAAGCGGACACTCACCTCATGGGTTCCCAGGTAAGGTAAACAGATCCATCGGTCGAATCCCGAGATGCAGGTATCCTATTTTTGTAGCATTGCATGAATTAAATTATGGGACACACTTTAAGGAGATTTGAAAACCATAAGTAACAGTTTAAAATGTTGAAAACCCCTCGATTTAGGCACACAATGCCTTTAAATAAATATTAAGATTTATGTACGCATTGATCAAGGTATAGAGATAATCACATGAGGCACATAACGTATAATAATGTTTAAACATAAGAATTGAGGAGTAAAACGAGTTCAATAATAACTAGAATATTCTATAAGATCGAAATAAAGAAAATATTAGAATTCGGTAATAAACCAGTCTAAGAAATCAAGAATTTTTTGATATTTATTAATATAACCAGGATGGTTCCAATTGGTAACACATAGCCAATAGGAACATGGACACGTCGAGATGATATTATCCCAATTACCTTGAGGAATATGTGTATGTTGACCATAATTTAGCACTCATCCCGAAAATCCCCAGGTAAGCATAACAAGTCTCGAAATGAGATTTATACGAAATGCTTGCCTTAGCCCGAGGGCCTTTTGTCACACCCCAACCTTAACGGCGGAAACGTCGAGATGTGAGGGTTAAGATTGTTCACAGCCACATAACACTACCATAAATTGTAAATATAAAAATTCATAAGTTGAAATAAACATTACAACCAAATGTCTCAACAAAAGAAAAAAAATAAACAAAGTTCAACTTTCAAGTTTCAAGATATTTTATTTATTTTTCCTAGGTCCAAATCCTAGGTGTAAGCATGCTTCAAAAGATAATCATCAACCTTGTGCATTTCCTGAAACATGTTAAAAATAAAGGGTCAACTTTAAAAGTTGGTGAGTTTCCATGGGTTAAGCATACATATATATATATATATAAAAGTTTACAAGTAGCAATTCATGTCAATGGTTACGAATAAAGCAAGTTTATAGATAACATATAGCTACAATCAAACCTTGACCAAGAATATCATTTACAAGTTTAACGATTAGCTAAGTGTACTTGGTTCCCATGATGAACAAGCATACGTCATCAGGAGCCGGCAATAACCTCGGCTTTAGCACCAAATAGGCTTGTCAGGCCCATAGATCTATGACGTCGCCAGGCTAGCAATAGTTAATGATTGTCAACATATAATGTTCATCATATAAGGCTCACAATATTACAAATAACCATGACAAAAAGTAAAGATGAATTGCATGTGCGTTTACAAGTATCAAGATGTTTACAAGTGCAAGTTTATAAAGTTAACATGTTTCACCCCAAAAGGTGTGAAATAAAGTAAAAGAGGGGCATGAAAACTCACATGATGTATATATATAAATAGGATGATAACAAGACATAAACGGTGCTCCAACTTACCTAACGTATATATTTCAAGGTTAAGATTAAAGGTAATATTAACAATTAAACGTGAACTAGGGTTTCAATAGGAATTTGGGGTTTAAGGTTAGCTAATGAAGTTAAATATATTTTAATCCCATGAAAAGAAATATACCATTTAGGTAATTTAATATGGAGAAAAGAAATTAAATCTTTTATAATAATTTATAAAGTTTAAATATATGATGTAAATAGATTTTTTTTATAATTATTTAAAATAGCATGATTAAACAATAATTTAACGTATTGGCCAATAATAATTTATTAATTTAAACTATTATTTAAAATCCATTTTATAAGAAATAATCCAAAAATAACCTTTGTTAAAATGTTTTATTAAAATAATATTTAATTATTTAAATTTAAAAATTTACAGAAAATAATTTGGTGTCCTTAAAAATATTTAAAGTTTACAAGAATAATTTTATAATTATTAAAAATTTTTCATAATTTATTTAAAGGCTGAAAAGCCCTAAAAAAATGTTTGAGGGTGCCCGGGTTCGAACCCGGGACCTCAAGAATGATATAGGAGTGATTTAACATTAGGCTAGGACGCCTATGCCTGACAGAAAGTGAGTTTTAATTCTTAAATCACAAATTCAAAGAAACCCCCAAACCATATGAACCCTAGATTCGATTTCAACCTAATTGAACATGAAATCGAATATGATTCCTGTAATAAACATTGGGTTTTTGATCCTCAAGGAAAACCGAGTATGTGTGTGTGTTTAATTACCCGACAGATGTTAGAAATCGATGCTACAAGTCGAAGAACAGCCGCAACCAAGGTTGGGTAGTGTTCGTGATGCAAACGTTGATATTATCCAAATTCGTTGCACAGGAAGCTTCCAAGGATCTTGATGAACGAAAGCTCTCTGTCAATTTCAGTTAATATCGACAGAATGGTAATGAACACTAGCGTTGTAGTCGCGATGAAGAGAGGGAATTATTCGAGTGGTTCCAGTGTGTTTAGGTGGAATTGAGTTCGATAGTAGCTTAGGATTAGTTAAACGTTCGATTATGATACATTTAATTTGATTATTATTGAGTTTTAATGTTCGAACGGCTCTATGATTAAAAGCTTCGGTTATTCAAACCGATTGGGTTCATAACCGACGTTTAAACGCAATTAAGGTGCGTGTTCAAGTTCGAAACGTGTTCACGAATCGATTTGGAACGGTTTTTGGGTTGAAATCCGAAGAATTTTGGGGTTTTGAACCTTGCCGGAGTCGGCCGGAGGGTGGCCGGAAAGTGTCACCGGAAATACGGGGAAAGATGCGGGAGGGGTTTGGGTTTCGATTAATTGCAGTTTTAGTCCCTGCAGTTTTCGAATTAATATTTTATGTTTAAAACTTTCATTTAAAGTTTTCAATTTGTCACAAATACCCCCTGAACTTAATTAACCTTTAAGTTTTAAATGTTTTTATAACTTATTAAATGTTTAACTTTTATAAATTATTAATTTTTATTATAATTATTATTTTTATTTTATTTTGACTATTATCATTATTATTTTTATTATTATTATTATTTTTAATAAATTAATTTATTAACTTCAAAATGAACTAAGAAACAAACGTAAACAAGCCTTCAAAATTTCATAAATGACATAAATGGTCCTTACAAGAACATAACAGGGTTAACTATTAATTAACAAAACCACGAAAGGTTATAGTCTCCCCAACTTTTAAGAATTTCGTCCCGAAATTAAGAATGAACTAAACAAACAAATACGGATATTTCTTCTTCATATGCTCCTCACGCTCCCAAGTAAACTCAGGCCCCCGTTTATTCTCCCAACGAACCTTGACGATTGGGGTAGTAGTGGTCCTAGTCTTCTTCATAATGCAGTCCATGACTTCAACGGGTTTCTCAACAAAATGTAATGACTCGTCGATCTGGATGTCATCTAATGGGACATACAGACTTTCATCAGCCAAACATTTTCTCAAATTTGAGACATGAAAAACAGGATGAACCCCGCTAAGATCGGAAGGTAGTTCCAGTTTATAAGCCACTTTCCCAATCCTTTTCAGGATCTTGAAAGGTCCTACAAATCGTGGAGCTAATTTACCCTTCTTCCCAAAGCGAACGACTCCCTTCCATGGTGAAACATTAAGAAGAACCATATCCCCAACTTGGAATTCCAACGGCTTGCGTCGTTTATCGGCATAACTTTTTTGTCGACTTCTAGCCACTTCAAGGTTCTTGCGAATCATGGAAACTTTATCGGTTGTTTCTTGTATGAGCTCAGGACCAGTGATGAAATTTTCACCAATGTCAGTCCAGCAGATCGGGGAACGACATTTACGACCATAAAGCGCTTCAAAAGGTGCCATTTTGATACTCGAGTGGTAACTATTATTATACGAAAATTCCGCGAGAGGTAAATACGTATCCCAGTCACCACCAAAGTCAAGGACACAAAGACGTAGCAAATCCTCTAGGGTTTGAATGGTTCGCTCGGTTTGACCGTCCGTTTGAGGATGGTAAGCCGTGCTTAAATCCAGTTGAGTACCCAAAAGTTCTTGCATAGACGACCAAAAGTGCGAAGTGAAACGAGCGTATCGGTCGGATATGATGTGCAAAGGTACGCCATGACGACTCACAATCTCATCAATGTATATACGAGCTAACCTTGACGTTTTGTAAGTGTCACGTATGGGTATGAAATGTGCTGACTTGGTCAATCGGTCAATGATCACCCATATGCTATCATGACCACGAGAAGTGCGAGGTAGTTTGGTTATGAAGTCCATGGATATGTGTTCCCATTTCCACATGGGAATCTCGGGTTGTTCAAGCAAGCCACTAGGACGTTGATGTTCAGCTTTAACCTTCGTACACGTAAGACACTTAGCTACGTAAGTTGCTATGTCTTTCTTCATTCCAGGCCACCAGTATTGACCACACAGATCCATATACATCTTATCAGAACCAGGATGAATTAAGTAACGAGTTTGATGAGCTTCATTCATGATAAAGGTACGAAGATTATCACGGTTTGGAACCCAAATTCGATTCAAGAAATACATCAACCCATTGGGTTTCGTTTCTAGTTGAGCTCGAAGGTTGTACTCCAATTCCTCTCCTATTTTTCCTCCTTCTTGAACTGCTTGTTGAGCCTCCATGATACAAGTCTCGATGTCATTCTCAATCCTCAGATTTTGTAGCAGCACCGTAGTCTCGTTAACATCCAGACGAATCTCAGTATCAAATTCTCCCAAGGTATCAAACCATTGTCGTCGATCGCGAATTTCTTGAAACGAGACCTTCTTATTATGAATCTTACGACTTAGTGCATCGGCTACGACATTTGCCTTTCCAGGGTGGTAACGAATGTCACAATCATAATCACTAATCAACTCAACCCAACGTCGTTGTCTCATGTTGAGATCCTTTTGATTGAAGACGTGTTGTAGGCTTTTGTGATCGGTGTAGACTATACATTGCGTCCCATAAAGGTAATGCCTCCAAATCTTTAAGGCAAAAACCACAGCACCAAGTTCAAGATCATGTGTCGTATAATTCACCTCATGGACCTTCAATTGTCTCGATGCATATGCTATGACCTTTCCTCGTTGCATGAGAACACAACCAAGGCCTTGTTTAGATGCATCACAATATACGGTGAAATCATCGTTTCCATCGGGAAGGGTCAAGATAGGAGCATTACACAACTTGTGCTTTAAGGATTCAAAGGCTTCCTCTTGTTCAGACCCCCATTCGAATGGTTTATTCTTTTGGGTCAAGGAAGTAAGCGGTTTCGCGATTCGAGAGAAGTTGGCAATGAAACGTCGATAATACCCAGCAAGACCAAGGAAAGAACGAACCTCGGTTGGAGTTGTGGGAACACACCAATTTTTCACAGCTTCCACCTTTGCAGGGTCAACGTGAATTCCTTGACTATTCACCACGTGTCCCAGAAATTGGACCTCCTTAAGCCAAAATTTGCACTTTGAGAACTTTACGTATAGTTGTTCTTTCTTCAATAGCTCAAGAACTTGTCGCAGGTGATGTTCGTGATCGGTTTTGGACTTGGAGTAGATAAGTATGTCGTCAATAAAGACAATCACGAACTTGTCTAGATACGGCTTGCATACTCGATTCATGAGATCCATAAAGATAGCAGGAGCATTCGTTAAACCAAAGGGCATAACCATGAACTCATAGTGTCCATATCGGGTACGGAACGCAGTTTTTTGGGATATCATCATCATGAACTCGTAATTGATGATAGCCAGAACGTAAGTCAATCTTTGAGAAAATAGCAGCTCCTTGAAGTTGGTCAAAAAGATCATCGATGCGAGGAAGAGGGTAGCGGTTCTTGATGGTAAGTTTGTTAAGCTCACGATAATCGATGCACATACGAAATGATCCATCTTTCTTCTTCACGAACAGAACAGGTGCACCCCAAGGCGACGAGCTAGAACGGATAAAGCCCTTGTCGGACAGTTCTTGAAGATGACTAGCCAGCTCTTGCATTTCTGACGATGCAAGTCGATATGGTGATTTAGCCACAGGGTTCGCTCCCGGAATTAAATCGATCTTAAACTCGACTTCACGCACGGGAGGTAAACCGCTAAGTTCATCGGGAAACACTTCAGGAAAGTCTCGTACAATCGGGACATCCTTAAGATCATTCCCTTTGACTTTCGTGTTGACCACGTAAGCAAGAAAGCCATGTAATTCTTGCTTAGACATTTTCGGGCTTGAGTACACGACATGAGTTTGAGTCCTTTGGAGGATTTTTCACCGAACACTTTCAATGTATCCCCCGAATGTAAAGGAATTCGAATGCACTTCTCGAAACAAATAATTTCCGCATGATGTTTGGCTAGCCAATCCATGCCAATGATAACGTCAAAGCTTCCAAGTTTCATAGGAATAAGATCGATAAAGAAATCATGCTCGTTTAGGCTCAAAATGCAATCACGAATAATAACATCAACAGTGATGGGTTCTCCATCGGCGACTTCGACAGTAAGAGGTCTTTCTAATTTCGTATGTGGCTTAGCAAGTATAGGCTTAAATTCTAACGAGACAAAACTCTTATCGGCTCCAGAGTCAAACAAACGTAGGCATAAGAATTATTAATAAGAAACATACCTGTTCAGTTTTAAAGACGTTAACGATACAGGTAAAGCAACAAAAGAACTTAGATCATAAAGTTGGGGTTGGATTTGACATACCGTTCACCACATCGTTGTTTGCTTGTGCTTGGTTTGCATTGATGTTGAAGGCACGTCCTCGGGCTTGTGGTACGTTACCCGCAAGACGAGGGCATTGTGGGCGAAAATGACCAGGTTCCCCACAGTTGTAGCAAGCACGATTAGCAACTAACGCGGCATTGTTTGGTGCACGGTGACAAGTAGCCACCAAGTGTCCATACTTACCGCACAGTGTACAGATACGGCACGGGGTATTACCCGCATGATGATACTTACAGACATTGCACAATGGTAGAGGACCAGCATAGGTTCTAGCAGCAGGTGCTTGTGTACCAGGAGCGGGTTGTCTTTGAGGTACCTTGGGTGTAGCCACCGCGAAATTACGCGCCTGTGTGATCTTGCGTTTCTTGTTGTTGTAAGACGGTTCATTCTTACTCTCCTTAGCTGCTTCAGGGACCGCCTTTTCAGTCTTTTTAGCCCCTTTGACAGACAAGGTGCCCGCTCGAATATGGTTTTCAGTAAGTTGAGCGGTGATGGTAATGGCATCTTCCAAAGTTGTGGGTCTACTTCCCACCACGGCATCTTGGATTTGAGGTGGCACCCCCTTGATGAACTTCTCAATGTTCCTAGGAACAGTGTCAACCATGTGAGGCAACAGGATGCTCAACTCGTGATGCCTAGTTGAATAGGCCAAATGATCTCCACCATCTTGCTTGAGATTCCAAAACTCCTCCTCCAGCTTTTGCAGCTCACTTCTCGGGCAGAACTTTTGGATGGCAATGTTCTTGAATTCTTCCCAAGTTAGTGCCAACACAGCATCAGCACCACGATTCCTCTTCTCACTATTCCACCACGTAAGTGCTCTTTGTTGAAGAACACTTGTGGCATAACGGACTTTGAGTGCCTCGGGACACTCACAGTTGATGAAGGTGTTCTCCATGCTTTCAAACCACTCGAGAAGTCCAGTGGCTCCTTCCTTCCCACTAAAGCTAGTGGGTTTGCACGAGTTGAAGTGCTTAAACGTGCAGGTTTGGTTGTTTCTTCCTTGATTTGCACTATTCTCTCCTTGCCCATTGCCATTAGTGTTGTTACTAGCGTTGGTCATCAAGGTGCTACTCAGTTCGGCAACCATGGTCGGAATGACTGCAGCCATTTGACGGGCAATCATGGCGGCTAATTTGCGGTCGGAGCTACCACGCTTTCCATGATGACGAGACATGCTGGATACAAAATAAGTTAGTCACAGAAATTTGGAGGTAGAAAATAATAAATCAAACAAAGATTTTTCAAGACTTGCAAAACACACAAGGAATGATTCCATTTGGTACGCATTACCATTTGGAAACGTTGACACGTCAAGGTGAGTTAACTCCAATTGCCTTAGAAACTTGTGTATATTGACCATAGTTTATCACTCATCCCAGAAATCCCCAGGTAAGCATAACTAGTCCCACGGGATTTATGCGAAATGCTTACCTTAGCCCGAAGGCTTTTTGCCAGGAAATCCAGAATACAGGTGTCTATGTGTCACACAATATTTCTTTAGGTTCATGGAATTAAAACCTTGATGAGATTTTCATAGATTAGACATAAAGTCTAAAGATTTGAACCTTTTGATATAAAGCTTACGTTCCCACGTGTCGTCGAGAATAAGTTTAAGGTATTTCATCGTCGAGAGAATAAAGGATTAAGAATAAGTTTTAGAGGAGACAAGGCAACCAAGTTTCTCAATTATAAGGCAATCCTAACTAAAGGCATCAAGTTGCACATTAAGAGGCCCTCCTTAACAAGTAGCATTATGTAGCATGCAACAAAATATATTACAAGATCATAAAGATTTTTCTTATGAGGTTCATGCATCAACTATAGTCTAGGTCACCATTTCTAATAACCTAAATCCCTATAGTTATGGGCTCTGATACCAATCTGTCACACCCCAACCTTAACGGCGGAAACGTCGAGATGTGAGGGTTAAGATTGTTCACAGCCACATAACACTACCATAAATTGTAAATATAAAATTCATAAGTTGAAATAAACATTACAACCAAATGTCTCAACAAAAGAAAAAAAAATAAACAAAGTTCAACTTTCAAGTTTCAAGATATTTTATTTATTTTCCTAGGTCCAAATCCTAGGTGTAAGCATGCTTCAAAAGATAATCATCAACCTTGTGCATTTCCTGAAACATGTTAAAAATAAAGGGTCAACTTTAAAAGTTGGTGAGTTTCCATGGGTTAAGCATACATATATATATATAAAGTTTACAAGTAGCAATTCATGTCAATGGTTACGAATAAAGCAAGTTTATAGATAACATATAGCTACAATCAAACCTTGACCAAGAATATCATTTACAAGTTTAACGATTAGCTAAGTGTACTTGGTTCCCATGATGAACAAGCATACGTCATCAGGAGCCGGCAATAACCTCGGCTTTAGCACCAAATAGGCTTGTCAGGCCCATAGATCTATGACGTCGCCAGGCTAGCAATAGTTAATGATTGTCAACATATAATGTTCATCATATAAGGCTCACAATATTACAAATAACCATGACAAAAAGTAAAGATGAATTGCATGTGCGTTTACAAGTATCAAGATGTTTACAAGTGCAAGTTTATAAAGTTAACATGTTTCACCCCAAAAGGTGTGAAATAAAGTAAAAGAGGGGCATGAAAACTCACATGATGTATATATATAAATAGGATGATAACAAGAAATAAACGGTGCTCCAACGATTCCTTTTTCAAGTTACCTAACGTATATATTTCAAGGTTAAGATTAAAGGTAATATTATCAATTAAACGTGAACTAGGGTTTCAATAGGAATTTGGGGTTTAAGGTTAGCTAATGAAATTAAATATATTTTAATCCCATGAAAAGAAATATACCATTTAGGTAATTTAATATGGAGAAAAGAAATTAAATCTTTTATAATAATTTATAAAGTTTAAATATATGATGTAAATAGATTTTTTTATAATTATTTAAAATAACATGATTAAACAATAATTTAACGTATTGGCCAATAATAATTTATTAATTTAAACTATTATTTAAAATCCATTTTATAAGAAATAATCCAAAAATAACCTTTGTTAAAATGTTTTATTAAAATAATATTTAATTATTTAAATTTAAAAATTTACAGAAAATAATTTGGTGTCCTTAAAAATATTTAAAGTTTACAAGAATAATTTTTATAATTATTAAAAATTTTCCATAATTTATTTAAAGGCTGAAAAGCCCTAAAAAAAATGTTTGAGGGTGCCCGGGTTCGAACCCGAGACCTCAAGAATGATATAGGAGTGATTTACCATTAGGCTAGGACGCCTATGCCTGACAGAAAGTGAGTTTTAATTCTTAAATCACAAATTCAAAGAAACCCCCAAACCATATGAACCCTAGATTCGATTTCAACCTAATTGAACATGAAATCGAATATGATTCCTGTAATAAACATAGGGTTTTTGATCCTCAAGGAAAACCGAGTAAGAAATCGATGCTACAAGTCGAAGAACAGTCGCAACCAAGGTTGGGTAGTGTTCGTGATGCAAACGTTGATATTATCCAAATTCGTTGCACAGGAAGCTTCCAAGGATCTTGATGAACGAAAGCTCTCTGTCAATTTCAGTTAATATCGACAGAATGGTGATGAACACTAGCGTTGTAGTCGCGATGAAGAGAGGGAATTATTCGAGTGGTTCCAGTGTGTTTTAGGTGGAATTGAGTTCGATAGTAGCTTAGGATTAGTTAAACGTTCGATTATGATACATTTAATTTGATTATTATTGAGTTTTAATGTTCGAACGGCTCTATGATTAAAAGCTTCGGTTATTCAAACCGATTGGGTTCATAACCGACGTTTAAACGCAATTAAGGTGCGTGTTCAAGTTCGAAACGTGTTCACGAATCGATTTGGAACGGTTTTTGGGTTGAAATCCGAAGAATTTTGGGGTTTTGAACCTTGCCGGAGTCGGCCGGAGGGTGGCCGGAAAGTGTCGCCGGAAATACGGGGAAAGATGCGGGAGGGGGTTTGGGTTTGATAAATTGCAGTTTTAGTCCCTGCAGTTTTCGAATTAATATTTTATGTTTAAAACTTTCATTTAAAGTTTCAAATTTGTCACAAATACCCCCTGAACTTAATTACCTTTAAGTTTTAAATGTTTTTATAACTTATTAAATGTTTAACTTTTATAAATTATTAATTTTTATTATAATTATTATTTTATTTATTTTGACTATTATATTATTATTTTATTATTATTATTATTTTTAATAAATTAATTTATTAACTTCAAAATGAACTAAGAAACAAACATAAACAAGCCTTCAAATTTCATAAATGACATAAATGGTCCTTACAAGAACATAACAGGGTTAACTATTAATTAACAAAACCACGAAAGGTTACACCTTTTGCCAGGAAATCCAGAATACAGGTGTTTATGTGTCACACACTTCCCTAAGGCTATTAGAATTAAAACCTCGATGAGATTTTTTTTCAGATTTAGACGTATCGTCTAAGGATTTTATCCATCGATAAGGTGTGTAGTATTCCACACGTAGTCGAGAATGAGATTTAGAAAAATTAGTCCCGGTATAACTTAAACGCATAGGAGGAGGATTAGGGAGTTGGGGTAGACAAGGTCCAAGGCATATTCCTAAGGCACTATTTTCTAAATGTAAACAAATAGCACATAAGGAATTGATCATGTAACATGTAACAACACGTGATAGGCATATAAGCAAACTTACAAGATTACAACAATGTCATGTAAAGGGTCCCTAGTTTAACCATAGTCTAGGCCACCATTTCTAATAACTTAAATCCCTATAGTTATGGGCTCTGATACCAATCTGTCACACCCAACCTTAACGGCGGAAACATCGAGATGTGAGGGTTAAGATTGTTCATGCCACACAACGCTAATTTAAAATGACAATATTATTAAATATCAATATTCATGACATACAATTAAGAAATAACATAAGTTCCAACAATCAACAAAACATAAGAATTCCAACGTCAAAAGATAATAATTGTCTTTTAATTTTTAATCTATGTCCAATCCTAGATTGAAACAAGTCTTCAAAAGCAAGCTAAGCGGTATCAAGTCCTGAAACATGTTAAAAATAATGTCAACAATATGTTGGTGAGTTTTCATAGTTTTTCATACATAGATATATATATATATCAAAGATGGCAATTCATGTCATAGGTTATTGAATAGTGTAAATAAAGATGGATGAACAAATGAAACAATCAAACCTTGACAAATATGGCAATTACAAGATTACAAGATTAAACGATTAGCTAAGTGTATTTGGTTCCCATAGTGCTCAAGAATACGACACTAGAAGCCGGCAATACCTCGGCTTTAGCACCAAATAGGCTTGTCAGGCCCATAGATCTATGACGTTGCCAGGCTAGCAATAATTAATGATTGTATGATACAAGAGTCATCACATGATAATTACAAGTGTTCAAAAAACCATGACAAATAAATGAATTGCACAAGTGATTACAAGATTCAAAACGAGTTTATAAGTGTATTTATAATAAGGTCAACATGTTTCACCCCAAAAGTGTGAAAATATATAAAAGGGGTATGAAAAACTCACATGGATAATAAGGATGAAAGATAATAAGTCTTGAATATAATGCGGGAATACGATAACGATCAACCTAAATGATATGTCGTATTAAGTTATTCATGGTGATTTTAGTATTATGTTTTTTAACCAGTTGTCCATGATTTTCATGTTATTAAAGAGATGTAATCTATCATTATTTTGGTAATTAAATGGTTTAAATAAGAATTTTAGTAATTAACACTATTAATAAAAATTATACTTTTACTATTAATGATTATTATTTACTATTTAAATAAAATAGTAATTTATAGATTTAAATGATTAAAATAATTCTATTAATTACGATAAATGTAATTTTTAAATATGTACATATATATTCATTTAAAATATATAAATAAGTTCGTAAATATGTTTTATAACAATAAAGAATTTATTAAATTGAAATTATTTAAAAATTAAATGGGATTTAATACAATTTAAAATTAATTATAAATGGTATTTTGTAATAATTTTTGTAATTTATAAAAAAAATAAAATAAAATAAATGAGAATTCTTGCTTGAATTTCTAAGAAAATTAAAAAGAAAATAATTTTATTTTAACTTCTGATTAAAAAGATTTTTATATGATTAATAATGATATTTAAATACTTTCTGCAATTTAAATATTAATAAAACTCTTTTAAAAAAATAGTGCAGGGCCTCGGGTTCGAACCCGAGCCCTTTGCCACACAGGCAGCGACTAAACCACCAGGCTAAGAACCCTGTTTGTGTCATGAAATAGAAAACAAACAAAAAAATTTATTCAACGAAATCCCCAATTTTGCCAAGAACCCTAATTTGAAATCGACCAAATTGAACATCAAGTCGTTAGTTAAACTCAAATTAATCATGGGGATTTTATTCCTCATGTAAAAAAGAATCAAAAGAGTCCTTTAATTACCTGTTTGGTGTTGTGGTTGTCGATTTAGGATTCAAACAAAACCGCGACTGTGTTCTTGAATTAAATCTTTGATGCGTGTGTGTTTCGGTGAAATTGATGGCACAGGGAGTTTAGAAACTCAATTTGAGGATTTCCCCTTTGTTTTATACCATAATTTGTTCGATTACGCGTCCAACGGTTATACTCTTGAAGTCGGGGTTTCAGGTCGGATTAACCTGATCAATTGTTGTTTCAAGTGCAATAAATCATCACGTTGAATTCGAGAAGATTAGAGGAACGTTAGCACCAATTCAATTGCATTATTAACTCGATTAAATTATAAAACGATCTTGGGTTGATTAAGGTTCGGTTCAGGTTTGAATCCGCACTTAAATTCGAATAAAAGGTGGAATCGAGTTCGAAACTGATATGGGTAAGCAGATAATGGTTTTAAATGATTAAAATCCATGAGTTCATGGACTTTGGGTGTGGCCAGAGCTCGCCGGAGCTCGGCCGGGGTCTTCATCGGAAAAACGGGGCAACCGGGGGAAAAAATTGGGTTTTTAAAATATTTCACACTTTGGTCCTTGTACTTTATGTTTATCAATTTAAAACCAAAGTTTCAGTTTTATTTTAACCAATTTACAGATTTAGTCCCTGTAGTTCTAAACTTTGTTATTTTATGTAAAAAAGTTTATTATTTACAAGTTTAAAATATTAAAACATTTTGTTTTACTAAATTTCAAGATTTAAGATTCTTTTAAGATTATTTAAAATTACAAGTATTATTATTTTGTCATTTTATTATTATTTTCATTATTATAAATAATATTGATAGTTTCTTATTTATATTATTATATATTATTATATTATTATTATTATTTTATTATTATTATTATTATTATTATTATTATTATTATTATTATTATTGTGGTTATCATTAAGTATTGATTATTTAGTTATAATTAACTATAAAGATTTCAAGAAATTACAGATAAGTCCTCGTATTTGCATAATATTAAAACGAATCCTTACAAGAGGTAACGACGTTAAACAAACGTTTAATAAAAATACTAGAGGTCACAGGTCATTTGCTCAACTGATGTACGGCTGTATTAGCCCATAAGGATGTACATCAGGGGTCTAATCCTGGGGATTGACCAACAAATGAATAGGATTCTAGTTCATGAGCAGGTTTCGTGCCAAGTAGTGTGGATCAACTGTCGATGGGTTAGGTACCATGATAAACTTTTGCCGCAGGGGTTCGGCATAAGTTGCCAACCAACAATGTAGGCTCTTGCTTTGTGCAATCCTAGTTAATGAAAAAGAAAGATAAAGAAAGAAAGATAATGAATCACTTAATCATTTATTGTGTACTTTGATGAATGGTCACCAAATGAAGTTTACAAAAGTGTATTTTCTATTTTATTAAACTAGGACTCACTCAGCAACCCTAACTTTTTATATGCATATTAGTTGGCAGGTAAGGACGTTGCTGAGGATGGCACGAGACTGAAGCTACTAGGTGGATTGAGACTGGCATCCATTTATGCAAATATGATATTTTTGTCTTGTAATGCCACTAAATATTCTTTTGTAACACATAACAACAATGTATTATTTGGCAAATGTAATCATTAATGCAAGAAATGGTTTTTGGTTAAGTTATTCCGCTGCGATTGTTTCTTATAATAATGCGATTTAAGGTGTTTTCAATAACGAATGATGCTATGAAATGGGGCCTTACAAGTTGGTATCAGAGCCAAAGTTTAAGAGAATTGGGTAAATTATTTTTCAAAACCTACACTTACACTGAAAATGGGACCAAATGGAGGGATGCCAGCCCAAGTAGCTACGTGTCATCAGGAAATTTTTCATAAGATAACCGGTATTACGTGCGTGTACTATATGGTTTATGTGCTTAGTAGATTTGGATACTGATTTAGTCTGGATAGGGAATGCTTGGGGGATGAAGAGTAAAGTAAGTGGCTAATTGAAACTGGCCACTATAATTAGGGACTTACTATACTTAACATAATCCAAGCTATTACCTTAAATGACCTTGTTAGTGTTGAATCTTATAGGAGGTAGATCTTATGGCGGGTAGGAAATCTGGGAAGGCAACCCGAGGCAATGCTCGTGGCGGGTGTACTACTGGGCCACGTGTCACCCGAAGCAAGGCTAAGGCTCCTAAGATGACTCCTGAGGACACGGATCTTCATAGCCACCAAGAGGGTGAAGGATTAGCCACCCTCAAGTTTATGGTAAAGGAAGCTATCGCTGACGAAGTCTACAATGTCATGCAAAATGTGTTACCTTCAGTGGTGACTGAGGTGTTGAGGGCTGTAAAGGATGGTGCAAAGACCAAAGATGCAGGGGAGAAGGAGAAAGCTAATGAAGAGCCGTCTAGTCCCAAGGTGGTAATTCATGATGATGATAGCGAGGGGGAGAAGGAGACCGCTAGGGGATGCACCTATGGGGCTTTTCAAAGGCACAAACCCTAGACCTTTGATGGTAACGGTAATCCTACTGCTGCTCATCATTGGGTTCGAGAGATGGAGGTGGTTTTAGACATCAGTGAGTGGCGAGAGGATCAAAAGGTGAAGTTTGCCTCCCATTCTTTCGTTGACTAGGCATTATACTGGTGGGACAACATTGTCCAAGCCGAGGGGAAATGATCTGTTGCAAGGATGAGTGGTCGAATTTAAAGGAACTGGTATTGGAGGAGTATTGTCCACATCAGGAGTTAGACAAAATTGAGAAGGAGTTATTGCATTTGGAGGCTGGAAACATGACTCATCAAGAGTACACCTCCAAGTTCAATGAGCTTGCAAGACTGGTGCCAGATTTGGTAACTCCAGAGTCCAAGAAGATTAAGAGTAACACGCAGGGTCTGCCCGTGGATATCAGGAGGAACATGATAGCTGCTAGACTGAGCACTTTTAGGTCTGCAGTAGACTTGTCCGGGAGGTTGTATGATGACAGGGATCCGGTGCCGATTCAAGTGAAGGTTGAGAAGATTCGGAACAAGAACAGTAATGGGAAAAGATTCAGGGGTGACCACTATGGGATCAGGGAAAAGAAGATGAGGATTGACGATCGCCGCTCAAGATTGAGTAAGTGGAATCATAGGAGGGAATGTAAGAAGTATGGAAAAGCTCACGTGGGCGAATGTAAAGTGGGGTCGAACCCGTGTTTTAGTGTGGGGGCGAAGGCCACTATGCTAAAGAGTGCAGGGTGTCGCAATGTTATAAATATGGGGAGGTAGGCCACTCGAGCTGAGATTGCAAGAAGGGTAGAGCAGGGAGCTCAGGGACGCAGACTATGGGAAGGACATTCAACATTCAACAGAAAGGGAGGAGTGAGAGCACCAAAGCCAAGGCAAGGACATTCAACATGACCCGGGAAGAAGCCAGAGTGGACCCTGAAGTAGTTTCAGATATGTTTTTGGTAAACCAATTGTATGATTATGTGCTCTTTGATTTGGGTGCTAGTAGAAGTTTTGTATCTACTACCTTTTGTCATGAAATGCATGGTAAGAATAAGAAGATAGATGTACCCTTCTATGTTGAGACAACGATAGGAAAGTCTACCAAAGTGACTGATGTGATTGACGATTGCCTCGTAGAATTGGATGGTCGTAAGTTTCCTGCTAGATTGTATGTGATGGCCCTAGGAGGTTTTGATGTGGTGTTAAGGATGGATTGGTTGGCGGCCTATTAAGCGAACATCGTGTGCCAAAAGAAGACGATTTGTCTGACTGCGCCCAATGGCAGTTTGGTTACGATACATGGAGACAAGGAGTGCATTACACCGCGGGTAATCTCGATGATCACGGTAGAGAAGTTTATGAGACGCGGGTGTGGTGCTTACCTGGCTTATGTGAAGAAGGTGGATGCTACCGTGCCTCAACTGTCTGATGTGCCGGTAGTATGCGATTTCTCTGATGTGTCTCCCGAAGACCTACCAGGTGTCCCACCTGATAGAGAGATCGAGTTTTAGATTGACTTGATTCCAGGAGCGCAACCCATAGCCAAGGCACCTTGCCGGTTGGCTCCATCCGAACTCCAAGAGCTGATGACACAACTGCAAGATCTTCTAGATAAGGGTTTTATTCGGCCGAGTATCTCTCCATGGGATGCTCCAGTTCTATTTGTGAAAAACAAAGACGGTAGTATGAGGATGACTACCGTGAACTGAACAAGTTGACCATGAAGAACCGGTATCTGTTACCGAGGATTGATGACTTGTTTGATCAACTCCAGGGTGCAAATTGGTTCTCGAGGATCGATCTTCGGTTAGGTTACCACCAGCTAAAGGTTAAAGAACAGGATATCCCAAAGACTGCATTTCAGACGCGATATGGGCATTATGAATTTCTCGTGATGTCGTTTGGTCTAACCAATGCTCCTGCAGCATTCATGGACCTGATGAATAGAGTTTACTGCCCGATGCTTGACAAATCAGTAATAGTGTTCATAGACGATATCTTGATCTATTCAAAGAATGAGGGAGACCACACCTGTCATCTCCGTGAGGTGCTCAAAACTCTAAGAAGGGAGAAATTGTATGTGAAATTCTCTAAGTGTGCCTTTTGGTTATGCGAGGTGTAGTTTCTGGGCCATATGATTAACCCAGAAGGAATCATGGTTGATCCTACCAAAGTGGAGGCAATGATGAAGTGGAATTCGCCTAAAACGCGGCCTGAAATCCAAAGCTTCCTTGGATTGGCGGGTTATTACAGGAGATTCATTCAGGATTCTTCCAAGATTGCCTCGCCGTTGACCAAGTTGACGAGGAAGGATGTGAAGTTTGAATGGGATGACCACCAAGAAAATGCGTTCATGGAGTTAAAGAGAAGATTGACACAAGCTCCAGTGTTAATGCTACTAGAAGGCAATGAAGACTTGGTTGTCTATTCCGATGCCTCTTATCAAGGGTTAGGGTGCGTGCTAATGCAGCGAGGCAAAGTCATAGCATACGCATCATGACAATTAAAGATTCATGAAGTGAACTACCCTACCCATGATCTGGAGCTAGTTGCTGTGGTATTCGCATTAAAAATATGGAGACACTACTTATACGGTGCCAAATGTACGATTTTTACGGACCACAAAAGCTTGAAGTATTTCTTCGAGCAGAAGGATCTTAATATGAGACAGCGACGATGGTTGGAACTCATAAAAGACTACAACTGTGAGATTAATTATCACCCAGGTAAAGCTAACATGGTAGCTGATGCTCTAAGCCGGAAGGAAAACCGGGAACCGATTCGGGTGAGATCTTACCAGTTGATCATGACTCCTAAGGTGATACAACAAGTGGGTGAAGCTCAAGAAGAGGCTCTAAAGCCCGAGCAAGCAAATTAAGAAAGGATGAAAGGGCAGATCGTGAGCCTGGAAGAAAACGCCAATGGTGTCAAAACGAGGTTTGGGTGCAAGTGGATTCCTAAACGTTGAGGTCTGCGAGAGAAAGTGTTGGATGAAGCTCACAAGACTCGCTACTCCATTCACCCGGGAACCAACAAGCTATCCCAGGACCTAAAGAAGAAATATTGGTGGCCAGGAATGAAAGCCGACGTGGCGAGGTATGTAGAAAGATGCTTGACCTGTCTCTAGGTTAAGGCCGAGCATCAGAAGCCATACGGGAAAATCCAACCCTTGGAAATTCCTGAATGGAAGTGGGAGCATACTACTATGGATTTCATAATGAAGCTACCTCGCATAGCTAAAGGTTATGTTGCCATATGGGTCATAGTAGATAGACTGACGAAGACTACTCACTTTATACCCATCCGAGAGACGTATAACTTGGAATGGCTAGCTGAACTATTCATCAATAAGATAGTTACCCGTCATGGTGTGCTGGTGTTGATTGTCTAGGACAACGATGTGTGGTTTACATCCAAATTTTGTAAGAATTTCAATGATGTGATGGGAACCAAACTGTACATTAATACCACATACCACCCACAGACGGACGGCCAATCTGAAAGAACGATCCAGACCTTAGAGGACATGCTTCGGGCATGTATCATAGAGTTTGGTGGAAGCTGGGATAGTCACCTACCGTTGGCAGAGTTCTCATACAATAAAAGCTACCATGCCAGTATTGGTTTGCCCCCGTATGAGATGCTCTATGGCCGAAAATGTAGAACCCCTGTTTGTTGGGGGGAAATTGTACAGAAGGAGTTGGGGAGTATTGAGGTTATCGAAATGACCAACAAGAAGTTAGGCAAAATTAAAGCTTATGTGAAAGCCGCCAAAGATACGCAGAAATCCTATGCCGATAAACGTCGAACACCGATCAAGTTTAACGTTGGTGATAAAGTGATGCTAAAGGTTTCACCTTGGAAGGGGATCATTCATTTTAGAAAGAGAAGTAAGCTAAGCCCAAGGTATATAGGACCTTTTTGAATCATTGCACTAGTAGGAGAGGTGACCTTTAGGTTGGAGCTACCCAATGAGTTAAGTGGAATTCATCCAACATTCCATGTATCTCATATGAGAAAATGCCTAGCTGATGAAGATATGATTGTAACACTAGAGGACATTGAAGTGGATGAACGGCTCAATTATGTAGAGCAAACTGTGGCAATCATTGACCAAAAGGAGAAGAGATTATGGAACAAAGTGGTTCCACTGGTGCGAGTACAGTGGAGGCATAGGATGGGATCGGAGGCTACGTGGGAGACTAAGGAGGAGATGAGACAACATTACCCACAACTGTTCGAAGAGTGATAGGTTTCAAGGACGAAACCTCTATAAGGGGGTGGACTTGTAACACCCGAAAATTTATTAAGAAAAAAATAAAGACAAAAGGAGAAGTTGCATAAGTAGAGGGGCTAAATTGTACACAACGAAAAACATTATTATTTTATGTTTAAAGTGGGCATGGCCACCCACTACACTGCTTCACCAACTGCTTCGACTGCTAGAAAGAAGAAAAGCAGAATTTCCATCAGTTCTAAAGAGAAGAAGAAGAAGATTCGACTTGAAGGTGAGTTTTATGTGTTTTGTTCTGTTTCAGCTGAGTTTTCAACTTCGGGACCGATTCTTATGTGTTCATTTGTGTTCGGTTTTGAGTTTTGGTGTGTTTAGGCATTTGAACTCTTTGTGCCCTCAAGTTCGGTGGAGTTTTGTTTGAAGGCTTCAATAGGTGAGTTCTAGATCCCCGGTTTTACTTGTTTTTAATAGTGTGGGGCTGAAATGCATATTACCTACTGCTTTACAACCAAAAATATAAACTAATTTGTGTGCTTTGCACTTGTTGTGCGTGTGAGTGTATGTTTCGAATGCTTGATCGATTTGTGTGGTTGTATGCTTGTTCTAAGAGTTTAGCATGCTAGATCGGTGCTGTGAATGTATAAGAATGAGGATTTGGAACTGATTATAGCAGAGGTGACAACTGCAGGTTGGTTTAGTTCATTCGCATTTAGACCTGAATATTCACTTAAGTGTTGTTCATCCGCATTTGCCTTAGTACAGCCAAGTGTTCATCCGCATTTGTTTTGACAATGCGCATTTGCTACAGTGTCCATGCGTATTTGCCTTATTCATCCGCATTTGGTTCATGCGCACTTTCTGACACTTAGAATATTTCCTGAGAATGTTCATCCGCATTTGTTCATCCGCATTTGTCTAGTTCTTCCACATTTGTCTAAGCTCATCCGCATTTCTTTTGAGACTTAGGATTTTCTAAATTTTGGGAATAGAATTTAAGTGTGGAAAACTTCTGTATAAGGGATGATTATGCTTGTTTAAGGATTATTATGCTTGTTTCTTTCTTATGTGTTATTTTTACTATGTCAATTATATTTTCATGTTATGTGATTAAAGTAATAAGCATCTTAATAAGTATTATCCATAACAAGTGGACACAAAGGAATAAAAGAAGAACAGTGAAACTTAATGAATATTACCTCCGGGCCATTATGATGAATGAAAAGCCGTGCAAGCAAATGAATGGAGGTTCACGACCAGGAGGTCGTTTGCTCAACTGATGTACGACTGTATCAGCCCATAAGGATGTACATCAGGGGTCTAATCCTGGGGATTGACCAACAAATGAATGGGATCCTAGTTCATGAGAGGGCTATATGCCTAGCAGTGTGGATCAACTGTCGATGGGTTAGCTACCATGATAAGTGCCGATAGGGGTTCGGCATCTATTGCCAACCAACAATGTAGGCTCTTGCTTTGTGCAATCCTAGTTAATAAAAGAGAAAGATAAAGAAAGAAAGATAATGAATCACTTAATGATTAATTGTGTACTTTGATGAATGGTCACTAAATGAAGTTTACCAAAGTGTATTTTCTATTTTATTATACTAGGACTCACTCAGCAACACTGACTTTTTATATGCATATCAGTTAGTAGGTAAGGACGTTGCTGAGGATGGCATGGGACTGAAGCTACTAGGTGGATTGAGACTGGCATCCATTTATGCAAATATGATATTTTTGTCTTGTAATGCCACTAAATATTCTTTTGTAACACATAACAACAATGTATTATTTGAAAAAAGTAATCATTAATACAAGAAATGGTTTTTGGATTGGGACTGAAGTTGTGATTGTTTTCTTATAAAAATGTGATTTAAGGTGTTTTCAATAACGAATGATGCTATGAATGACCAACTGTGGGGTCCCCGGGAATGGGGCCTTACAGAAGACTCACCAACTTGTATGAGTTGGTGAAAGTCCATGCTTTTGTGAACATTAGAATAAGGTCTTTGTCTGTAACTTCCTACTTTTGTACCTGGAAACCTTTTTATATTATCTAAGGATGTGAGCTATGGCATGTCATAGTCACTAGTCAAAAGGCATTGTAGAAGCCTCTCGAAGATTAACATTTAGTCTTTATTATCTTTATTAATGGTTTTGTCATAGTTTAGGGACTTATTTGTAAATATATGTTCCTTTTTGTTTTCTTTGATAGTATAAATAGCATTGATTATGTATTGTGTAGGTAAGCACAAAGACTAGACTAGCGCACCTTAGAATCAGTTGAACGAATTGTAACTGTTCTCTACACTTGTATTTCTATGCTTTCTATCAATGAAAAACTATGAATTTTTCTGATATGTTTGCATTGATTTGATTACTTGTGTTTGTTTTGATTCAATTTCATCATAATATCATCACAGATCGGTCCATTTTGATCCTATCAATGAAAAAGTGTCTCAGATCCTTGTAATTCAAATATGCTTTGTAACACTTGTAATTGAACTTGAGAGCAATATACAACATCCTTGAAAACCATACTTGTTTGTTCTTGTTCTTAGTTATGTCTCACTACTTACTTGTGTTCTTAGTATCATCATACTCAAACCCGGTTCCCCAGTTGAACTGTTAAGTGTTCTAAATCTCTCCTCATTGTGAGCTGATTGTATTAACCACCCATCACACGGTCCTGCAGTACATCATATGTTTAGTTGTGAGACTCATGTTTACATGTGATATAGCTTGCTTATAATTGTATGCACTTATGCCCTACCAAACTATGTCACAACATCAAGTTTTATTTATTATTTAAACATGTGAACTCGCCAACAATATGTTGACCTTTCGAGCATATATTTTCAGGTAACAACCATCGAGGATAGCTAAGGATGCTGCTAATGATCTAGTATAGGTTGGACTCACCATAGTTGTTAGGATTATTTTGTTATGTATGTAATAGGTTGGATGTTAGTTTGTTTCCTTGTAATTTTCATTTTTATAGCTTCTATGACCCTGCTAAACTACGGGCGAAACTATAGTTTTGCTCATAGTCAGCTGTCCTAAGTCACCCGGCAAAATTGTAGTACGCTACCGGGTGAATCTAGTAGATGGTCAAGACAGTTTCGCTAGCCAGCGAAACAGTCAGCGAATCTAGCATTGCTTATATATTGTCATGTTTTTATCTTTGTAAGCAAGTTTTTGCAATACTCTAATACTGAAATATCTTTGTTGCAACTGTGTGTGTCGGCTGGAAGTTCATTTTTCATTATTTTTGAGCCATTGATTGATGATTATTGCTTAGATTCTTAATTTGTTCATTATGTTATTGATATTGTGGTATTGATTCAGTGGGAATTCCTTGTTTACACATCAATTGCACTGTTATATCGATCAGAAGGACCATCAATATGGTATCAGAGCCTTTGTGCTCTTGATTGATTGGGTTTTGTGCATTTTGGAAAAAGTTACAGTTCCATCTATTATAGATCTGATTTGCTTGTTTTATGACATGGAAATTAATTGAGGTTTGTGCGTTTTGGGTGTGGGAAGCTATTGAAATCATCAGATCTCAAATTCATTGAGATTTGGATGAGTTTGGTTTGATTTTGTACTGAAAAAGGTTTTCAGATTCATCGGGCGAATTTAGATATCTTCCAGCGAAACTATCCCTTGTTTCAGCGAATTTACAAAATTCGTGGTGTTTGGTTCTGGTTTCTGTGTTTCAGTGAAAGTAGCTCTTTTGAATGAAAGTTCATCTTCCTTGATTACCATAGCAAGCAAAGTGCTGCCAAAATTGTCTTAGAGCGAAAGTTCTACTAGTCTCAGCGAAACTATCGCCGAAACTAGAGTTTTTGAGCACTAATTTGGGCGAAACTGCTGTTTGCTTGCAAGCGAATCTACGAGCGAAATTACCAGAGAATTTAGAAGCGAATCTAATAGTGAAGTTGTCAGGGAATTTAGCAGCGAACTTACCAGCGAATCTAGATTTTTCAGCGAAGTTAATACTGTTTAAAGAATGACATCCACCAATATCACCATTTCTGACTTGGAGAGTGTTGCTCACAATAGGCCACCGAGGCTTATAAACGCTGATAATTTTGAGGACTGGAAATGATGTTTAAAAGCATTCTTTTACTACACTGATCATAATCAATGGGAATCAATAGTAAATGGTCCACACACTCCAACTATCACTTTGCGTCAAGTTACCTCACCAAACACTAATCCATCTACCGTTACTGAAAGAGACCTCAAGCTAATCGATCGTGATTAGAAAGCTTTTGGAGCTTTAACTTTATGTTTATCTCAAGACATCTACAAAGCTTTGCTAAGCACAAGAATGCAAAATCTTTATATGATTCTCTGTCTAAATTTTATGATGGAAATAAGGATTTGAAGAAGAACAGGAAAGCCCAAGCGGAAAAGGAATTCAATTCATTCGTAGGACACAAGAATGAAAGCCTTACTAATATTACAAATTGATTTTTGTCTATCTCAAGCACCTTAAAGAAGTATGATGAACATCTGTGTAACCATGAACAAGTTACTAAGCTCTTGGACTCACTCCCACCGTAATGGAGCTTGCAAGTTAGGATGTTGAAGCAGGAAAGAAACTTTGCTGATTACAAACTTATGGATGTAATCAATAAATTGAAATATTTTAATTTGGATTTAAAAATGAGGGAATACAATCAATCCATGATGCCAGCCACAGTATATCCACAAAATGCTGCATTGATGTCATCCGCTGCAAACTCGTCTATGTATGGTTCAGCTTATGGTGGTTCTACAGGATATGGCGTATCAAATAAGTCCAGCGGTGGATCTACAAGTGTTGGTTCAAGCTCAAAGCCATCCGTCACTGCTCAAATTCCATCTGATACAATGGCATCATTCGGAATGTTTGTACACAGCTGTGAAGCTCTGGTTGCGGGGGAGCTGAAGGGAAAAGGAATGACTATTGATGACATGTATTAGGTAGATCCTATTGACTTTGGCAGATGGCCAGGCTCACAAAGTGCACAAGAAGATTCATGGAACGAACTGGAAGGAGAAGCTTTGGAAATCAAAACCAGAACTCTAAGGTTGGCTTTGATAAGTCAAAATTGAGATGCTTTAATGCAAATAGCTAGGGCACTTTAAAAGAGAATGTCCATCTCCAATCATCACTGAACCAGGAACTCCTGGAACTTATAAAGTTATCCCAATCACTGATAAGGAAGAAGCTAAGCAAAAGAAGGAAACAACACTCATTTCAAACTTTGGTTGGAGTTCTGAGATTAAGGAAACTGAAGAAGAAATCATTCATGTGCTAGTGGCTGAGGTGGTGAACATTGATGTGAGTTCTATTGAGGACTTTGATCCTTTTAGGGAGTTCAGAGTGTGATTCAAGAAGAAGCTATTGGTAAAAGTGGCGAGCAACAGGTTCAAGTTGAAGAGGTGAAGACTAGGAAAGTTAAAGAAGAAAAAGGTGATTGTGAGAATGTTGAAGAGAAAGTGACAGGTTGTGAAGTAAGTGGGGTGAAGCAGGATGTCTATACAGAGAAAAGAAGGAGGAAGGTGAAGCTGAGGAGATTAGGAAGAAAGCAGCTGACGAAGAAGAATGCAGGAAGAACACTCTGGTCTACTAGTGTGAAAAGGCCTTGGCTGCTGAAAAGGTAGTTATGGGTCTCCCTTATGAGGTAATTCAAGACATATGTTATCCTCCTTGCAAAATTCATTTATTTGGGGTATATAAAGCTAACAGACTATTATTAGAAAATGAAAAATAATTGAATGAAATAAATAAAGAACTTAAAACAAATGAGTCTAAATATTTTGTCAAGTTAAATGAAGCTTTAAAAGAAAATGAACATTTAAAAAGAAATCTTTTGGAAAGAAACGTTGAAATAAATGCTTTAACTGAACGTGTAACCCTTTCTGAATTTGAAACATGCAAATTAAAAACTAAACTTGAAAAATGGACAATATCTGGGATGAAACATGAGGAGCTTTGCAAGAAACAATGGGGGGCTAGAATTAAAACTAGTTTGGGAAGCGAAAAAACCATTCATGTTTATCCTCCTCCTAGTACTTACTATTATTCTCCCATGACTATACCTCATCCAACTAATGAACTAATTCAGAAAGATACTAACAGTTTGTATGCAGGTTTAGAAGGATTGAATCATAAGGAGATTCGGGAGGAATATGATTATGGTGCAAGTAGTGGTCTGGGCAGCTCTAGTTTTAACGTTTCAGATTCCAAAAGTCTTAATAGACAATAGTTTAAGTAGATTTGTTTCCAAACGTCTATTACAGACAATATATGGTAGTTCTAGTTCTAGCCCAGCTTGTTCATCTTCAGATGTCTATAAATCAATTCATGATGTTTCAAATGCTCCTGTAATAGAAATGATGGTTGTTCAAGCAAAGCTTTAGATAGACATACTACTCAAATTGTTTCGAAAGTTCTTTCTCATCTATCCCATCTTTTACACCAATTCGGATCTCTAAACCTAAAGACAGAGATAACTTTATCAAACGATAGAAACATTAATGTAAAGAATCAGAATCTGCTAAAATTAAGGTCACAAAGAAATATTAAAAGAGTCATATGACTTTTGTAGCAATTCTGATTCACACATGTCTGAATGTCAGGAAGAAATATTAACTGATCAAGCGTCTGATCAAGCGTTTGTTTCGAAATGTAATAAGAAAGGTTTAAAGTTCCGGTGTTTTAGATGTGGGAAGGATGATCATGTTATTAAAACCTGCACTTCATTTGTTAATAGAAATGTAAATAGTAGGTCCTTAGGAAGTAGATTAAATCATTTCGTAAATAATTTTTTTTGTAAAAAATCTTCTGTTCCGAGACCTAAGTCAGTCAAGACTTGGGTCCCACTTTCCAAATCTTAACAATTTTTGTTTATATGCCAGGAACATTCAAGAAGAGCTATCAATAGCTTCTGGCACATTGATAGTGGAGTTCAAGGCATATGACCGGGCTGAAGGACCTACACACAAATTATCGTATAATAAATGGAGGATATGTCTCTTTTGCTAGAGACAAGAAGGGTGGAAAGATGATTGGTCAGGGAGATGTCTCAAATGGTTCCTTGACTTTGGCGAAAGTGAACTATGTTCCCGAATTGGCATTCAATCTGTTAAGTGTATCACAAATCTATGATAAAGATATACCAGTGTTATTTATGTTAAATGAATACCTGTTTCTCAAACCAGAGTTTATTATTCCAGAAGATTTAGTGATTATGCGTGCTCCTAGAAAGAATGATACTTATCTTTTGGATATGGGATCACAAGAATCTACCTCTACTGTGACATGTCTCCTGTCCAAAGCTTCATCTTCTAAATCCTTTCTGTGGCATAGACAATTAGGACATGTTTATTTAAAAAATATAAATAAATTGGTTAAAAACAATCTTGTGAGGGGGCTACCACTTAAAGATTTTTCAGTGGTAGAAAAATGCATGGCGTGTGCTCAAGGAAAACAGCACAAAAGGGCACACAAGCTTAAGCTTGAAAACACTATTTCAAAACCCCTGAAGTGTGAATACTGATTTATTTGGTCTATTAGTGTTAAGTCTGTTGCTAAAAAATCTTATTGTTTGGTTGTTAAAACCGTCAGCAAAAAGAATGTCATGGCCATCTGAAGTGATAATGGTACTGAATTCAGGAACCATATCTTTGACCCCTTCTGGTGCAAGCAAGGGATTTTCAGACAGTTCAGTGCTGCCAGGACACCTCAACAAAATGGTGTTGCTGAAAGGAAGAATCGAACCCTTATTAAATCAGCAAGAACTATGCTGATTGAGTCAAACCTTCCAATTATTTTCTGGGCAGAAGCTGTCAATTATGCTTCCAATATACTTAACAAGGTTCTCATTGTGAAGGAAAAAATGAAGACTCCTTATGAGCTTCTTCATAAATGGAAACCCCTGATTAACTTCTTTCGCCCATTTGGTTGCTCATGTACTTTGTTAAACACTCAAGCTCAGAAGTCAAAGTTTGGTGTAGTTTCTGATGAATGTCTCTTCGTTGGCTATTCTTGCTCACAAAAGGTGTCTAGGGTCTACAACAAAAGAACGTGTATTGTGCAGGAATCATTCTATATTGATTTTCAGGAGTCTAATTCACCCAACATGGGATCTGACCCAGCATGGTTTTATGACTCAAATACTATCTTCAAATCTTTCAACCTTCCAGTTATTGATGATGATGTTGTTCCTCAAACCAATGTGCCAATCATTCCTCCAACCGAACCACTTCCACCTGAAACTCACCCACAACCGCCAATTGACCCTCCACCTCAACCTCCACTTGGTGTTCCACTTACACCTCCACCATAACCGATTCCTCTATCCCAACCAACTTCCCCTTCATAACCATCACAAACCACATCCTCGTCTTATTCCAATCCATTAACCCTTAACACCAACTTTAAAACCTTAAAAGACCATCCATATGATTACATCATTGGTTCCATTATAGATGGAGTGAGGACATGGAGTCAATATGGTTTGATAAATGAATGTCTCTATGCATGTTTCTTGTCTCAAATCGTTCCCAAAAATATCTCAGCAGCACTTCTAGACCCAAGTTGGGTTGAATCAATGCAGATGGAGCTTCAGTAGTTCAGGAAACTGAAAGTTTGGCAATTAGTTGATCTTCCTCCAAACAAGTTCCCCATTGGTACTAAATGGGTATACCGGAACAAACCAGATGATCAAGGAGTTATAATAAGAAACAAATCCAGGTTGGTTGTTCAGGGATTGCTCATGAGGAGGGCAATAAGTATACTGAAATGTTTGCTCCAGTTGCTCGCATTAAAGCATCAGAATCTTTCTTGCACACGCGGTGATCAAGGAGTTATAATAAGAAACAAATCCAGGTTGGTTGTTCAGGGATTTGCTCATGAGGAGGGCAATAAGTATACTGAAATGTTTGCTCCAGTGCTCGCATAAAGCCATCAGAATCTTTCTTGCACACGCGGCTCACAAGAACTTTAGAATTTTTTAGATGGATGTGATGTGTGCATTTCTCTACAGGAACATTGATGAGGATATTTATGTTTATCAACCACCAGGTTTCGAGGATCTAGATTTTCCAGACAAAGTATATAAACTTGATAAATCCTTATATGGATTACATCAAGCACCTCGCATCTGGTATGAAACCTTGACACAATATCTGCTCAACAAGGGTTTCTTTCGTGGAACTATAGACATGACTCTATTCAAGAAGGAAGTTGATGGTTAAATGCTTATTGTTCAAGTGTATGTTGATGACATCATTTTTGGGTCAATGAATGAGAAACTGTGCAGAGAGTTTGAATAAGTAATGAAGGATCGCTTCAAAATGAGTAAGATGGGGGAGCTGTGCTTTTTCTTGGGGTTGAAGGTTGAACAAAAGCCTGCTGGTATTCTAATTTACCAAGAAAAGTACATTCTGGAGATTCTCAAAAAATTCAAGATGGATGATTCTTCTCCAGAACTCACTCCATTCACTGCTCAAACCTGTTTAACTCCAAATGATAATGGGAAATCCGTGGATGCTCATCGCTATCGTTCTATGATTGGATCTCTCATGTATCTCATGGCTAACCATCCTGATATTACACTTGTCGTGTGCTACTGTGCCCGTTTTCAAGCCCACCTAAAAGAATCACATGAAAAAGCTGTTAAACGCATCTTTCATTACTTAAAGGGTTCCTCTCATTTGTGTCTTTGGTACCCAAAAGGAGGGAACTTTGATTTGCATGCGTATTCTGACAGTGATCATGGTGGTTGCAGGATGAACAGAAAATCCATCACTGGTGGATGTCAATATCTCAGGGATTGTCTCGTTTCATGGCAAAACAAGAAGCAAACAACAGTATCTCTATCTACAGGAGAGGCTGAATATGTTGCTGCATCCAGTTGTTGTTGCCAAGTGCTTTGGATACAACATCAGATGATGGATTATGGAATCATCTTTCTTCATACACCACTCTTTTGTGATAATGAAGCTGCTATTGGAATTGTCAAAAATCCAATCATCATACTCGCACCAAGCACATTGAAAGAATTCATGCCATACGGGACACTCAGGAAAAGTGTTTTATAGATATTATTCCAATTGACACAAAAAATCAAAGAGCAGATCTTTTTACAAAAATATTTGATAAGCCTCGTTTCTATGAATTAATCTCAATGTTGGGTTTAATATCATTTTAAAACTCTTTTCTTAACTAAGTGTGTAAATATCTATAAATAACTCCTTTTGTTTTTGTTTCTTGTCTATTTTTTTATATTTATATAAACATTTACTGATAAAATTCTAAGTCCCATATGTCTTCACATCTTTGATCTTTTACAAAACTTAAAAAAAATTAATAATATATATAGAAATTTCTATTGCATGGCAGCTAAATAGAAATTTCAGGGGAGAATAAAGATTAAATTCTTAGGTTTTTCAATTTTGTCTTTTCAGGAACTTCAAGAAAAAGAAGTTTGAAGGAGGTCAACTGCCTTGTGTTGGGATATACATGGTAGGCTCAGTTTGAAAACAAAGTAAACAATGCGTGTAGCTTAATTAAAGTTTAAGAACTCGGTGATAAGGATTATCCTCCTGATATTTCAGCCTGCACAAAGTTACAAGACTTGTCAAAAATGGGTTGAGAGTTTCAAATCTCTGCTTTGATTGTTTCAAAATCTCCCCATCACCTTGTCTTTGAATTGATGCTTCTTGTTAGCTCTTCAGAGATATATCTCGTGCTTATCTCCGCTGCTCTGTGCAGGACCGTTAAAGGGTACTTAAGCTTGCACTTAGTTAACATACTTAAGAGGATCTTAAGATCACTTAACAATTCAAATAGGGAACTGTTAACTTTTACTGAAGATACAAGACAAGCACAAGTAAAAACAAGAACAAGAACATAACATAAACTTTCAAGTGTTGTACAAGTATGTGTTTGAATACAAGAACCGGAGACTATTTATAACTACATCCTACAACCGTCAATATGCTAAAAGACAGTTGGAAGTGACTAAGCTAGACAACAGAGACAGCCTAAAGTCAAAAGGCAGATTGCCTTTTGACTAGTGACTATGACATGCCATATCTCACTGACTTTCCTATTACAAAAAGCCAAGAAGAAACAAAAACATAAACTTGCAGGCGAAGACCTTATCTACTTTATCATAAAGTATGAAAGTTTCACCAACTAGTGATAGCAGGTGAACTACCGGAGCATGCGGTGGAAAGTAGGTTGCTTTATGATAAAGTTGATGGAAAATGTATCTTTTCTCTCTCTTCTGAAAGAAAATCAGTCTTGTCTTTAAAAAGCTTTGGAAGACTTTGTCTTGAGAGCTTCGGAAGACTTCATCTTTTACCTTCAGAAGAGTTGAGTCTTTGGCTTCGAAATACTTTACACTTAGAATATTTTCCAAGTTAAGTGTAAAGCTTCCGCAGTAGTTTCTTCTAAACTTTGGCTTCGGAAGATTTTACACTTAGCATTTTTTTGAGTGTGTAAAACTCGAAGAAGCTAGTTCACCTTTGTTCTGAAGTGCATGTTGGAAGACTTGGTGTTTTGGTATCCTTTGGTTGCATCAACCTCTTAACTTTAGAGGTTCCTACAAACTCCCCCTAGGCTGATGCTACCAAAACAGAGAGGTTTTTCAGACTGGGATAGTCCACCTAAGGATCTTTAGAATTCTTTTCTTCATCAGCAGATGGATTCTTAAGACTCGTGAAGTACTTCTCATGTCATAGAGATCATGTAGAGGGAGTTCAAGCATGTCACTTGTGAAGTTGACATGTTGTTCTCCCTGATCTCTAGTGACATACCATCTGTCTGGATATTCAGCAAATGTCCAGGATAAAATTTGTCTTCTAACAGAGAGAGGCTCTACTATGATAGGAGTTGGCTGAGAGTCCTCTGCATGCACTTCCTTAGGATTTTCTAACTCATCCTGAGGTTGGGAGGAGGATGCTTTTCTTTTTTCTTCTTTGAAGATGTTCTTTTTGTGGCCGTCCTTTTCTCCTCCCTGATGATTTTAACTGAGAGGGTTGGTCTTCAGTACCAAGTTCTTTAGTGGATTCCCTTAGTTGGGATCTCCTCTCTCCTAGTTTCAGAGGAGAGGGAGGTGAACCTGCTGTGGGTTAGAAGATAAAGTTGGCTGTTGTGCAGCTTCAGGTGCAGGTGGTGTTGTCTTGTAGGTTCCACCTTTACCTCAACTTCAGGTTGAGCTTGACTTGATGATGAATGAAGGTCCACAAGCTCTCCCTTTTTATCTTCTGCTTGATACCCTTATGTGCTCATCCATTGTGGATAGGGACATGGGACCAAGCCTCCTTCCGGAGAACCCATACAGCTTCAAGAAGCTCATCATCCTCTGCCTATCTACAGACTTTTTCTGACTTTTCTGGATGATGGCTCTTGATTTTGCAGCTTCTTCCTTTGACTCTTCCTACCGCTTGCCTTTTTTTTTGGCTTGCTCTTCAGCTGCTATTATTGTATTCAAATAATATATAATCATAAGGCAAGGGAAGGAGTGCAGGTGCCTGATAGAGACCTGTGGCACTCAGATAGTTGATCATTTTTAATCTTTCTTCTCTCAAACTACCTGAGGTTGTTCAGCAGCCACAGTCTCTGAGAGGACTTTCTTGAACTAGGGAGAGGATAGGAATGTTCTTGTAAAGACTTTTTCTCCTCATTTCTTCCTTGTGTTTGAGGGTCAGGCTGCATCCTCTACTTCCTTCCTCTCTTTTGACAATTCAATATCAGCCAGTTCATTTAACTCCTCTAAAGGGAGAGAGATGAGTTCATATAATGAAGTTCCTGGTCCCTAGATAGTTGAGCCTGGTTGTCCTTAATTCATCTTCTTGAGTGTTTGGTACAGGAGCAGCCAGAATTGTAGCTTGCATGAATCCTGGGGAACCACTTGAACTCTCTCCCCTCAGCTTCCTATTCCTCTCTCTTTTTCTTCTCAATCTCTTCAGGAGTCATCTTCCTTTTGCCTTTGTCAATTGCAGATCTTGATGACTCAGCTGAGGAGAGCTTTGGCCTTCATTGCTTGATTCAGCAGTCAAGCTCTGGCCAGAGAGAGGTTGTGAACTACCATCACCAGTTAGTGCCTCACAGAGGGTATGGGGTGCTGGAGGAGATGTTGTCTCAAGGTTCATAGTCTCAGCCTCTGGGCCTTCAGTCAAGGATTTTCCTTCGAAGCTAATCTTGGGGTCTACCTTAACATCCAGTTGACCAAAGGCTTCAATTACTAGCCTCTGTCTGTATGATGTGTTCTCCTTTTGAATTCTACCAGCATCCATCTTGAATTTGATGGCTAGTCTGACAGCTGTCTATTATTGCTTAGGTTGACAAGTGCCAGATCTACCAGATTTATACCCTCATAGAAACTCAGGTGGTTTGAAATGTTTAAGATTTCTAGTCATACCCCCAACCCCTGATTGGGTTCTCAGATGGGCAGATATTGCTCTTGGTACTCCATCCTCAAACAGTTGTTGAATGAGTAGTTCCAGATCACTGTCTAGAGGAGGTTGCTGAGTATGGACAACTACAAGATAGGATGGTGAGTCTTGTATGTCCATACTTAAGGAAGAACTCCCAGGTTCTGTGGCTGTTAGAACTTCTCCCCTTTTTGGTAGCATCACCCTCATGCATAGGTGAGCTGGGGAAGTGATCCATAACATCCAGGTTATTATGGACCTGGATGGTTTGTCCTATGGGTTTCTCAGCTAACTGGCCCTTGAGATCGGTGATCCAAGTGCTGTTATGGACCCTCCTTTGCAAGATAGTCACATGTGATTCAAGGTGAGCTATCTTTGAAACCACTTAGGTGCAGATGTCTTCGAGTTGGGGCATCCTGAGTTTTAGACTCCCCTCATCTTCTTCAGTTAAAGAATCATTGGGGAATGAAGGAGGTGAACCAAGGTCTGCTCCTTCACCACTAGAATGGGGTTCTTGGCTGCTGGATTTCCCCTGCCCCCGGATAATATCAAGAGGTTGGGTTGTGGTGGTTGAGGTCTTAAAGATGTAATCACTGGCAACAGTGAGAGCTCTTCCATATGGGTCTCCTGGACAATCACAGGATGTCCACCACAGTTTGGTGTCTGATGTGGGCTAGACATGGGTGAAGCAGGAGTACTCATCTCCCCTTGAGTGTTGGTAGCGAGGAGAGATTCTGGTACCACTGAATCCCAATCTCATCAGAGTAGAAGTAAGGCTGGGTATGGGGCGGTTGAGATCAAGAGGTTGGGGATGGTAGCTTTCCTTGAAGGTTGATCACTAGAGTGTTGAGGCTCAGAGTGATGGCTTAAGGCTGTTTGTGGAGTTGTGAGCTCATCAGTCTGAGCATGAGGAACCTCAGCACTGATTGTTTGAAAGATGGGAGTGGTCTGCTCCTCAGGGATGGGAGCTCGAGATTCCATTCCTTCTGTATGGGTTGTGATATGGGGGCCTGCACATGCTCAATAGCAAGGCAAGGGTTGGTTTGGATTTTCTTTGTAGGTGAGGGTAATTGTTGCCTTGATGTGGTTGAGAGGTGGAGGGTGTTGGTTCATCACTAGATGGTGCAGCTAGGATGTCACCCTGACAATGAGCTCAAACATTTTCAGGACAGGGTGTTGTTTCTACCCCAGAACCCAACAGTTGGTTTTTTCAATATCTTGAAAATGTCGGGACACATGTGTGCAAGTTTAAGAACATTACCTGTTCCCCTCAACTGTGGTCCTTGGTCCCATCCTCCATGTTTGTTGGATAAGCTGTGGATGACAACATGGAGGAGGTATTTCCATTGGAATGAGACCTTCACTTCTGAAGGTCTCGACTGAAAAGTCACCTTCAAATCCCATCTGCTCAAAGGATTGGTTCACAGCAGCTTTTGGGAAAGACAGTTCACTGCTTCATCATCCAGCTATAGATGGGTGTTGATGATGGCTGGAGTGATGAAAACCATCCTCCCCTGCACTGTGGTAGACAGTGCCTTCTCCCCATCCATGGTGACCTCTTGACAGGTCCACCAGAACTCAAGCAACTGATCCTCATAGAGAAGAGGATCGATTGTAAGGGAGGTGAAGTAATGAGACAAAGAAAGATACCTACAAACGTCTGAGAAGCTTGGATACTTCTCAGAATTTAACAGGACAACTTGATTATGCTGCCTGTGTAGGTGCATGGTGAAATCCGAGTCTTTACGACGATCAAGATTGGCCATTTGAAGAAGCTTTGTAGTGAAGGAAGGAAGAAGAAGATGAAATTTGGGGGTAATTTTAGGTAAAGGAACAATGAGAGAAGTGAGATGAAATAGAACCGTTTGGAAATATATAGGGGCTGTTTGGTTGGGTCTTATTGACCCCATTTAGACCTTAATGTCTAACTCGATCAGAAATGGGTCAGATCATTGCGTTTGGTTAGATACCTCTTAATGAGAAAGACCTCTTACTCCATCACTTATTAGGTCAGATCTCACCCCAAATCTGACCAAAACACTCCCACCCCCATCGACCAAGCCAATCGACCTACAACTTGCCGCCGTCCGCCCTTCAGCTCCAACTCGCGGCCATCTTCAGCTCCAACTTGGTTTCGGTGAGTGCCGCCCTTCAGCTTCAACTCGGTTTCGATCTTTGCCATCTCTCGATTTGACTATTTGAGTTTCCATCTTCAATTTCGCCCCTTCAGTTCAACGAGGCGAGTTCTTGCGATTTGACTATTTTGATCCTTATTTTAGGGTTTAATTTTCTCATGTTGAAGTTCATTTTGAAATATGGTTCCTAATGTTGTCAGTTGAGCCATGTATATATGTATATGTAATGTCAATCCTAGAATCATGTGATTTGGTTGATTCACAAGCTGATAGAAATACTACTTTGTTATTGTTTTGGTAATGTTGAAGTGATACAACAGGCTCTTATTATATCACCCCTTGAATACAAGCACCCATTAATACTTGTAAACTATTGTTATTAGCAGTAGAATTCTTGTGAGAGTATTGACCCTAGCATCCTTTTAGTGTTTTTGAAGGAGTCACAAAATAGAAACATATATGCTGATCTAATACAGATAGAGAAGAATGCTGAATTGATCCACCCAAATGGCTAATTTTTGTTGTTCTGCTACTGTTTTTATGTTGTATTGATGCTGTTTTTATGTGTTTTCAAGCTTTGGTTGGTTATCATGTGGTTTCAAGCTGTTTTACTGTTGTTTTTATGTGGTTTCAAGCTGTTTGCTAATGTTTTTTTATGTTGGTTTCAAGTGTACACCCCTTATAGTATTCTTCATATAAACAATGCCATCCCTTAAACATCCTTGTTGTTCTGTTGTTGTTTTTTATGTTGGTTTCAAGTTGTAGTTTATCAGCAAACTCCCATGTTGCATAGCAGCCTCTTCCAATGGTTTGGCACATGATTATTTCATAAGAAAGAATATTAGTTATATATGTAAGCAACTCCTATAGTCAATAATGAGACTTTAATAATCACTTACTTATGTATTTGTAATTGATAGATCTTCTAAAGAAATGGCTGAAAAAAAGATTAGGATTAACTAGAAGGTTGAAGGAGTGATAAAAACCTTTCTAGTCATGTATTCATGAATTACACTTCATGGATGTAGGGTAGTAGCGTGAAAGCAATTTCATGGAGGAACGTTGCTGAAAATAAAAAACAGAACATGAGTTATAGTGGATCAAAAACAAATGAAGAACCGCTAGATTACTTGAAATCAAAATTTGCAGCTTGGTCAAAGCTTAAGAACAAAACTGGAAATGTTTATAACCCGCTAACAAGCACCTTTAACTTAACAGAGGAGGAATGGCAACTTGAGATCAAGGTATTTCTTTATATATGCATATATATTTCAATTAACCTCATAGTAATTTTAATTTTTTTTTTCACATAGTCCAACAAATTCATAGAATAGTTGAGAAGAGCGCCACATGATTATCCCGACTTGTGTATTCAATTGTTTGAACGATCTACTTCAAATGGTTTTAATAGTTGGGGGCCATCTTCTACACTTCTTCATCCTTCTGTGGAATTGATTGATCAAAATGCTCTTTCGGACATTGATGGCACTCAAATGGAACATGGGGCTAGTGAAGAGTCTTCTGATCGGTCTAAACAAAAAAGAAAATCATCAACTCAAGGTGTAGTAATGAGTCATCAATTCGTTCTAAGAAAGGGAAACAAACATTCAATTCACATCTCATGGAAGTTAGAGAGGATATCAGGAATGTGGCAAAGATGTTGCTTGAGAAACACAACCAGTCTAATGATATAGATGCATGCATGGAGAAGCTGGAGACGTTGGGGTGGGAAGAATTTGAGGCGAAATATCAAACGGCGCTTTTGCTTTTCGGTGAAAGTGGATTTAAGAAAAGGCGGTTACGACTTAAGCCGAACACATGTGAAATATGGGTAAAGAATGCGGGAGCGAAGTATGGATTGTTTTGATGTTGTGATCAAGGTGCCTTTTGATAGCTAAACTTTAAGCTATGTAGGTGTTGGATTGTTTATTAAAAACAACTTTTGGCTTTTGGAATGGGTGAAAAGCCAAAAATGCCCTCCCAAAAGTCACCAAAAGTCAGAATTGTGACTTTTAAGACTTTTGGAGGGGCATTTTTGACTTTTCACCCATTCCAAAAGCCAAAAAGTTGTTTTAATAAGCAATCCCAAACAGCCTCTATGTATGCTAAACTTTAAGCGAAGTATGGATTGTTTTGATGTTGTGTTTTGGAATGTTATTTGAATTCTATGTTATGTTATGGAATGTTATTTGAATCTATGCTATGTTATGGAATGTTGTTTGAATTCTATGCTATGTTATGGAATGTTGTTTGATTTCTATGCTATGTTATGGAATGTTGTTTGAATTCTATGTATGCTAAACAGGTAGCCTATGGACTCAGATTAAGAGATTATGTTTTTCTTATTGCTTTGTTGGCATTGGCTACAATTAGCTCAAAATTGACCGGTCATGAAAGGATTAAAGATCTAAATTCAGCATGGACCGGTCATGAGTACACACAAGAATTATGCATGGCACTTATACACAATGTCATGAGATGATGCGCATTTCACGTGATGCATATGTCTATTGTGTAATCATTTAAGCAAAGAAATTGGTTGCCAGAGTAGTAGGTCAATAACTTCTGAAGAAAAGATGGCTAGGTTTTTTATTGTCATAGGACATAAGAGCGATTTCGAATGGTAAGCGAAGGTTTCAACACTCACAGAAAACAATTAATAGATGGTTTCATGAGGTATTACTTGCAATGATGAATTTCACAAGAGAAGTTATAGTTCCGACATCTCTAATCCAATCGCGAATGCTTCAGAAAAACATAGAAGGCTAAAACGAATATTTTCTGGAGCGATAGGTGCGTTAGATGGAACTCTTGTACATGCAGTCGTACCTGCTGATCAAGAGACTCGTTACAGGGGAAGAGGAAAGGGTGAATGCTTTCAAATGCCCTGGGAATCTGTAATTTTGATATGATATTCACGTTCGTAAAGGCCGGATGGGAGGGTATTGCACATGATTCACATGGTTTGAAAGAAGTTGCATTTAATCCGACTTCGGCTTTTATTTGCCCCCCTAGGTTTTTATCCGTCCTTAACTTTGATGTAATTATTTATCTTGTTTTTTTATGTAATAGTTTTGATTCTAATGTTTTAGACAATATTATCTTTGCGATGCTGCATAACCAACACTCGTGGGTTTATGACTCCTACCGTGCTACGAGATATTGGCTAGCCGATTTTTGACGACAGAGTGCATTGACTAAGGAAGAAAAATTCAACCTTGCTCACGCACAGCTTAGAAATGTAATTGAGAGCGCATATAGGTGTTTTGAAGACAAGATTCCCAATCCTAAAACAAATGGCCCCCTTTTCATTTCCAATACAAAGAGACATAGTGATTGCGTGTTTCGCTATCCATAACTTTATTTATGGCATACAACGGAGAACACTTTTTTTGGAGAAATGCCAGAGGAGGAAAGTGATGGCCAGTCTGTTCACGACATGGAATGGGGGCTCACAAGGCATTGAGCATGACTACTTTGCGTGACGAGATAGCAACTCAATTAATGTCAAATGCTTAAACCAAATTGTACGCAAATTATTAATTTCTACTTGGATTTAGTATGTTTCAAGAAGGATTTATGTGTAATTTGGATTTTCTATGATGGTTGTCTTTTTTTAGTAATTATTCATTATTAGAGTTATGACCAAACAGATAAATTATATTCAGCAAGAAATAATTAGAGGGGTAAAATGTCATTTTATACAGTTATTCAGATGTCCCACCCAACAGACTTAAATTGGTTTAGCACTTATTGCTTCAGACCTCTTACTGTTCAGACTTCTTACTGGTTCAACACTTATTCAATCAGATGCTGCCAAACAGCCCATACTCTGGATTTGAGACAAAGTTATGACAAAAAGATAAACTTTGAAATCCGCAAGTGGGTCCTACTTCTGAAAAAGGCGCCCAAAAAGTTAGTTTTCGGAAGTAGTAAAAAGCTTCCGAAGGCATTTTGGATTTTTGGAAGCTTTGCAATCAAAGCTTCCGAAAGCCAATTTGCTTCTGAAGATGTTTCAAAGAGTTTTGAAAAATTTGGCTTCGGAAGAAATAAATGAGTCTTCTGAGACTAAATTCCTTTCGGAAGAAATTTGTTCCTAAAATGCATTTAAACTTATACCAAAATTTAAGATTCGGAAAATACTTCAAGAATTTCTTCCGAAGGTAAATCTCAGATAAGTTTTTAAACGATTAGACATAAATTTCTTCCGAAAGCAACTTTTTCTTCTTCCAAAGTTAAATTTCATCATTCTAAGAGATATCATTTTAAAAGTTCGTTTTTCTTTCCAAAGGGAACTGGGCTTATGAAGTGATCTAATAGACAACCTAGGACACGTAGTTTTAAGAAATAATGTGGATTAAGTTATTAAGAAAAATCTATTCAAAGTTAATCATCCAATAGCTGATACATGATATTTTAACCTCTGTTCATCAAAAGTTTTGTGAACAGATCAACATATTTTCATTGTGTTAACTTTGAGTAGTTTTATCTTTCTTCTTCCAAAGTTAAATTTTCATCATTCTAAGAGATATCATTTTAAAAGTTCGTTTTTCTTCCAAAGGGAACTGGGCTTATGAAGTGATCTAATAGACAACCTAGGACACGTAGTTTTAAGAAATAATGTTGATTAAGTTATTAAGAAAAATCTATTCAAAGTTAATCATCCCAATAGCTGATACATGATATTTTAACCTCTGTTCATCAAAAGCTTTTGTGAACAGATCAACATATTTTCATTTGTGTTAACTTTGAGTAGTTTTATCAATCCATTTTCAAAATTATCCTAATCAGATGATACCTGATGTTGATGTGTTTGGTCCTTGAGTGCAGCACAGGATTCTCTGTAATAGAGATGGCACTGTTGTTGTATATGTGGATGGGAGTCACTTTGAAATTGAACCATAGTCTAGCATCTGATTCTGAATCCAAAGCACTTAAGCATAGCAACTAGCAGCAGCAATGTATTCAGCTTCAACAGTTGATGCAGACACACAGGATTGCTTCTTGCATTGCCAAGAGACTATCCTTCCACCCAGGAACTGACACCCCCCAGATGTGGACTTTGTAGTCATGTTGCAGCCACCATAATCACTATCTGTATAAGCATACAGATTAAGGTCTGAATTCTTTGGATACCAAAGGCCTAGATTTGGAGCACCTTTGAGATATCTGAGAATCCTTTTGACAGTGATTAGGTGTGACATCTTGGGTTGGCTTGATATCTTGCACATATGCATGTGGCAAACATGATATCAGGCCTGCTAGCAGTAAGATACATAAGTGACCCAATCATAGCCCTGTAAAGATGTTCATCAACACACTCCTCCTCAAGATCAGGACCAAGGGAGTGGTTTCTGGCTATGGGTGTCTTTGCAACCTTACAGTCAGTCATCTTGAATCTTGTAAGTATGTCCATACATACTTTGACTAACTGATAAAGATGCCATCTTCAACCTGCTTCCCTTGAATTCCTAGAAAGAAATTGAGTTCCCCCATGGCACTCATTTCAAATCTATTCTTCATCAGCATCACAAAGTCTTTGCAGAGCTTTGGATTAGTTGAACCAAAGATGATGTCACCTACATATATCTGAACTAGCAATGTCATTTCCTGTTTCTTTGATAAGAGAGTCCCATCAATACCTCTTTTGTATCCATGTAGACAGAGATATGTTGATAGTGTCTCATACCACTTTCTTGGAGATTGATGCAGTCCATAAAGGGCTTTATCAAGCTTGCAGACATAATCAGGATGATCTGGGTCTGCAAAGCCAGGTGGTTGTTTAATATAAACTTCTTCATCAATCACCCCATAGAGAAGGCACACATCACATCAAGCTAGTAGACCTTGAAATCCTTGGATGCAGCATAATCCAAAAATATTCTTACAGCTTCAAGTCTTGCAACTGGAGCAAAGACATCAGTGTAATCAATCCCTTCTTCTTGAGTGTTTCCTTGGACAACCAGTCTAGCCTTGTTCTTGACGATAATCCCTCTATCATCCTTCTTGTTCCTAAATACCCATTTGGTTCCTATGACACTCTTCCCTTGAGGAGGAGGGCATAAGTTCCAAACCTTCTGTCTTCTGATTTGAAGTAGCTCATCTTGCATAGCTTCAATCCAACTTCCATCCTTCAAAGCCTCATCAACCTTCTTTGGCTCTATCTGGGATAAGAAACAAGAACGTAGACAAACATGGCTGTCATGAGCTTGTCCTCTTGTTCTTACCCCTGACTCAACATTTCCAATGATGTTTGTGGTGGGATGTGACTTGTGGATCCAAAGTTGAGGGATCACAGCAAGTTGGTTAGACATATCTAAATTTGAGAAATTTTGATCTGGCAATGAGGTGTCTCCCACCACATCAGCACACTTATCAAGAGAGACTTGATCCAATGAGTGTGTGACATCATTCATGTTGTCCTCAATGGAGTGGTTATCAGCATCAAGAAATTCTTGATCACTGTCACCACCTCCAGTTCCTCCTCCTGAATTTGAAGTTCCTTCTCTTGAATTCTAAGCCTCTGAGTTGGAATTTGAAGGCAATTCATTTAAATTAATAGTATTTGTCATGCTAGTGCTGATGGGAGCTTCAATTGTAGGGTTAGTCACCACTAGAGTTGAAGTAGACTTCTTGTTTGGTCTTCTCAGCTCAAATCTTGGATCAGGATCTTTTGTTGACCTGTTATCTGTAGATCCTGAAACATTTTCACAAGATTTGTTAAAACAATTGGTAACTAACTCAAGCTCAAACAGCCAATCCAGACCAGAACCTTTCACACAGGGTGTGTGTTCATTGAAAGTCACATTGGCTAACTCTTCAATGATCCTAGTTCTGAGATTGTATATTCTATAAGCCTTAGCTTGAGAAGAGTACCCAACAAAGTGTCCATCATCTTATTTCTCAACAAACTTGCTAATTGATCGTTGGTATTCAAGATGGTGCAAGGACATCCAAATGTTCTGAGGAAACCAATGAATGGTCTCCTTTTGTGCCACAGTTCATAAGGAGTCTTACTATATGTCTTAACTACCAAAACTCTATTCTGCACATAGCAGTTGTGTTGACAGCCTCTGCCTAGAAGGTGATGGGCAGTTTAGAGTCAGACAACATGGTTCTTGCCGCTTCAATAAGTGTCCTGTTTCTCCTCTCCGCAACACCATTTTGCTGAGGAGTCCTGGGAGCACTGTATTGTCTTGAAATACCCTTTTCATCACAAATGTATCAAGGATTTGGTTTTTGAATTTGGTTTCGTGATCACATCTTATGATTTTGACCTTGTGATCAGATTGATTCTCAATTTTTAGAATGAAATTCTTTAAGATTTCAGGAGTTTCATCCCTAGTTCTAAGTAAAAACACCCAAGTGAATCTTATGAAATCTTATGTAACAAGTGTAGGGGAGTAGTGATAGAGTTCATTTCCTATGGCTTGTGAGATACTTTGTGTTGCTTCCCCTTCAGGCATGCAACACAATGGTCATCACTTGTAAACTCTTTCTTTAGCATTCCAATTTCCAAATCATTCTTAATCAATTTATTCATGTTCTTAAAGTTTACATGGCACATTCTTTTATGCCAAAGGAAAGACTCATCACTATTTGCTTTAGATAGAAAGCAAGAAATCTCTCAAGATGGAGATGTTTCCTGCAAGTCCATCTTGTACATGTTCCCTTTCCTGGGGGCTCTGAGTAGAATATGCTCTCGAGGAATGTCAACCAAGGCTTGAGAACAATCCACTCATGCTCAGTAAAGAGCATGTGATGTTTTTTATCACAAAATTAGGACACACTCAAAAGATTGTATCCATGCTCCTTGACAAAATTTACCTTCTCAATGCTGAGCTTACCATTTGAGACCATGCCCCTGCCAGTGATGTAACCTCCTGCATCTCCTCCAAAAGTAACTAGTCCTCCATCAATTCTTTCAAAGTTTTAAAGTAGGGACTCATTGCCTGTCATGTGCCTAGAGCAGCCACTATCAATGATCCACACATTTCTGTTTGCCTTTGGCTGTCCCTGCACAAAAGAGATGATTTAGTTACATTTGGAAACCCAAGCCTCATTGGTCTTGGGTTATAAAATTTAGATGAAGGCAATGAAATAGTAAGTGATCCTATGTTCAGCTTTGAGGATTATTTGCTGTTACCGAAGAGGAGCTTTCAGTCTCAAGGTCTTCCTTCATCTTCCACACCACCTTTGGAAGATTGGGCTTGACCTTCAATACTTCAGAAGCTTTCATAGCTTTGAAAGCTTTGGAGACGGATCCTTCGGAAGATCTTGCTTTCACTGCAGCAAGCTTCAGTACTTCGGAAGCATTCCTTTCTTCCGAGACCAACTTTTCTTCCGAAGGCGATTTCCTACTTGCCTTCTTCTTTATTTTGGAGCTTCTGAAGGAAATAGATTTTTCTTCTGAAGCTGTTTGTTTCTTCTTCTTCTCAGAAGTTTTCTTCTTGATCATCTGGATAGTACTCTTGGAATTGTATTGATAATCCTTAGCCAGATGTGAAGTACTACCACATATAACATAATTCAAATCTTTCCTTCTGAGAGTCTTCTTTCCCAAAGAAGACTGAGCTTGAACACTTCCTGTACAATAGTGACACATAGCTGATCAGTCTTCTTGTGTTACTGGAGTGACTTGAAGCTGAAGTAGAACTCTTGGTACTAGATGTCTTGATAGGATCTTCAGCTTTCATCACCTTGAACCCTACAGAGATAAATACTTGTTTGTTTAGGATCAAAGGTGGTCTTGATCTCTTGAACTTTTTTGGATCTTCTCTTGCTTTTCTGATCAAGTTCTTCTCTTGGTTTTGCTCAAACCAGCTTCTTTCTCCTCCTTAGGAGCATGGTGACCCTTTTTGGATTAACTCTCTTCACTCACCTTCTCCTCTTCATCATTGGGGTCTATGGATGGCAGCTCATCTTGACAAGTTCCACACCTTGAAGATCTAACTGATAGTAGAGTGTGTGGAGGAACTATCTCACTAGATCCTAGTCACTGCTTATTCTGATAACACATTTTTGCATGTAGAGATGAGGATATCATGTTCTTGAAGGTCTCCTCTTCAAGAACACATTTTTCTGCCCTGGCTTTGCTGATCACAAGCTCATCCTGGCATTCAGTCAACTTGGTAATGAGATCCTTAATTTGAGTCTTGTAGTTTGTTTACTCATGTTTAAGAGTTGAAACTGTTTTCTCTAGATCTTCTATCTGAAGTTTATAGTCATTTTCAGCTCTTTTAAAATCAGCTTTTAAAATATTTAAAGAGTCAATGTCAGATCTCATTTCCAAGTTGTAGGACGTGTATCTATTTACTTTAGCAATACATTCAGGAGAGCAAAGATGTTCAAGTACCTTGGCTCATCATCATGACAGCCATGAGTGCTTGGTTTAGAGATGCATCTTCAGTTGAAAGCTCCAATCAAAGCCTCCTTCTTCAACAGCAAATGCAGCTTGTTGTCTTGGCTTCTCATTCTGGTACCCTCCTTCAGTGTAGTTTGGCTCGAATGAAGCTTGGCCACCATTTGACTTAGGTGCCTTGCATTCTCTAGCAAAGTGTCCCACCTGGTTACAGTTATGACACTTGACTTTGCTCTTGTCCAGCCCAAACTTGCCACTGGCAGCATTGCTAGGAAACCTTGTCCCAGTCCTCTTGTAGAACTTCTGGGCTCTTGAGTGAGAAGAGCATTTGCTGGACTATCTCCATGTACTCCAGATCATCTGGATGGATACAGTCCAGGTCTTCAAGAGTGAAAAGAAAGTTTCCTGAACTTTCATCAGTAGAGACAAAAGCTTGAGAAGAACTGTCTCTTGGAAGGGACTTCCTTGGATGTAGCTCTCTCTGGGTGTCTCTGGGAAGGTGATGAAAGGACCCTTTTATGAGTTTTCAGGGTAGCAGATGAGATGATGCTGTGGTTCTCTGCTATCCCTTTCAACCACATGAAGGGCTTAACTCTGGTGAGTGTTGAGTTACCAGATGAATTTTGCATGTTCATCTCCATCTGGTATCCACTGAGTATCCCATACAACTCAATGAGAGTAAGGGTCTTGAGGTTTTCAGTCCTCTTAATAACCACACAGTAGTGTCCATGTTTGGGAAGAAGAGAGGACATGAACTTCCTTACAATATCCTTGTTCTCAATAGTTTACCCCAACATCAGCCAGAGTATCCACAATATAAAATACCTGAAGTATTGCTGAGTTCATGTGTCCACCTATCTTGATGGTGAAGTTTTCAACGCTGCTTCAGGAGAGCCTTCTTGTTTCTTGGCTTCATTTGAACCCTCATATATCAGTTTCAGCGCATCCCATAGTTGTTTAGCAGTCTTGCACTTCTTGAAACCTCTGTAGATGGAGTTGGAAGAGCAGTTTGGAGGGCTGTCATGGCTTTCTGATCAACATCAATTCTTTTCCAGTCTTCATCAGAAAAGTCAGTCCTCTCCTTTGGTATCATGCCACCACCAGCAGCAGCTGAGGAGGTGCATGGTACATGAGGTCCATTGACAACAGACTCCCACATCTTGGAATCTTGAGACTTGATAAAGCCTTCCATTTTGACACCAAGTGTCAAAATCCTTAGAGTGATCAGTGGGGACTTTGTCATAGTTCCAATTTCCATATCAGCTTTGGAGATAGCTGCCATTTGAAGAGTTAGTGATGTGTGTAACTAAGAGGATTTGAAGATGGTGAGATCTTACAATCAAGAGCCTGGAATGCTCTGATACCAATGGGACCGTTTAAAGGGTACTTAAGCTTGCACTTAGTAACACACTTAGGAGGTCTTAAGATCATTTAACAATTCAAATAGGGACTGTGAACTTTTACTGAAGATATAAGAAAAAAACAAGTAAAAACAAGAACAAGAACACAAGATAAATTTTCAATGAATTTGTAATTGCTTCTCTAGTTCTATTACAAGTGTTGTACAAGTATGTGTTAAATAAAAGAAACGAAGACTATTATACTACATCCTACAACCGTCAATATACAAAAAGACAGTTGGAACATCACTAATCTAGACAAAAATCAGCCTAAAGTCAAAAGGCAGATGCCTTTGACTAGTGACTATGACATGCCATAGCTCACTAACTTTCCTATTACAAAAAGCCAAGAAGGAACAAAAACAAAAATTGCAGGCGAAGACCTTATCTACTTTATCATAAAGTATGAAATTTTCACCAACTAGTGATAGCAGGTAAACTACCGGGCATGCAGCGGAAAGTAGTGCTTTATGATAAAGTTGATGGAAAATGTATCTTTTCTCTCTTCAGAAGAAAAATCAGTCTTGTCTTTAAACAGCTTTGGAAGACTTTGTCTTGAGAGCTTCGGAAGACTCATCTTTTACCTTAAGAAGAGTTGAGTCTTTGGCTTCGAAAGACTTTACACTTCGAATATTTTCCAAGTTAAGTGTAAAGCTCCGCAGTAGTTTCTTTGAACTTTGGCTTCGGAAGATTTTACACTTAGCATTTTTCTGAGTGTGTAATACTTCGAAGCTAGTTCACCTTTGTTGCGAAGTGCATGTTGGAAGACTTGGTTGTTTTGGTATCCTTTAGTTGCATCAGCCTCTTAACTTCAGAGGTTCCTACACTATGTGTGAACATTGACCTGAGTGATGATCTCCTCTATTATACGTGAGTATAGATCTAGAGCTCTCCTCAACACGTTCTGATGATCTTCTCTGTTATACGTAAGTATAGACTTGAAGCTCTCATCAGCAAGTTACGATGGTCATCTCCTCTATTATATGTAAGTATAGACCGGGAGCTCTCATCATCTGTTCCCAAATAAAAGCACAGTGATTCTTAAAAGAAACTAAAGGAGAGTTAATCATATTGCTCAATAAACCATGAGGATAGGATAAGTACTCTGCCGAATGTCTGTGGGAACCAAATCATCAGAGTCTCTGAAAATAAACTAAAACATGATAAAGATAGCTGCAGATTACACGTTGAAAAGAATAAGACATGGGCTTAAAAGGACAAACATATCAGCAATCCCGCCAATCTTTGACTCTCTAGATCCACCTCTTGAAAAAGAAGTCTCTATATCCTTCTATTCTTGACTTTTTTCTTTTACCTTGAGCTTCATTTCATTTTATTTTATATTAGTTTTAATCTTCTTTTATTCTTTATTTTGTTCATGTTGATATTATGGGGTGAAGAATGTTGTTCATGAAAATTTTTGTAAATATAAGAATAATTTTTCAAAATTTACTAAGTGTTAAGTTGCAGCGAAACTAAGTTTCGCTGGCTGTTTCACTAAGCGAATCTATAGATTCGCCGGCAAACACGCTGTGACTGGGATTCATGACTTCTTTTGTGATGCCGAACGAAACTATAGTTTCGCTGCAAGCGAAACTATGACCTATTTATTGCACGGTGTGAGATTTGTTTCACATATTCTGTTGCGAACCTAAACCCTAGTTCCACTACGATTGTATACCACACTCTTTAAAAATCGATTTCCGTAGAGATTGTTTGGTTCTAAGTGCTTAGGTGGGAGTTTCAAACCTGTTCTTAAGCATTGATTGTGGTTTTATACACTAGACAATGGTTCTAGATTGATTCGCTGGTTCGGGAGGTTTGCTGATTCGTTCAGCGAAACTGCGAAACCATCCAGCGAATCTGAACGAATGTTCAATGTCCCGAGCGAAACTATCTCGTTATGCTGACCGCGTGTACTTGACAGTTTTGCCAGGACAATTTCAGCAAAACTATAGATTCGCTCAGGCACATAACTTTTGTTAGGGTTTCAGGGAACTTACAACTTCGCTGCTGTAAGAACCATAATTTCGTCCTCAGCAAAACTATAAAATCGCTTAGACATATGAGTTTGTGCCTGTGTCACAGCGAATCTATACTTTTGCTTGGACGAAATTAAAGTTCAAACCATAGCGAAACTATTAATCTGTGCCTTTAGGGAATTTTCTTTTTTGTTTATTAATCGTTATTCTTTTTTGATGTTTTAACTAACCTGCTTTTGTTTAATTTTCAGAAAGAATGGTTGATCTAAATTTGACGAGAAGAACAATATTATTGCTATTGGACGACAGTCACCTAAAGGCTGTTGGCTTCAGAGACTGCATCAATGGCTAAAGGAGTCATCTATATCTATGCCATTCCACACATGCCCACTATCTATGACATTCACGTGAGAGACTTTTGGAGAACAGCAGAGTACGACTTAGGGTCTACCCCTCACAGGATATCTGCTAGAGTTTGTGGGCATGATATAGCCATTACAGCTGAAACAGTAGCTAGAGTGCTGAAACTTGAAAATGATTGTGGACCCGAGGTAGTGCTATCTGAGGCACAAGTTCTCGAGGCTTTTAGGAGCATTGGCTATGAAGGGCCTCCATTTGGTTCCCGAAAAGAAATTAAGAAATCCTTACTGTCTAAGGAATGGAGGTATATAGGACATGTTTTTATCATGTGTTTGGATCACAGGAAGGGAGGATCTGATGGTCTTAATCTGCATTGGGCCAGGGCCATGATAGTATTTTACAGAGGCCAAAAGGCTAATATATCCAAGTTAATCTTCGACTGTATGACCGAGAACATAATGGCATTAAAGAAAGACAAATGGTTATTATATCCTAGATTTGTGCAAATGTTGATAAATGATCTTGCCTAAAATTTGCCAAGACATGGAGAAATCAAGAGGCTGATGCAGATGAACACAAGAATATTTGCTGACTGCTCAGCCATAAGACATGATTTCAGTGGAAAGATCACTCATCTATGGGAAAACATGTACACGGTGGAAAGGTGGAACTATATAAGGAGACTGATTGAAAATGAAAATAAGAATGCTGAAGAGAACAGGGAGAAGCAAGAAGAGGCCATAAAGAAAAGAAAAAGATATGAAAAGGAGAAAGAGTATGATTTAGAAGCAGAGATTGATGAAGTGGAGGAGGAGTTAAGGATTCAAAGGGAAAGGAGAACGAAAAAGAAATCTGATCAAGGAGAACCAGCTCATGTAACTGAAAGGAGATCTAAGCATAAACAACAAGTTTTTGAAGAAAGAAGGGATCCCAGATCTGAATTAGATCAAGATGTTATTCGAAATCTTAATACATCTTTGGCAAATGAATTAGGGATGATAAAAACAGAGCTGGTGAATCAGGAACTAAGAGAAAAAGAGATGGATAAAGAACTAGAGAGCATGAAGAGAATGATGGTAAACCAACAGAAATTGATTAAGAGATTACTTAAAGAGGTAAATGAATTTAAAGCTAATGCTGGCATGCCCAACCAGTTATCTTAAGCAGAGCTAGATGATCTTATAGATACGTCCAAGTATTCATTTTTGAAGGTAGGGAGTTCAACAGGGATTGGAGGAGATGCCAGTAGAGCAGGAGTAGGTGCTAGTGGTAGTGGTGATGGTGGTCCTGATGTTGGAATTGATAAAGTTTTAGGAACCGAAGATGAGAAGAGAAGTGATGTGGAAGGTGCTGTAGGAGGTGAGCCTAGGGTTGTAGAGGCTGGGTTTGTAGATTTGGGGCTGAAAATAGACACTGATTTGACTGGGGCTGAGGTATTCAGAGAAGGAGCAGTTGAAGGAAGCAAGAAAGGAGCTGATATGAATCTTATAGACAAAGAAGAGGGTAGTATGAAGAACAATTGGTTGATTATGATTCTGAACCTGAATATTATGAAGTAGATGAGCGCCTAGTGTCTTATGTGGCTCAAAGGATTTTTGATGAAGGAGATGTATTCAAGCCGAGTATTGGTTTGTCAAAGAGAAAGAACAAGAACAACTGACTCCATTGTTTAAAAGCATAAGTGAACCAAGTAGGAAGAGATTAGACAAGAAGATTGTTAGTTAGAAGTACAATTCTGAATTGAAATGTTTATGATTAAGAGAAGGGGAGGGGACATTTCTTACCTGCACAAAAGGAAGGCTTTCAAGACCTTGCCTAGATGGGATTTAAGAAGATTTTCAGAAATTTCCCTTCGGGAGGCACATGTAAGTGAGAGGGCAATGCTGTTGGAGAAGGAGATTAAAGCCGGGATGAATGATAATTTTGAAGCGTTTGGATACATGAAAACTGAAAGGAGGAGATCCAAGAAAGATTTGGATTGGGCTACAGGAAAGGGAAAGATTGTGTTGAAACTGAAGCCAGCCAAAATAGTAAATAGAGTGAGAGTGCCCAATCCACTTCCCCCAAGGATACAAAAGTTTGAAAAGTAGTTTTACGATAACAATACAGGGGAAGCTGTGATTAGATTGAAGGGTGGTGAAGAGATTAAAACTATTTGACCCAATGGAGGTGTTCTCCTTCTGTGATGAAGATTTAGTGGTGCTATGCGAGAACCACATCAAAGCTGGAGCTGGAGACGAAACAAGAATTGAAGCCAGTTAATTCATGAATGTTGCTAACAAGGCTCGAGGTGTAAGGGCTGAGGTCAGGGAGCTTAATGAGAAAGTATTACAAGCTATTGAATTGAGGATGGATGTGAAGGAGCTGACAAGAAAATTTGAAAAGGCCAGTACAAGGGGAGAAGAAGTTGCTGTGGAAGTGGGAGATGAAGAAGAAGATCAAGGGTGAGGTCCAACCTAGGGGGAGTATTGATGATCTAGTATAGGTTGGACTCACCATAGTTGTTAGGATTATTTTGTTATGTATGCAATAGGTTCGATGTTAGTTTGTTTCATTGTAATTTGCATTTCATAGTTTCTATGAACCAACGAAACTACGGGCAAAACTATAGGTTCGCTCGTAGTCAGCTGCCCTAGGTCACCTGGCGAAACTGTAGTTCGCTGCCGGGTGAATCTAGTTGATGGTCAAGACAGTTTCGCTAGCCAGCGAAACTGTTAGCAAATCTAGCATTGCTTATATATTGTCATGTTTTTTTTCTTTGTAACCAAGTTTTTGAAATACCCTAATACTAAAATATCTTTGTTGCAACTGTGTGTGTCGGTTGGAAGTTCATTTATTATTATTTTTGAGCGATTGATTGATGATTATTGCTTAGATTCTTAATTTGTTCATTGTGTTATTGATATTGTGGTGTTGATTCAGTGGGAATTCCTTGTTTACACATCAATTGCACTGTTATATCGATCAGAAGGACCAACAGCTTCCTTAGTGATGACCATAAGAAACGAAATCTACACTGGCTTAAGTGTTCGGACAATTATGTTTCATTTTGGATTATCATTGTTGATCATGTTTTCATTTACTTGTTCCCGAGTTGTGGGATTCATATTTATTTTGTTTGTTGACTATGTTATGTCATGGAATTGACTAACTACGACACAAGTCTCCTTTTGTGTCAGGTGATGTCATGACACGTTGGTTTCCTCATTTAGTGCATCTCTATTAATGATCAATATGCTATGACAATCCCCTCCATTACATCCTCGTGTTTCCACTATAAGCGGGGGGTGACAGATGGTGTCAGAGCCATTGGTTATAGAGAATAAGGTGGATTAGTCAACCTAGACTATAACCTAGGAATCTTCATGTAGTATGCGTAATAGGATTATGCGTGCAATAATATATGTGTGAACGTTCTAATTGCATTATTGGCTATGCTTACATAGCCTATCTTACAAGCTACATGTGATATACTTATTTGAGGAAGTTATGGGCATTGTATTGGCTATTTATACCTTGAGAAAGCTTTGGGTAAGCGCATTCTTTCGTTATGTATTTGACTTATATTTGGATTGGATTGATAAGTGCTACTGTAAGAATTCTTTTAAGCACTTAGGTTGTTAAGCCAACATTTATTCCATGCATTTGTTGATGTCACATTTGCTATAGGTGCCCTTATTCACAACTTATTGGGTTGAATCTTGGAGGAGGGATACGCTGGCTAATGAGACACCAGTAGACAAGAGACGTGGCGTACTCAGATTAGACGACTACTTCATTGGACATTGGATTATTGTACATGGATTCCTTCGATCATTCCTAAATCAATTGAATTCTTTCTCAATTGATTCCTTTATACAACTTCAGTTGATTAAGTTTTGGTTAGTAACCATATCTTTGATACTCAAATCATGGAAAATACTCTGTACTTGATAACATATGTTAACTCAAGTAGGATGGCCTAGGTTGACCATGCAAAGCAAATTTCAATTACGGGTGCAAACATAATCGTAATTTGCAGTGCAAGTGAAGCCTGGAAAATCTTACCATGAGATAACGATCATACTTAGTATGAATCTTTCATTCTACACCTTAGGACACTGGAGTCTCAATCCTTATAAAACTTTGCTAATGATAAGGAAACGTCTATAACCTTTACTCTTATGTAAGTGCTAATCTACCTGAAGTCTACATGGGATTCATATTATGACATTAGTCCTACTCCTAGGGTGATGTTGCTCCTTTTGGAATTTTAGAAATTATGCAATCGACTATCTATTTGGAATGTACATGGCCTTCAGAGAGTTGCAGCAAAGTAATGATACTCCCTTCATATGTATTACATTGTTCAATGGATTGATCTTAGAACTTTGAGCATTAGTAGTTTTAACATTCTAGCACTATGACTTGATGGAGTAATGGGATGTCACGTGACCAGTTTAAGCATTGTTCTCGGTATATCATGGATGTGGTGGGAACGCTATGGGGAACCCTATATAAATAAGCATCACCGATATACCAAGAATATGACTGAACTAGGCTATGCGATGATCTTGATTAATTGAAGCCAGAAATGGTACAAATGATAAGGTAACAAGGTTGGTTGTACATACAAGGGATTCTTGATATGATAGTCAAGAGTATATGATAGGAAAGTGGGAGCAATAGACCTGACTCGTTGGATTGAGAAAAATGGAAACTTTAATGGATATCAGCAACTATGCTGAAAACCAAAAGATGAAGTATGTTTCTTGCTCACTAGTAGGTAAACATTAACATGACAGAATACCCAAGCTTAAGCCTGAGGTAGGTTGGCTATGATAGCTATAACTTAGGCTGAGCTTGAAGCTTTGGTGATTGAGGACTACTGCCCGATAAATGGGATGTAAAAGATAGAGTTAGAATTCTGGAATTGTATAGTGGTGGAGCCTGGTAATGCTCCTTATAGAGGCAGACTCCATAAGTTTGCGAAGTTGGTGTCACATGTTATGGCACCTGGATCAAAGAAGGTTGATTGGGAAAGTCTAGTGGGCAGTGGAAAGAAGTTGGAGAGTCAAATAAGCAAGCTGGTGTTAGTGTGGACAATAACGCTAAGGTTGAGAACCCAGCTATGTTGGTTGATGCAATTAGGCCAGTAGGCATTTATGTCGATGCTATGAATAAGGGAGTCCTAATCATTACCATAATATGTTCCCCAGGCTAAACCGAGCATCGGGCTAAGTTGGAAACAATCAAAATCAAGTGATGGCTATAGCTGGGAATCAAGGACATGAAAATTTTAGGAATAAAGGTTATGTGTACTAAGGAAATCCACCACACAGTCGTGCGGCATAGACTTAATATCATTTGAACCAGGAAAGTTTTACTTGCTAGTGAGTATGGATTAGTTATCAAACGTGGAGATGACTTGGACATGAAATAGAACTTCTAGTGCTAGAGTCCTTGAGTGTGTCCTTGGTCTTTACCACTTCAAATCCAGCAGAGACAAAAACCTGTTTTTGCTTGGTGTTGATAGTGGCCTTGATCTTTTAGGCTTTCTTGGACTTTCTCTTGGCTGCCCTGATCAAGTTCTTCCTTGCAGACTTGGTCATCCTGGATTCTTTCTTCTCTCCAAGAGAATAGTGTCCCCTTTTAGGATATCCCTTATCACTAGCCTCAGGTTCATCCTTCACTATCTCCTCTTTATCTTCATCTTCTTATTGAATGGGATCTATGGATGGCAGCTCATCTTGACAAGTTCCACACCTTGGAGGTCTTACAGATAGTAATGTCTGTGGAGGAGCTATCTCACTTGAACCCAATCCTTGCCTGTTCTGATAAAAAATCTTTGCATGCATGGATGAAGATATTATGTTCTTGAAGGTTTCCTCTTTAAGAAAACATTTCTCTACCTTAGCTTTGCTGATCACAAGCTTAGATTGGCATTTAGTTAACTTGGTAATGAAATCCTTAATTTGAGTCCTGGAATTTGTGTACTCATACTTAAGAGTTGATATGGTTTTCTCTAAATCTTCTATTTTATGTTTGTAATCATTTTCAGCTCTTTTAAAATCAGCTTTTAAAATATTCAAAGACTCAAGGTTAGATCTCACTTTCAAGTTATAGGACCTATACATGTTAACTTTAGCAATGCATTTTGGAGTACAAATATGTTCCAATACCTTAGCATCTTCATGATCAGCCATCAGTGCTTGGTTTGGAAAAGCATCTTCTACCTGAAAGCTCCAGTCAAAGCCTCCTTCTTCAATAGCAACAATAGCATATTGTTTGGGCTGGCTTGGCTTCTCAGTTCTTGGAGCTGCATCCGTGTACTTTGGTCTGGTTTGTACTTGTGCATCATTTTCCTTGGTACCTTGTACTCTCTAACAATGTGACCCATTTGGTTATAGTTGTAACACTTCACTTTGCTTTTGTCCAGTCCAAACTTTCCATTAGCCACATTGTTGTGAAACTTTCTTCCTATCCTCTTGTAGAACTTCTTGGCTCTGTAAGTAAGAAGAACCATCTGTTGGACTATCTTAATGTATTCTAGATCATTTGGATAGATGCATTCCAGGTCTACAAGAGTGAAGAGAATGTTGCCAGAACTTTCATCAGTAGACACAAAGGCTTGTGCAGAGCTTATCACTTGGAATGGGCTTCCTTAGATGTAGCTCTCCCTTAGTGTCTCAGGGAAGGTAATGAAAGGACCCTTTTATGAGTTTTCAAGGAAGCATATAAGATGATGTTGTGGTTGTATGCTATCCCTTTCAACCACATGAAGGGCTAAACTCGGCTGATTGTTGGAAGAGCTGCTTGATGGATTTTGCAAGTTCATCTCCATCTGGTACCCACTAAGAATACCATACAGCTCTATGAGAGTAAGAGTAGAGAGGTTCTTAGTTCTCTTAATGGCTATACAGTAGTGATTCCAGTATCTGGGAAGAAAGAACATGAACTTCCTCACCGTGTCTGTATTCTCAATCTTTACTCCAATATCAATTAGAGTATCCACAATCTCAACATACCTGAAGTATTATTAAGTCATGGTTTCACCTGTCTTGTAGGTGATGTTTTCAAACTACTACTTCATCATATCCTTCTTGTTCTCCTTGGAATTCTCAAACCCCTCATACATCAGCTTCAGTACATCTTAGAGCTGCTTTGCAGTTTGCACTTCTTAAAGTCTCTATATATGGAGTTAGGAAGAGTAGTTTGAAGAGTGGTCATGGCCTTCTGATCTACATCTATTCTTTTCGAGTCTTTTTTAGAGTAGTCATCCATTGACTTTGGTATCATGCCACCTCTAGCAGTGGCTGAAAAGGTGCATGGGATGTGAGGTCCTTCGATAACAGATCTCCACATCCTGATGTCTTGAGACTTGATGAACCCTTCCATACGTTGGCACCAAGTATCAAAGTCATCAGAAGTGATCAGTGGAGACTTTGTCATAGTATTGGTTTCTATATTAGCTTTAGAAAGAGTTACCATTTGAGTTGATAAGTGTTTTATGAAACTAAAGTGATCAAAGATGGTGAGATGCTACAATCAAGAGGCTGAAATGCTCTGATACCAATTGTAGGACCAGGAAGGGTGGTCAATGCAACAGTTTCACAAGGTGGAGAGATATGAAACACTTAGCAGATTAAATAGGGAACCAACTATTGATGAAACAATGAACACTAGTAAAAGAACAAGAACAAGAATACTTAAATATAGTTTTTAAGAATGATGTATATTGCTCTGAAGTTCTTTCAAGTGTTACAAAGCATAAATAAAAGATACAAGTACTTGAGATACTTTATACTACATCCTACAGCAGGCCATACTTTAAAAGCCAGCTGGATACACTAATCTATACAACAAGATCAATGTAGAGTTAAAAGGCAAATTTTCTTTTGACTAGTGACTATGACATGCCATAGCTCACATCCTTATCTATTACAAAAAGATCAATGTAGAGTTAAAAAGGCAGATTACCTTTTGGCCTTTATTGTTTGGTTCAACAGTCAAGCTCTGGCTAGAGAGAGGTTGTGAAACACCTTCACCAGCTGGTGCCTCACTGAGGGTAATGGGTGCTGAAGAAGTTTCTATCTCAAGGTTCACAGGTTCAACCACTTGGCCTTCACCTAAGGCTTCCCCTTCAAAGCTAATCTTAGGGTCCACCTCAACAACCAGCTGACCAATGGTCTACCTGCTAGCTTCTATCTATATAATCTGGATCTCAGCTTGAACTCTTCAAGCACCCTTTCTTGAATCCTATCTGCTAAGCTTGCAACTTTCCTATTTTGACTTGTATTGACAAGTGGAAGATCAATCAGATAGGTGCTCTGATAGAATCTCAGGTTGGAGAAGTTAAAGATCTCCTATTGACCTTAAGATCTAGACATTACCAGAGCTCTTCTGTCAGTGTCATACCTCCAACTCATGATTGGATTCTCAGAGTTATAAGATGGGGTAGGCATAGCTCTTGGAATACCCTCCTCAAACAAACTTTGTATGAGTGAGTCCAAATCCATGTAGACTTGAGGAGGTTACTGAGTATGGACATTGCAAGTGAGGGTGGTGAATCCTAAAAGTCCATACTCTGTGAAGAACTCCTAGGTTATATGATTGCTTGGACTTTCTCCCCCTTTTTGGTAGCATCACCCTCTTGCATAGGTGAGCTAGGGAATAGGTCTATCACATCCACAGATTCTTTCGTTCCTGGTTGAGTCCTCCTTAAAGGTCTCCCAGCTAGTTTTTTCTTGAGATCAGAAATCTCAAGTTGCTGATCATTGACCCTTTTTAGCAGGGTAGTCACCTGAGATTCTAAGTGACTAACCTTTGAGACTAAATAGGTGCAAGTGTGAGTCGGCTTTTGCACCTTTAGTCTCATGTTCCCCTCATCTTCATCAGAAGAATCATGGGGGGATAAGAGAATAGGACCAAGGTCTTTTACCTCACTAGAACTTTGTTCTTGGCTGCTGGATTTCCCCTGCACCATGACAACTTCAAGTGAAGTGTCAATGGGTTGGGTTCCAAGGTTGAGGTCTTAATGATATAGTCACTAGCTAAAGTAAGAGCCTCTTCCATATAGACCTACTGAACAGGTTTAGGGAGATCCACCTCAGTATTAGGTGGATGATATGGGCTAGACATGGGGAGAAACAGGATTACTCATCTCTCCTTGAGCAGGGGAGGATTAGAGAGACTCATCATGCTCACTGAATCCCATGTCTTCATCATCATAGAATTCTAGGTTTGGAATGGATTGGTTTAGATCAAGAGGCTGGGGATGGTAACTGTCCTATTAAGGTTGTTCACTAGAGTTTTGAGACTCTGAGTGAAAGCTTAAGGCTTAGCGGGTTGTGAGGTCATCAGGATGAGCATGAGGAACCTCAGCGGTGATCATTGGTAAGATGGGAGTGGTTTGCTCCTCAGGAGAAATGGGAGCTCCAGTGTCCATTTCTTCCTGTATGGGTGGTGATATAGGAGCCTGCACAAACTGAGTAGCATGTGTAGGGGTTTGTTTGGATTTTCTTTGGTAGGTGATGGTTATTTGTAGCTGTATAGGTGGTTGAGAAGCAGAAGGTGTGGGTTCAACTCTAGCTGGTGCTACTAAGTTGTCACCTTGAGCAATGAGCTCTAACATTTTTGGGACAAGGGATGTTTCTACCCCTAAGAAGCCAAAAGTCGGCATCCTCATTGTCTTGAAGATGTTAAGCTTTATCTGTCCCAATTTTAGAACATTACTTATGCCCTTCAACTGTGAGCCTAGTTCATAATTGAGAATGTGCTGGACATATCTAGGGAACATGTAATATTCTAAGGAGTCCAAGTTTGCAAGTAAATTAGTGTACACAAATTATGAATAACTGAACTTGACTCAATGAACCATCCCATGGACTATATAGGAAAGGTTCTCTGAAACTTGGTCCCATCCTCCATGCTTGTTAGATAGACTGTGGATAACAATATGAAGGAGGTATATCCATTGAGAGGAAACCTTCCATTTCCTGAAGGTCTTGACAGAGAAATCTCTTCATAGCCCATCTAACCATAAGAATGGTTAACATCAAACTTGGGGAAGGACAAATCACCTTCGACATCATCCAGCCTTAGATGTGTGTTTATGGATGCTGGAGTGATGAAGATTGTCCTCCCCTGCACTGTGGCAGACAATGCCTTCTCCCCATCCATGGTGACCTCTTGACAGGTCCTCTAGAATTCCAACAGCTGATCCTCATAGAGTGGAGGATTGATGGTGAGGGAGATGAAGTAGTTTGATAGAGTGAGAAAGCACAAACCTTTAAGAAACCAGAATCTTTCTCAGAGTTCAACAGAGCAACTTTATTATGTTACCTGTGAAGTTGCATGGAGAAATCGGGTTGGTTTCTGCAATTATGGTTAGCCATTTTGAGGTACCTTTGTTGTGAAGAAGATTAGAAGAAGGGCGGTTTGTGGGTGAGTTTAGGTTAGAGAATTTTCAGATGAAGAAGATAGTGAAAGTAGGGGAACCATTAAGAGAATATATATGAAATGGATTTGAGACAAAGTTAATACAAAAGGATAAACTTTGAAATCCGAATGTCGGTCCCACCTTTAAAAAGTGCCCAAAAAGGTAGTTTTCTTGGAAGTCGAAAATCTTACGAAGGTATTTTTGTCTTCGAAAGTTTTAAGAAAAGCTTCCGAAGCCAATTTGGCTTTGGAAGATATTCGTAAGGTTTGTGAAAATTTTAATTCAGAAGGAAAATACTTAGAGAATTTTTACTTCTGAGACATGTTTGGTTTCAGAACAGATCAGGACTTGGAAGTTTTATTCTAAAGAGAATAAATCTTCCGAGACATAATTTTTTCGGAAGAAAATTATCCTTCAAATACATGTAAGTACTTAGAAGCATATTTAGGCTTCGGAAGATATATCAGAATTTTTTTCGAAGGTAAATGTCTTGTAATAGTTATTTGATTTGAAGACATAATGTTCTTCCGAAGACAACTTGATGTCTTCTGAAAGAAAATATGTTAAAAAATTTTCAAAATCTAAGGAATATCATTTGAAAAATTTTCTTCCAAAGGAAACTAGGCTTATGAAAATGATAAAATAGACGACTTAGGATACAAAGGTTTTAGAAAGAGAATTGATTTAAGTTTAAGAAAAATCTACTCAAAGTTAATCATCCCAATAGCTGATACAAGATATTTGAATCTTTGTTCATTAAAAGCTTTAATGAACAGATCAACATATTTATTCATTTGACTAGTTTGATTAATCCTTTTTCAAAATTATCTCTAATCAAATGATACATGATGTTGATGTGTTTTGTCCTTGAGTGTTGCATAGGATTCTCTGTAATAGAGATACCATTATTGTTGTCTATGTGGATGGGAATCTCTTTGAAGTTGAATCTATAGTCTAGCATCTGATTCTAAATCCAAAGCACTTGAGCACAGCAGCTTGCAGCTTGCAGCAGCAATGTATTCAGCTTCAGCAGTTGATGTAAACACACAGGATTGTTTCTTGCGTTACCATAAGACTATCCTTCCACCAAGGAATTGACATACCCCAGATGTAGACTTTGCAGTCATGTTACAGCCACTATAGTCACTATCTGTATAGGCATACAGATTGAAATCAGAATTCTTTAGATAACAAAGGCCAAGCTTAGGAGCACCTTTAAGATATCTAAGAATCATCTTGATAGCAACCAGGTGTGACATCTTAAGGTTGGCTTGATTTCTTGCACAAATGCAAGTGGCAAACATGATATCAGGCCTGCTGGCTGTGAGGTACATAGCCTTGTAGAGATGTTCATCCACACACTCCCCCTCAAGATCAGGTCCAAGGGAGTGGTTTCTGGCTATGGGAGTCGTGCAACCTTATAATCAGTCATGTTGAATCTTGTAAGGATGTCTTGTACATACTTTGACTGACTTATGAAGATGCCATTTCCAACTTGCTTCACTTGATATCTAGAGAGCAATTAAGTTCCCCCATGGCACTCATTTCAAATCTATTCTTCATCAGCCTCTCAAAGTCTTTGCAGTGCTTTGGATTAGTTGACCCGAAGATAATGTCATCTACATATACTTGAAAAAGCATTAAGTAATTCCCTGTTCTTTTGATGAAAAGAGTTCCATCTATAGTACTCCTATTGTAGCCATATTGATAGAGATACTGAGATAGTGTCTCATACCACTTTCTAGGAGCTTGGTGCAGCCCATAAAGAGATTTATCAAGCTTGCAGACATAATCATGATGATTTGGGTCTGCAAAGCCAGGTGGTTGTTTAACATACACCTCTTCATCAATCACCATAAATAAGAAAGCACACTTGACATCAAGTTGGTAGACCTTGAAATACTTGGATGCAGCAAAAGCCAGGAATATTCTAACAGCTTCAAGTCTTGCTACAGGAGCAAAAACATCTGTGTAGTCAATTCCCTCTTCTTGTGTGTATCCTTGAACAACTTGTCTGGCCTTATTCTTGATGACAAGTCCTCTATCATCCTTCTTGCTTCTAAAAACTCACTTGGTTCCTATGGTAGTCTTCCTTTAAGGAAGAGGACATAGGTTCCAAACCTTTTGTCTTTTGAATTGAAGAAGCTCCTCTTGCATTGCTTCAACCCAATTTCCATCCTTCAAAGCCTTATCAACTTTCTTTGGCTCTATCTGGGACAAGAAACAAGAGAATAGACAAACATTTTTGTCATGGGTTTGTCCTCTTGTTCTTACCACTGTATCAACATTTCCAATGATGTTTGTGGTGGGATGTGACTTGTGGATCCTGAGTTGAGGGATCATAGCAAGTTGATTGGAAAGATCTAAATTTGAAAATTTTAAATCTGGCAATGGAGTATCACCCACCACATCAACACACTTATCAAGAAAGGCTTGATCCAATGAGTGTGTGACATCATTTATGTTGTCTTCTATGGAGTAGTTATCAGCATCAAGAAATTCTTGATCACTGACACCACCTCCATTTCCTCCTACATTTGAAGTTCCTTCATCTTAGTTTTGAGCCTCTGAGCTGGAATTTGTAAGTGCCTCAGATGTATCAGCTGAATTTGTCATGTTTGTGCTGATAGGATCTTCACTTACAAGGTTAGTTACCACTAGAGCTAAGGTAGTATGCTTGCTTGGTCTTCTCAGCTCAAATCTTGGGTCAGGATCTCCTATTGACAGAGAAGACATGCTTTCTCTAATCTAGTTTTGTATAAAGCTGACCCACTTTCCATTGCAACTTTAAAGACTCACCAACTTGTATTAGTTGGTGAAAAAGTCCATGCTTTTGCAACTGTAGATTATGGTTTAGAGTCTGTAACTTTCTACTTTGTACCTTTAATCCTTTTTTTAATATATTAAGATGTGAGCTATGGCATGTCATAGTCACTTGTCAAAAGGAAATCCGCCTTTTGACTTTACATTGATCTTGTTGTCTAGATTAGTGTTTCTAGCTAGCCTTCAAAGTATGGCCGGCTGTAGGATGTAGTATAACGTATCTCTGGTTCTTGTATTTCTTTTATGATTTGTAACACTTGTAAAGAACTTGAGAGCAATATACAGGATTCTTGAAAACCATACTCATCCTATTCTTGTTCTTAGTTCTGTCTCATTGTTTACTTGTTTTCTTAGTATCATTCATATAAACCCGGTTCCCTATTTGATCTGTTAAGTGTTCTTACACTCTCCTAATTGTGAGGCTGATTGTATTAACCATCCCTTTAACCGGTCCTGCAATTGGTATCAGAGCTTTTTAGGATCTTGATTGTAAGATCTCACCATCTTAAATCCATTCAGTTTCACAAAACACCTAACAACTCAAATGGCAGCTATCATATTGGCTGATATGGAAACCGGTACCATGACAAAGTATCCACTGATCACTTCTGATGATTTTGATACTTGGTGCCAAAGAATGGAAGGCTTCATCAAGTCTCAAGACTCCAAGATGTGGCGATCTGTTGTATCTGGACCTCATATACCATCCACCTCTTTAGCTGCTACTGGTGGTGGTATGATATCAAAGGAAGTGGCTGACTACTCTGAAGAAGACTGGAAAAAGATATATATTGATCAGAAAGCCATGACCGCTCTCCAAACTGCTCTTCCAAACTCCATCAACAGAGGCTTCAAGAAGTGCAAGACTGCTAAGCAACTATAGGATGCACTAAAGCTTATGTATGAGGGGTCCACTGAAGCAAAAGACATACAAGAACTTGAGATACTTTATACTAAATCCTACAGCCGTCCATACTTTGAAGGCCAGCTGGAAACACTAATCTAGAAAACAAGATCAATGTAAAGTCAAAAGACAGATTGCCTTTTGATAAGTGACTATGACATGCCATAACTTACATCCTAATATATTACAAAAAGCATAAAAGGTACAAAGTGGAAAGTTACAGACTCTAAACCATAATCTGTAATTGCAAAAGCATGGATCTTTTCACCAACTATTTCAAGTTGGTGAGTCTTCAGAGATGCAACGGAAAGTGGGTTAGCTTTATACAAAAGTAGATCAAAGAAAGCATGTCTTCTCTGTCTTCGGAAGAAATCAGTCTTCACTTCATTGGCCTCGAAAGACTTTGTCTTTGAAGCTTCGGAAGACTTCATCTTTAGCTTCGGAAGATTTGGTTTTTGGCTTCGGAAGATTTTACACTTAGAATAATTTTTTTTGTGAGAAATGTAAAATTTCCTAAGTAACTTCTACTCATGCACAATGTGCATGCAAGCTGGAAGCTTTTTGACTGCTTTGGTTTCCTTGGTTGCATCAGCCTTTCAAGTATAACCTTACAGCTTTGACTTTGTAGAATCATATCCAAACGTCTATATTGTTAGTTTGTTAATACTTTCTAGACCTTAGGTGAATCTTGGGAAGGCAAAAATTAATGTAAAAAATGTAAGAATGTAACTTATTGAATATTGTTTCGTAATATGTTCGCATTCAATTATGACACTTGTACATACAATTTGACCCCTTATGTTACATTGGTAGAAGACTTGATTTGATTCAAAATGTCTACTATTTATTTACTAATTCTTAAATATGTTTCTACTCTTAATTTAGAGCCTGGTTATGGAAAATTAAATTCAAGACTCCGAGGCTCGATTTGAAGCTGTTGAAGCTTGATTTCAGGCGTCACAAATGCGTCACAAATGGTATAAATGCCTTGTGTCACAAATATGTCGCAAAAGTGTAAAAATACGCAATGTATCAAAGACGTCGTAAATTGAAATCGTCGCAAATGCTTAGCAAACTCAATAATTAAATTTTTAAGGTAAAATATATAATAACAATAATATTCAAGGGCATGTGTAGTAAATGTGTAGCAAAATTCTAACGCCAATTTTCAGTAGCAGATTCGTCACAACATGAGTAGCACATGCGTCGAAAATGATTTGCGACGGGCGTTTTTGCTACTCAGGATATGCGTCGCAGTTGTGTCGTAAATGTTTGTATGCTACGCATGTGCAGCACATATGAGCGTAGCAAAACGCCTGGTTTTCTAGTAGTGCACGTTTAAAAACACAATAACTAACTCTTAAATCCTATAGCCATAACTTTAACACTTCTAGAAGTTAAATAATACCTAAAATAAGTTATAATAAATATAATCATCAATTGGACTACTCAAATACCTAAGAATAAGAAACTCTAAATATATCTTCATAAAACGCTCAAATCGAAACCATTAAGCGACAAGACTCTTGAGTATCCAATCCACTTAAACCATAACTCACTATAGTATCTTATAAATAACAATAATGCAAAAACCCCAAACTTTAGTCATCATCAAAAAAAAACTAACTCACTATAGTATCTTAATCCACTTAAAACCATAAAAGTCATCATAAATAACAATAGTGCAAAAACCCCAAACTTTAGGGTCAAAATGTCAATCTAGCAAAGTTGAGGGACCAAAATTGCCAACTATCAAAACTTTACTGTTTTGGGACCATATCACACTTATAAGAACAATAATAACCTGAACTTAGAAGATATCAACCTAACCTTAAGCAAAACCAAAGACTAACACAAAACTCAAAGACCTAAAGTAAGTTTACACATGCGTAATATAACACATCAAACTAAGAAAGACAAATACAATGTACTAATTCATTTGAAATAAACATAGGAGCCCTCCCGATTGGTAGCATCCAAACTTTCCAAGTTGACCATGTGATCAACCCACAGGTGAGTCTCACGAACCCCCTTTTTACTTTAAAAATTTTTTAGGTGAAATACATACTCGTTGGTTATTATTTTGTGGTGCAATACTACCTGTTCTTGTCCCCAAACGGAGCACAATCATTAACTCCATTAGGAGCCGCGTGATTTGTGGATAATATTATTTGGTGAATCCCCCGCACACAATGGGCCCTTTATGCGGGAAACCCCCCATTAAGATTCAATAATAGTTGTGTCACAAATTTGTGTAATTTTACCATGCTTAGCAAGGCACATTTAAACCCAACAATCTAGTAGTAACTGGTTAGGGGATATTTTAGCACTCAGGCGGGAAAGTCCGGGTCAGGCTTGATTGTGATACAGTCTATACTCTATGGTGCACCTTGAAAATTATACTATTGTTTTAGTCACTAACAATTTTATTGAATGTTATATTTGTCATGATGCGTACTGTGTCTTAAACTCATGAGCTCACCAACATTATGTTGATGTATTTTGGATGTGTATTTTAGGTGAAGCTTAAGTGACAGGTGTCAAAAGGATAGGTGCCACCTTAGATGGACCTTTAGAGATTTAGCCACTGCCCTATCTACTTTATTATTTATGAACAATTAACTTATCATGTTTTAATTCAGTTATATTAGAAAATTTCGATTGAAGAATTCTATTGATAATGTAATGATATGTTGATTGTATTTATTTCTGTTGCATTGTGATGATATCAGTCAGTCACTGCCAGACCCGGTCAACAGGGTGTGACAAATTGGTATTAGAGCCAATGGTTGTAGCGAATTAGGTTCTTACCATAAGAAACCTGGGCTTTAACCACATATTAGGGACCTAAGGAAATCAGTAAAAAAGCCCTATGTTATGACTCAAGGAAAGATACCATCATTTAATTGCATTCTTTATATTCAGTATATTTTATATATCTCATTTAATTTATGATATTGATTATATAATATAATTGACACGTTGCAATTTATCCCGTTTGTTCATTAGATGGCAGGAAACCAGAATAAGGGAAAGACCATATACATTAGTGACTCACCTGATTTACCACTACCAGACTATTACCAGACCACTATCCCACCACCAACGTTTGCACCAGACGTAGCTGCAGGACCTTCAAGATGCCCCCAGTCCCATGAGATTAGGGAGTATGCCCCTTTTGCTGGAGTACGGGGACCCTAACTGGTACCCTTCATCCCTCTATGAGCATATGATGTCCAATCCTAGCGAGAATTAGGAAATGGAGGAGTCGGAGCCTTTAGAAGATTCGTCAGATTCATCGACGACTGTCGGCCCAGTTCCCTACGACTTGGCGGGAATGAAGATGAGGCAGCTCGTGCGAGGCAAACCGCAGGAATGTCCGTCCGACCCATCCCCACATTCTAGCAGGAATAGGGTAACTTAGTTACAAGACTGAACGGGGCAACACCATTGTAAGGCCCCGTTCCCGGAGACCTCACAGTTGGACAATCATAGCACAATTTATAAAACATTTCATAATTTATTATCACAATGCAACGGAGTTTAAACTTTAAAAGCCATTCATTAACTTTATAAATGCTGTTGCTAAGCAATACATGTTTGATAACAGTTACAAAAGATCATTAGTTGTATTACTAAACAACAGTGTTATCTTCTTGAATGGATGTCAATCAAATCCCGACGAGTAGCCTCCCCGAGTGCCATCCTCAGCAAATTACCTGCCAACTGAAAACGCATAAAAGTCAGCTTTGCTGAGTGAGTTCTAGTTTTAAAATCATAAAAATATCTTGATAGATTTGTATACAAAATACTTCTTAAAAAAAATATCTTATCTTTCTTTCGGATGTGATCACATATGCTGGCCCCATATAATGCGCATAAACCTGGTACTGGGCCTTGGAGTCTATAAATAGACTCCATCCGTGGTGCACATATGCTGACTCCAATACTGAGGCAGCAACAATGGTCCCCTCAATCTTAAAGATTGACCCTGTGTATATCCTTTGGGTTAGCTAAACCGTACACAGTTGAGCTAATGACAACATGGTCGTGCACCTCCTGTAAATTTTTACTTGCAAGTCTTTTCATTCTTTATGTTACACTTTTCATTAATATTAATCTTTCACTTGATTAATAATAATACTTTATGATCATAGGCAATCCAAATAAAGTCACATGTTAATATCATAATAGGCACATAAGGACAACCCACAACATGCATAAGATAATCAAATACAAGCATCAAGTCAAACATGGTCAAACCCTAATTTTTGATCATCCAAAATTCCAGAAAATTCCTTAAGTCTTAAAGAAATGCGGGTGAACTAAACCAATGCTGGTGAACAAAACTAACGCGGGTGAACAAAAACTAATGCGGGTGAACAAAAACTAATGCGGGTGAACAACTTGCAAATGCGGTGAACACTTGTTAATTATTCTGTCTTAAGAGAAATGCTGATGGACACTGTAGCAAATGCGCATGTATAAAAAGAAATGCTGATGGACACTTAGGCTGAATTTAGGCAAATGCAGGTGAACAAAAGTAAATGCGGGTGAACACTTAGGTTGAATTAAGGCAAATGCGGGTGAACAACTTGCAAATGCGGGTGAACAACTCTAAATGTGGGCAAACAAAACACTTAGGCAATTATCACAGTGTAAATGCGGATGAACCATCAGACATGTAAATGAGACTTATGCTATAACCAGTTCTAAAACCTCATTTTCATGCATTCTTAACATAGATCTATCATGCTATACTCTTAGAACAAGCTTACAACCTCATAGAACATAGAAGTTCATACACATACATACACAGTTATCATACATAACGGTTGTAAAACATTTTAAATGCATTTTCAGCACCAAAGAAGTTTAAAAACATAGAATTGGGGTCCTAGAACTCACCTATTGCAGAAGACAAGTAGATCTCCACTAACTTGGCCGCACTTTGAGTTCAAAACACCTAAAACAAACATAAACAAGCACTAAAACACCACATACACATTGAAATCAGTTTCTAGGGTTGAAACCTCAAAGAAACCGAATCAATTAATCACAAAAACCTACTAACCTTGAAGATTCTTCTTCTTCTTCACAATTCGACCGAGAGAAATGAGGATTTCAGTTCTTCTTCTTTTGGTTTGTCGAGCAGCAGCAACCGAAAGTGTTATGGGCGGCCATACCACTTTTGCATTAAAATAATAGAATTTCGTACTTTTTACACTTTTCACCCTTCAACTTTAGCCTTTGTCTACTTTATTCAAGATTCTTTTCTTCTTTTGAATTTTGGCCCTTATGAAAATTCGGGTGTTACAAGTCTACCCCCCTTAAAGAGGTTTCATCCCCGAAACCTATCATTCTTCAAATAACTGAGGGTAGTGCTGCCTTATTTCTTCTTCGGTCTACCACGTAGACTCGGAACCCTTTAGATGTTTCCACTGTACCCGCACAAGTGGAACCACTTTATTTCTCAACCTCTTCTCCTTTCGATCGATGATTGCCACTAGTTGCTCCATATAATTGAGACGTTCATCCACTTCAATATCATCCAATGGTACAATCATATCTTCGTCGGCTAAGCATTTTCTTAGATGAGATACATGGAATGTCGGGTGAATCCCACTTAACTCATCGGGCAATTCTAGACGGTAGGCCACATCTACTACTCGTGCAACGATTCGGAAAGGCCCTATGTATCTTGGACTCAACTTGCCCCTCTTCCGGAATCGGATGATCCCTTTCCAAGGCGAGACCTTTAACATGACTTTATCACCCACGTTGAACTCGATGGGTCTACGCCTCTTATCGGCATACGACTTTTGCCTATCTTTGGCTGCCTTCATAAAGGCTTTGATCTTTTCCAGCTTCTCAGTCATAGCCTCAATCACTTCGATGCTTCCCAATTCTTTCTGCCCAATGTCTCCCCAACACACGGGCGTTCTACACCTCCTGCCGTACAGCATCTCGTATGGCGGCATACCGATACTGGCATGATAACTGTTGTTGTACGAGAACTCTGCTAATGGTAAGTGATCATCCCAATTTCTCCCAAAGTCGATCACGCAAGCATGAAGCATATCCTTTAGTGTCTGGATCGTCCTCTCAGACTGACCGTCTATTTGAGGATGGTAAGCCATGCTAATATGTATCCTCGTCCCTATGGCATCATGAAATCTCTTCCAGAACTTTGACGTGAACCGGGTGTCACGATCCGACACGATAGACACCAGCATACCATGACGAGCTACAATCTCTTTGATGAACAGATCCGTGAATCTCTCAGAAGAATACGTCTCGCGGATCGGTAGGAAGTAAGCACTCTTTGTCAACCGATCAACTATCACTCAAATAGCATCGTACCCCCTTGCAGTACGGGGTAGCTTCGTGATAAAATCCATGGTTATGTGCTCCCACTTCCACTCGGGTATATCCAACGGTTGGATCTTCCCGTATGGTTTCTGATGTTCTACCTTCACTTGCAAGCAAGTAAGGCACTTCTTACATACTTTGCCACATCACGTTTCATACCCGGCCACCAGTAGTCTTTCTTCATGTCTTGATACATCTTGGTAGCACCGGGATGAATGGAGTATTGAGTTTTATGAGCTTCGTCCATAATTCTCCCACGTAGATTCCCATATCAAGGAATCCACATTCGCCCAAAGCGGGTTTTAACACCGTGGGTATTCTCCCCCAATTCTGCAACTAGACCTCTCATTCATTCGGAGTTGAGGCAATCTTCTTTTAGTGCCTCATTTTGAAACTCTTTAACTTGCGTTATCACATCTGAGGTCATCACCAACTGATACGCCTTTACCCGAATCGGTTCGGGTCTCTCCTTCCGGCTAAAGGCATAGGCCACTACGTTGGCCTTGCCCGGGTAGTAATGGATCTCGCAATCATAGTCTTTGATCAACTCTAACCACCTTCTCTACCCATGTCGAGATCTTTCTGCTCGAAGAAGTATTTCAAGCTCCTGTGATCCGTGAAGATTGTGCACTTGGTCCCGTATAAATAGTGCCTCCAAATCTTCAACGTAAAGACCACTGCAGCCAATTCTAAATCATGAGTGGGGTAATTAACTTCGTGGTGTTTAACTGTCGGGATGTGTAAGCTATCACTCGTCCATGTTGCATTAGCACGCAACCCAGTCCCGAATAAGATGCATCTGAATACACCACTAAGTATTCACTTCCTTCGGGCAATGCTAGGACAAGAGCTTGAGTTAATCTTGCCTTAACTCCTCAAAAGCATCCTCTTGTTCCCGACCCCACACGAACTTCACATCCTTGCGGGTCAACTTAGTCAAAGGTGAGGCTATCTTGGAAAAGTCTTGAATGAACCTTCGGTAATAACCCGCCAAACCCAAGAAACTAGGAAAAACGGATGGCGTCTTTGGTGACTTCCATTGCATCACTGCCTCAACCTTTGCCGGGTCCACCATAATTCCTTCGGTATTCACCACATGACCTAAAAATTGAACCTCGCATAACCAGAAAGCACAGTTAGAGAATTTAGCATATAACTTTTCTCTCCTAAGTGTCTTCAACACTTCACGTATGTGATCGGCATGTTCTTCTTTGCTCTTTGAATAAATCAAGATATCATTAATGAACACAATCACTAATTTATCCAACATTGGTTGGCACACTCGAATCATCAAATCCATAAAGGCAGCTGGTGCGTTAGTTAAACTGAAAGACATAACAAGGAACTCGTAATGTCCATAACGCGTGTGAAAAGCTGTCTTAGGAATGTTTTGCTCCTTTACCTTCAACTGATGATAACCTTATCGGAGATCTATTCTGGAAAACCAACTGGCACCTTGAAGCTGGTCAAACAGGTCATCAATCCTTGGTAGGGGGTATCTGTTCTTTAATGTCAACTTGTTTAATTCAAGGTAGTGTATACACATCCTCATACTACCATCCTTTTTCTTTACGAATAATACCGGAGCACCCCAAGGAGAGATACTCGATCTAATAAACCCCTTGTCCATTAGTTCCTGTAGCTGATCAATTAATTCTTTCATCTCGGTCGGAGCTAACCAATACGGTGCTTTGGCAACGGGCTGGGCACCGGGGATCAAGTCGATTTGAAATTCTATCTCACGGTCCGGTGGCACACCTGGTAGATCTTCAGGAAACACATCCGGGAAATCACGTACCACTGGCACTTCTGATATTTGTGGTATCGACACGTCCACATCTTTCTCGTATGCCAAGTAGGCAAAACATCCGCACCTCATACACTTCTCTACCACTGTCATCGAAATCACTTTCGGAACCGTAGTGACGCGATCACCATAAACTGTCACTGAACTCCCATCGGGTGCAACTAATCAAATCATCTTCTTCCGACACACGATGTTCGCCTCATAGGCTGCTAACCAATCCATCCCTAGTACTACATCAAATCCGCCTAGGGGCATCACATATAGCTTAGCAAAGAACCTATGGCCTTCTAGTTCTATGTCGCAGCTTTCCAAAATATCAGAGATTCTGGTAGACTTACCAATAGCAGTTTCTACGTCAAAAGGTTCATCGATGCTCCTACTACTAACAGGCAATTTAGCATAGAAGGCAGCAGATATGTAACTCCTACTAGCACAAGAATCAAATAGTACTGAGGCACAAGTTTGGTTTACTAGGAACACACCTGACACGATGTCGGGGTCTACTCGGGCTTCCTCTCGGGTCATCATGAAGGCTCTTACACTTGCCCTCTGCCCTCCTTCTTCTGGCCTCTTCTTCATCCCAGAACTTTCAGCCCTTGGCTTCTTGCAATCCTTGTTCATATGGCCGATTTCACCACAGTTAAGCACCGTGGGGCTCCACAAATCTTTGAAATGTGACCAGGCTTGCCACATTTGTAGCAGACATTCATTCCCAAGCGGCATTCCCCGCTATGTTCCTTCCCACACTTATCACACCGCTTCAACCCCGAGCTTGCAGTAACCACTCGGCGATCATCCACCCTCGGCCCCTTACTGTTCAGGGTGAAACCACCATGCCCGAATCTCTTCCCATTCCAACTCTTGTTATTACCACCACCATCAGTCCTCTTCACCTCAACCACTGCCACTTCCCTTTCGTCATACAACATTCCCCCCAAATCTACTGTAGACCTAAAAGTGCTCGGTCGGGCAGCGATTAAGTGCCTACGGATGTCAGCGGGCAACCCCTGATTATACCGCTTGATCTTCCTTGAAACCGGTGTAGCTTGATCGGGCACCAGTCTTGCCATCTTGTTGAACTTGGTAGTGTATTGCTGGTGGGTCATGGTTCCTGCTTCCAGCTGTAAGAACTCCCTCTCAATCTTGTCGAGTTCTCGATGAGGACAGAATTCCTCAACCACCAACTTCTTCAACTCACTCCATCTCATCCTCCCGATGGCCCTGTTGCCCTCGGCTTGGACAAGATTGTCCCACCAACACAGCGCCAAGTCAACAAATGAATGAGTGGCGAACTTCACTTTCTGGTCCTCCCGGCACTTACTGATTTCCAGCACTACCTCCATTTCCCTTACCCAGCGGTGAGCAACCGTAGCATTACCATTGCCATCAAAAGTCGGGCATTTACATCGCTGGAAAGCCCCATAACTACATCCCTTCATGGTTTCCCGCACCACCACTTCTTCATCATCACTAGTGGCTCCCCCTCCAACTTTTAACTCCTCCTCCTCATCGTGATCCCTCATATCTCCTCTCCTACCAGCAGTTGTTCTCCTCTCCTCTTCCTTCTCCTTTCGTTCATCCTCCCTCACAGCTCGGATCACTTCAGTCACGACAGACAGTAGGATTATCTACATGACTTGGTGAACTTCCTCCACCACTGCCTCTTTCACCGAGGCCCTCAGATTTGCACTCTCATCAACGCCCTCTGGGTGATGAAGATCGGGCTCAGCATGAGCTGCCTCTGCAGTCTTGGTCTTGCTCCTTGTACTACGTGGTCTACCACGAATGCCCCGCGTTCCACCATGAGAAGCTTTCGATGATCTTCCTCCTGCCATCCTCTAATCGCTATAAGATACAAACACTAACACGATCATTCAAGGTAATAGCTCAGTTAATGTTAAGTATAGTAAGTCCCTAATAACAGTGGCCAGTTGTTATTAGCCACTTACTTTACTCTTCATCCCCCGAGCATTTCCTATCCTGACTACATTAGCATTCAAATATACTAAAAGTACATAAATCAAATAGCATGGGCACATAATACCGGTTATCACTATGAAAAGAAATACCTGATGGCACATAGCTACTCGGGTTGGCATCCCTCCATTCGGTCCCATTTTCAGTTTAAGTTTAGGTTTTTGAAAATATTTACCTATTTCTCTTAAACTTTGGCTCTGATACCAACTTGTAAGGCCTCGTTCCCGGAGACCTCACAGTTGGACAATCATAGCATAATGTATAAAACATTTCATAATTTATTATCACAATGCAGCGGAGTTTAAACTTCAAAAGCCATTCATTAACGTTATAAATGTTGTTGCTAAGAAATACATGTTTGATAATAGTTACAAAAGATCATTAGTTGTATTACGAAACAACAGTGTTATCTTCTTGAATGGAGGTCAGCCAAATCCCGACGAGTAGCCTCCCCGAGTGCCATCCTCAGCAAATTACCTGCCAACAAAAAACGCATAAAAGTCAGCTTTGCTGAATGAGTTCTAGTTTTAAAATCATTAAATTATCTTGATAGATTTGTATACAAAATACTTCTTAAAAAATATCTTATCTTTCTTTCGAATGTGATCACACATCATACATACAAATCATATCCATTTACATCATCACAATTCTCTTTCTTGCTTATTTATTATTATCTTTCACTGTCGATATGGACCAAAGTGCTATACCCCCATATAATGCGCATAAACCTGGTACTGGGCCTTGGAGTCTATAAATAGACTCCATCTGTGGTGCACATACGCCGACTCCAGTACCGGGGCAGCAACGGTGGTCCCTTCAATCTTAAAGATTGACCCTGTGAACATCCTTTGGGTTAGCTAAACCGTACACAGTTGAGCTAACGACAACATGGTCGTGCACCTCCTGTAAATTTTTACTTGCAAGTCTTTTCATTCTTTATGTTCCACTTTTTGTTATTATTAATCTTTCACTTGATTAATAATAATACTTTATGATCAGAGGCAATCCACATAAAGTCACATGTTAATATCATAATAGGCACATAAGGATAGCCCATAACATGCATAAGATAATCAGATACAAGCATCAAGTCAACCATGGTCAAACCTTAATTTTTGATCTTCCAAAATTCCAGAAAATTCCTTAAGTCTTAAAGAAATGTGGGTGAACAAAACCAATGCGGGTGAACAAAACTAATGCGTGTGAACAAAAATTAATGTGGGTGAACAAAAACTAATGCGGGTGAACAACTTGCAAATGCGGATGAACAACTTGCAAATGCGGGTGAATACTTGGTAATTATTCTATCTTAAAAGAAATGCTGATGGACACTGTAGCAAATGCGCATGTATAAAAAGAAATGTTGATGGACACTTAGGCTGAATTTAGGCAAATGCGGGTGAACAAAAGTAAATGCGGGTGCTTAGTTTGAATTAAGGCAAATGAGTGAACAACTTGCAAATGCGTGTGAACAACTTGCAAATACGGGTGAACAAAACACTTAGGCAATTATCACAGTGTAAATGCGGATGAACCATCAGACCTGTAAATGAGACTTATGCTATAACCAGTTCTAAAACCTCATTTTCATACATTCTTAACATAGATCTATCATGATAAACTCTTAGAACAAGCTTACAACCTCATAGAACATAGAAGTTCATACACATACATACACAGTTATCATACATAATGGTTGTAAAACATTTTAAATGCATTTTCAGCCCCAAAGAAGTTTAAAAACATAGAATCGGGGTCCTAGAACTCACCTATTGCAGAAGACAAGTAGATCTCCACTAACTTGGCCGCACTTTGAGTTCAAAACACCTAAAACAAACATAGACAAGCACTAAAACACCACATACACATAGAAATCAGTTTCTAAGGTTGAAAACTCAAAGAAACCGAACCAATTAATCACAAAAACCTACTAACCTTGAAGATTTTTCTTCTTCTTCACAATTCGACCAAGAGAAATGAGGATTTCAGTTCTTCTTCTTTTGGTTTGTCGAGCAGCAGCAGCAACCGAAAGTGTTATGGGCGGCCATACCACTTTTGCATTAAAATAATAGAATTTGGTACTTTTTACACTTTTCACCCTTAAACTTTGGCCTTTGTCTACTTTATTCAAGATTCTTTTCTTCTTTTGCATTTTGGCCCTTATAAAAATTCGATTGTTACAGCCATAGCCTGTCGTGCCATCATTACCACCACCACCATAGTCGGCCCATTCATACCCGGTTGGACCTTATGGGCGTGACACGATCGCGAGTCATAGTTTCCATATGGGCCCATCGGTGTACTACACCGACCCCTATGCCGAGTCGGTGCGGTATTCTAGTGCATCACATCAGGTTTTTGCTAACCCGCCCCTGTATCACTCGGGGCCATTGACGGAAGACTCATTCATGGTGGATGTATGGCGTCATCACCAGCATTATGACATGATGAAGCAAGAAAGGGAAGGGGCAGTGTCCGTGGTGAAAAGGGTGAGGAGGAAGCTCTACCGCACTACCTAGAAGTGTGTGATTTTCACTGATCATAAAAGCTTGCAACACATCTTTGACCAAAAGATGTTGAACATGAGACAGAGAATATGGTTGGAACTCCTCAACGATTACGACTATGAAATTAGGCACCATGTCGGGAAAGCCAATATGTTGGTCGATGCATTGAGTAGGAAGGAGAGAGCAAAACCGCTGATGGTTCGTGCACTACGAATGGAAGCACGAACTGATAGGCTAACTTCACTCCTTTCATATTTAAAGTAGCTGCAGGCACCTGACTTTCTGCTTTCTCACCTTCGGGTACTAGAAGCATATAGTCTATTAGCTCTCTATGAATTCACTCTTTTTCTTAAAAGAAAGATAGAAGGGCAGCTACAGACTCCGTTCCTTAATCCAATGTGGGCCTTATGCCTTTCTGATCGGATGCTATCGAGAATAGTTACTCAATGGTGATGCATGGCGTCATTACTGAATCCTTTCATTGACCTCTCTTTTCTATAACAAAAAAAGCCCTCCTCTCGGTGATGTGGGTGAGAAACCCACATCAGAAAAGCTCAGCAAGCCAATGGCTCAACGGTTCTCACCACCCTCCTCTGGCGCAAACACCATTTGCTGCACCAGCCGGTATTTTGTGTACTTCGGGGCGAGCTCGCTCTAGCGTCATGCCTGGGTCACAACGAATGGAACTTTTATAATGCATGCACGATTGGACAAGCTGCTTACCATGGCCACCTACCGCCTTCCCTTAAGGCCGTCGTCATGCTAGAACTCTCAAACGCTTGCTAATGGATCAAGTGTGAGTGGCCTAAACTAAAGCCTTAAAGGCAGAGAACTATAGCAATGAAGGATTAAATGGAATGAAGAATCTACTAGATACCCAAGATGATGGGATAATAAGAATGAATGGAAGAGTATGGATTCCAAAGCAAGGTGAGTTGAGAGAGGTGGTGTTACACAAAGCTTATAAGACCAAGTACTCTATCCACCCTGGGAGTGACAAGATGTACAAAGATCTGAAGGTAAATTACTGGTGGCCAGATATGAGGAGAGAAATAGCCACCTATATGGGGAAATGCTTAACCTGCTCCAAGGTTAAAGTAGAGTATCAAAAACCATCAGGGCTACTTCAATAACCGGAAATACAAGAATGGAAATTGGAGCACATTACCATGGATTTTGTCACCAAACTCCCTCAAACTTTGAGAGGGCATCATGCTATATGAGTAATTATAGATCGACTGACTAAATCAGCGCATTTCTTATCAATAAGAGAGGATTTTAAGATGGAGAAACTAGCCAAGTAATACGTTGATGAAATTGTGTCCACGCACTGGGTACCGTAATCAATAATCTTCGACCATGATAGCCGCTTCACATCCAGATTCTGGCAATCATTTCAGCAAGCACTGGACACATGATTAGACTTAAGTACCGCATACTACCCCAGACAGATGGCCAGATTGAGAGAATGATTCAAACGCTTGAAGACATGTTAAGGGCTTTGCAGGATCGTTAAAAAGGGACTTTGCACTTAGTTAACACACTTAGGAGGATATTTAGGATCACTTAACAATTCAAATGGGGAACTTAGAACTTTAAACAGATGATACAATGCACAACACAAGTAAAGTAAGAGCAAGAACACAAGAAATAATTTTCAAGGAAGTAGTATATTGCTTCTTAGGTTTTATTACAGGTGTTTGCACTGTGATTTTTGAAATACAAGAACCTTTGACTCTTTATACTAAACTTACAACCATCAATATGCAAAAAGACAGTTGGATGTGACTAATCTAGACAACAAGATCAGCCTAAAGTCAAAAGGCAGATTGCCTTTTGACTAGTGACTATGACAGGCCATAGCTCACTGACTTTCCTATTACAAAAAGCCAAAAAAGAAACAAATACAGAAACTTGCAGACAAAGACCTTATCTACTTTATCATAAAGCATGGAATTTTCACCAACTTATGATAGTTGGTGAACCACCAAGCACGCAGCAAACAGGAGGTTGCTTTATGTTAAAGTTGACAGAAAAAGTGTATTTTCTCTTTCTTTTAAAATAATCAGTCTTATCTTTATTCAGCTTCGGAAGACTTTTTCTTGAGAGCTTCAGAAGACTTCATCTTTAACCTTTGGAAGAGTTGAGTCTTTGGCTTCGGACACTTAGTGTAAAGTTTCCTCAGTAGTTTCTTCTGAACATTGGCTTTGGAAGATTTTACACTTAGCATTTTACTTGAGTGTGTAAAACTTCCGATGCTAGTTCTTCTTTGTTCCTTAGTGCATGTTGGAAGACTTGGTTATTTTGGTATCCTTTGGTTGCATCAGCCTCATAACCTCAAAGGTTCCTACAAACTCCCCTAGGCTGATGCTACCAAAACAAAGTGGTCTTCGGACTGGGATAGTCCACATGAGAATCTTTAGAATTCCTTTCTTCATTAGCAGATCAGAATTCTTCAGACCCATGAAGTACCTTCTCATGTCATAGAGATCATGCAGAGGGAGTTCAAGCATGTCACTAGTGAAGTAGACATGTTGTTTTCCCAGATCTCTAGTGACATACCATCTATCAGGATCTTCAGCAAATGTCCATGATAGAATTGGTCTTCCATCTATTAACTGAGAGGGATGTTCTTTAGTACCAGGTTCTTCAGTGGATTCCCTCTCAGTTGGGATCTCCTCTTTCCCAGGTTCAGAAGGAGAAGGAGGAGAACCCTGCTGTGGATCAGAAGAAGAAATTGGCTGTTGTGTAGCTTCAGGTGTAGGTTGTGTTAACTTTGTAGGTTCAACCTTTACCTCAACTTCAGGTTGAGCTTGTTCTGATGGTGAGTGGAGATCCATAAGCTCTCGCCTTTTAATCTTCTGCTTGATCACCCTTATATGATCATCCATTATGGACAGAGACATGGGACCAAGCCTCCTTCCGGAGAACCCATACAGCTTCAAGAAGCTCATCATCTTCTGCCTATCTGCAGACTTTTTCTGACTTTTCTTGATGATGGCTCTTGACTTGGCAGCTTCTTCCCTTTCCCTTTTTCTAGCAGCTTGTCTATTTCTTTTGGCTTGCTCTTCTAGCTGCTTGTTGTATTCAAACAGTATGTAATCATATGGCAAGGGAAGAAGTGCATGTGCCTGGTAGAGGCCTGTGGTTCTTAGGTAGTTGATCATCTTTGTTTTTTCTTCTTTATTAACTACCTGAGGTTGATCAGCAGCCACAGCCTCTGACTCAGGGCTTTCTTGAACTGGGGAGAGGACAGGAATATTCTTGTATATTCTTTTTCTTCTCATTTCTCTTTATGCTTGAGGGTCAAGGCTGCATCCTCAGCTTCCTTCCTTCCTTTGACAACTCAGTGTCAGCCAGTTCATTTAATTCCTCTAAGGGGAGAGAGATGAGTTCATCTATGTTGTAGTTCCTGGCCCCAGATAATTAAGTCTGGCTGCCCTTAACTCATCTTCTTGAGTGTTTGGAACATGGGCAGTCAAATTGCAGCTTGCATGAATCCTGGGGAACTCACTTGAACTCTCTCCCCTCAGCTTCCTCTTCTCTCTCTTTTCTCTTTTCAATCTCCTCAGCAGTTAGTTTTCTTTTGCCTTTGTCAAGTACTGATCTTGATGACTCAGCTGAGGAGAGCTTTGCCTTCATTGCTGGATTCAGCAGTCAAGCTCTGGCCAGAGAGAGGTTGTGATGCACCATCCCAGCTGGTGCCTCACTGAGGGTATGGGGTGCTGGAGGAGATATTGTCTTAAGGTTCACAGTCTCAGCCTCTGGGCCTTCAGTCAAGGCTTTCCCTTTGAAGCTAATCTTAGGGTCCACCTCAACATCCAGTTGACCAAAGGCTTCAACTGCTAGCCTCTGTCTATATAGTTCTGATCTCCTTTTGAATTCTTCCAGCACCCAATCTTGAATTCTACTGGCTAGTCTGGCAGCTTGTCTGTTGTTGCTTGGGTTGACAAATGCCAGATCTACCAGATTTATACCCTCATAGAAACTCAGGTTTGAAATGTTTAAAATTTCTAGTTGACTCTGAGCTCTAGAGAGTACAAGAGCTTTCCTTTCACTGTCATACCCCCAACCCCAGATTGGTTCTCAGAAGGGGCAGACATTGCTCTTGGTATTCCTTCCTTAAACAGTTGTTGTATTTACAAATGTAGATTACTGTCTAGAGGAGGTTGCTGAGTATGGACAACTGCAAGAGAGGATGGTGAGTCCTCTAAGTCCATACTCTGAGAGGAACTCACAGGTTCTGTGATTGTTAGGATTTTCTCCCCCTTTTTGGTAGCATCAGCCTCTTGCATAGGTGATCTAGGAGATTGATCCATGACATAGGTTCTTGTGGACCTGGATGAGTTGATCTCATTGGTCTCTCAGCTAGCTTACCCTTGATCGGTGATCTCAAGTTGCTGGTCATTGACCCTTTTCTGCAAGATAGTCACCTGAGATTCCAGGTGAGCTATTGCAGACTCCCTCATCTTCAGATGAAGAATCATAGGGGGATGAGAGGATTGGACCTGAGTCTTCTCCCTCATCACCAGCATAGGTTTCTTGGCTGCTGGATTTCCCCTGCTCTATTTCAAGAGGCTGGGTTGCCGTGGTTGAGGTCTTAGAGATGTAATCATTGCAAACAGTGAAAGCCTCTGCCATATGGATCACCTGGACAATCTAAAGGAGGTCCACCTCAGTTTGTGGTGTCTGATGTGGGTAAGAAGTGGGTGAGGTAGGAGTACTCATCTCACCTTGAGTGTGGGTGGAGAGGAGAGATTCATGGTACTCACTGAAACCCAAATCTTCATCAGAGTAAAAGTCAAGGCTGGGCATGGGTTGATAAAGATCAAGAGGCTGGGGATGGTAGCTTTCCCCTGAAGGTTGATCACCAGAGTGTTGAGACTTAGAGTGATGGCTTAAGGCTATTTGAGGAGGTGTGAGCTTATCAGGCTGAGCATGAGGAACCTCAGCACTGATTGTGTCAAGAATGGGAGTGGTTTGCTCCTCAGGGGAAGTGGGAGCTCTAGTGTCCACTTCCTCCTGTGTGGGTTGTGATATGGGGGCCTGCATATGCTCAACAGCAGGTGCAGGGGTTCGTTTGGATTTTCTTTGGTAAGTGAGAGTAATGGTAGGCCTTGATGGTGGTTGAGAGGTAGAGGGTGTTGGTTCATCACTAGCTGGTGCTGCTAGGATGTCACCCTGAGCAATGAGCTCAAACATTTTTGGGACAAGGGCTGTTTCTACCCCTGAGAACCCAACAGTTGGCTTTTTCAATATTTTGAAAATGTCGGGCCTCATATGTGCAAGTTTAAGAACATTACCTGTTCCCCTCAACTGTGGTCCCATTTCACAGTTGAGAATGTGTTGAACATACCGGGGAAACATGTAATATTCTAGGGAGTCCAAATTTGCAAGTAAATTTGTGAAAACAAACTGAGAATACCTGAATTTGACCCCTTGAACCATCCCATGGACAATGAAGGAGAGGTCTTCTGGAATCTGGTCCCATCCTCCATGTTTGTTAGACAAGCTGTGGATGACAACATGGAGGAGGTACTTCCACTGGTATGAGACCTTCCCCTTCCTGAAGGTCTTGACTGTGAAGTCACCTTCATATCCCATCTGCTCAAAGGAATGGTTGACAGCAGCTTTTGGGAAGGACATTTCACCTTCTTCATCATCCAGCTGAAGATGGGTGTTGATGATGGCTGGAGTGATGAACAGTGTCCTCCCTTGCACTGTGGCAGACAGTGCCTTCTCCCCGTCCAAAGTGACCTCTTGACAGGTCCGCCAGAACTCAAACAACTGATCCTCATAGAGGGGAGGATCAATCGTAAGGGAGGTGAGATAATGAGACGAAGAAAGATACCTACAAACATATGAGAAGCTTGGATCCTTCTCAGAGTTTAACAGAGCAACCTGGTTGTGTTGCCTGTGTAGATGCATGGTGAAATCTGGGTCGTTTCGGCGATCAAGATTTGCCATTTGCAGAAGCTTTGCAGAGAAGGAAGGTAGAAGAAGATGAATTTGGGGTTAATTTTAGGTTAAGGAAAAATGAGAGTAGAGAGATGAAGATAGGACCGTTTGGGGAGATATACTCAGGATTTGAAACAAAGTTAAAGCAAAAGATAAACTTTGAAATCCGCAAGTGGGTCCTACTTCAGAAAAAAAAGGCGCCCAAAAAGGTAGTTTTCTTGGAAGTTGCAAAACTTCCGAAGGTTATTTTAGCTTCGGAAGCTTTTTCAGAAAAAGCTTCCGAAGGCAATTTTGCTTCGGAAGATATTTCAAAGAGTTTTGAAAGTTTTGGCTTCGGAAGAGATAAACAGGTCTTCCGAGACTTAATTGCTTTCGGAAGAGATTTATTCTAAAATGTATTTAGGAGCTTATATACAACTTAAGCTTCGGAGATGCTTCATGAATTTCTTCAAAGATAATTGGCAGATAAGCTGTAAATTTCTTCCGATGGCAATTTTATTTCTTCTAAAGGTAAATTTTCATAACTCTAAAAAATATCATTTTGAAAATTTGTTTTCCTCCAAAGAGAACTGGGCTTATGAAATGATCTAATAGACAACCTAGGACACAAAGTTTAGGTAGTAAGATTGATGAAGTTATTTAGAAAAACCTATTCAAGGTTAATCATCCCAATGGCTGATACAAGATACTTAAATCTCTGCTCATCAAAAGCTTTTGTGAACAGATCAGCATATTGTTCATTTGTGTTAACCTTGATTAGTATTATCAAGCCCTTTTCAAAATTATCCCTAATCAGATGATACCTGATGTTGATATGTTTGGTCCTTGAGTGCTGCACAAGATTCTCTGTTATAGAGATGGCACTGTTGTTGTCTATATGGATGGGAGTCTCTTTGAAATTGAATCCATAGTCTAGAATCTGATTTTGAATCCAAAGCACTTGAGCACAGCAGCTGGCAGCAGCAATGTATTCAGCTTCAGCAGTTGATGCAGACACACATGATTGCTTCTTGCATTGCCAAGAGACTATCCTTCCACCAAGAAACTGACACCCCCTAAATATGGACTTTGCAGTCATGTTGCAGCCACCATAGTCACTATCTGTATAAGCATACAGATTAAAGTCTGAATTCTTTGGATACCAAAGGCCTAGATTTGGAGCACCTTTAAGATATCTAAGAATCCTTTTGACAGTGATTAGGTGTGACATCTTGGGGTTTGCTTGATATCTTGCACATATGCATGTGGCAAACATGATATCAGGCCTGCTAGCAGTAAGATACATAAGTGACCCAATCATAGCCCTGTAGAGATGTTCATCAACACACTCCCCCTCAAGGTCAAGACCAAGGGAATGGTTTCTGGCTATGGGTGTCTTAGCAACTTTACAATCAGTCATCTTGAACCTTGTAAGTATGTCCTGTACATACTTTGACTGACTGATGAAGATGCCATCTTCAACCTGCTTCACTTGAATTCCTAGAAAGAAATTGAGTTCCCCCATGGCACTCATTTCAAATCTATTCTTCATCAGCATCTCAAAGTCTTTGCAGAGCTTTGGATTAGTTGAACCAAAGATGATGTCGTCTACATATATCTGAACTAGCAATGTGTCATTCCCTGTATCTTTGATGAAGAGAGTCCCATCAATAGTACCTCTTTTGTATCCATGATTGCAGAGGTATGTTGATAGTGTCTCATACCACTTTCTTGGAGCTTGATGTAGTCCATAAAGGGCTTTATCAAGCTTGCAGACATAATCAGGATGATCTGGGTCTGCAAAGCCAGGTGGTTGTTTAATATAAACTTCTTCATCAATCACCCCATAAAGAAAGGCACACTTCACATCAAGCTGGTAGACCTTGAAATCCTTGGATGCAGCATAAGCCAGGAATATCCTTACAGCTTCAAGTCTTGCTACAGGAGCAAAGACATCAGTATAATCAATTCCTTCTTCTTGTGTGTATCCTTGGACAACCAGTCTAGCCTTGTTTTTGATGATGATCCCTCTATCATCCTTCGTGTTCCTAAATACCCACTTGGTACCTATGACAGTCTTCCGTTGAGGAAGAGGGCATAAGTTCCACACCTTCTGTCTTTTGATTTGAAGCAACTCTTCTTGCATTGCTTCAATCCAGCTTCCATCCTTTAGAGCCTCATCAACTTTCTTAGGCTCAATTTGGTTTAAGAAACAAGAATGTAGACAAACATGGCTATCATGATTTTGTCCTCTTGTTCTCACCCCTGAGTCAACATTTCCAATGATGTTTGTGGTGGGATGTGACTTCTAGATCCTGAGTTGAGGAATCACAGCAAGTTGGTTGGATAGATCAAGATTAGAGAAATTTTGATCTGGCAAAGAAGAATCCCCCACCATATCAGCACACTTATTAAGAGAAACTTGATCCAATGAGTGTGTGACATCATTGATGTTGTCTTCAATGGAGTGCTTATCAGCATCAAGAAATTCTTGATCACTGTCACCACCATCCATTCCTCCTGCATTGGAGGTTCCTTTACCTGAATTCTGAGACTCTGAACTAGACTTTGAGGGTAATTCAGTTGAACCAGTAGTATTTGTCATGCTTGTGCTGATTAGAGCCTCAATGATAGGGTTAGTCACCATTGGAGCTGAAGTAGTCTTCTTGTTTGGTCTTCTCAGCTCAAATCTTGGGTCAGGATCCTCTGTTGACTTGTTATCCATAGATCTTAAAACATTCTCACAAGATTTGTTAAAACAGTTGGTAACTAAATCAAGATCAAATAGCCAATCCGGACCAGAACCTTTCACACAGGGTGTGTGTTCATTGAAAGTCACATTGGCTGACTCCTCAATGATTCTAGTTCTGAGATTGTATACTCTATAAGCCTTGGCTTGAGAAGAGTATCCAACAAAATGTCTATCATCTGAAACTTAGCTATTTGATCTTTGGTATTCAAGATGGTGTAAGGACATCCAAATGTTCTGAGAAAACCAATAAATGGTCTCCTTTTATGCCACAGTTCATAAGGAGTCTTACCATGTGTCTTAACTACTAAAACTCTGTTCTACACATAGCAGGCTGTGTTGACAGCCTTTGCCCAGAAGGCGATGGGCAGCTTAGAGTCAGACAACATAGTTCTTGCAGCTTCAATAAGTGTCCTGTTTCTCCTCTCAGCAACACCATTTTGCTGAGGAGTCCTGGGAGCACTATATTGTCTTGAAATACCCTTCTCATCACAAAATGTATCAAGGATTTGTTTTTAAATTCGGTTCCCTGATCACATCTTATGATTTTGACCTTGTGATCAGATTGATTCTCAATTTTCAGAATGAAATTCTTCAAGATTTCAGAGGTTTCATCCTTAGTTCTAAGGAAAAACACCCAAGTGAATCTTGTGAAATCATCTGTGATCACTAAACAGTATGAGGTCCTTCCTAGACTCATTACACTGGTGGGGCCAAACAGATCCATATGTAACAAGTGTAGGGGAGTAGTGATAGAGTTCATTTCCTTTGGCTTGTGAGACACTTTGTGTTGCTTCCCTTTCAGGCATGCAACACAGTGGTCATCACTTATCAACTCTTTCTTTGGTATTCCAGTTACCAAATCATTCTTAATCAGTTTATTCATGTTTTTAAAGTTTACATGGCACATTCTCTTATGCCAAAGAAGAGACTCATCACTATTTGCTTTAGATAGAAAGCAAGAAACCTCTCCAGATGGAGATGCTTCCTGCAAGTCCATCTTGTACATGTTTCCTCTCCTGGGGGCTCTAAGCAAAATATGCTCAGGAGGAATGTCAACCCCAGGCTTGAGAACAATGCACTCATGCTCAGTAAAGAGCATATGATGTTTTTGGTCACAAAATTGGGACACACTCAGAAGATTGTATCCAAGCTCTTTGACAAAGTTTACCTTCTCAATGCTGAGCTTACCATTTGTAACCTTGCCCCTGCCAGTAATGTACCCTCCTGCATCTCCCCCAAAGCAACTGGTCCTCCATCAATCCTTTCAAAGTTTTGAAGCAAGGACTCATTGCCAGTCATGTGCCTGGAGCAGCCACTATCAACAATCCAGATATTTTTGTTGGTCTTTAGCTGTCCCTGCACAAAAAGAGATGATTTAGTTACATTTAGAAACCCAAGCCTCATTGGTCTTGGCCTTATTAGAATGAGTTAAAGGCATGAAACAGTAATAGATCCTATGCTCAGGCTTTGGGGATCATTTGCTATTTCTGATGATGAACTTTTAGCCACATGGTCTTTCTTCATCTTCCACACCACCTTTGAAAGATTGGGCTTGCTTTAATGCTTCGGAAGTTTTTGTGGCTTCGGAAGCTTTGGAGACTGATCCTTCGGAAGATCTTGCTTTCACTATAGCAGGCCTCAGTACTTCGGAAGCATTCCTTTCTTCCGAGACCAATTTTCCTTCCGAAGACAATGGTTCATTTGCCTTTTTCTTCATTTTGGAGCTTCCGAAGGAAACAGATTTTCCTTCCGAAGCTGTTTGTTTCTTCTTCCTCTCAGAAGTTTTCTTCTTGATCATGTGGATAGTACCCTTTGGATTGTATTGACAATCCTTAGCCAGATGTGAGGTACTACCACACATAACACAGTCTATATCTTTTCTTCTGAGAGCCTTCTTTTCCAAAGAAGACTGAGCTTGAACACTTTCCTTTTCCTCTTTCACCTTTTCAGATGATGCAGCAGGCTTCTTAGGGTGAAGCTTGCTTTTAGAAATGGATGGTTCAGGCTGTGTAGCAGTGACACACAGCTGATCAATCTTCTTGTTGTTGCTGGAGTGAGTTGAAGCTGAAGTAGAACTCTTGGTACTAGAATTCTTGGCAGGATCTTCAGCTTTTATCACCTTGAACCCTGCAGAGACAAATACTTGTTTCTGTTTGGGATCAAAGGTGGTCTTGACCTCTTGAGCTTTTCTTGATCTTCTCTTTGCTCTTCTGATCAAGTTCTTCCTTTTGGTTTTGCTCAAACCAGCTTCTTTTTCCTCCTTAGGAGCATGGTGACCCTTTTTGGATTTACTCTCTTCACTCACCTCAGAGTCATCCCTCACCTTCTCCTCTTCATCCTCTTCATCACTGGGGTCTATGGATGGAAGCTCATCTTGACCAGTTCCACACCTTGGAGATCTAACTGATAGTAGAGAGTGTGGAGGAGCTATCTCACTAGATCCCAGTCCCTGCTTGTTCTGATAACACACTTTTGCATGCAGAGATGAGGATATCATGTTCTTGAAGGTTTCCTCTTCAAGAACACATTTTTCTGCTCTGGCTTTGCTGATCACAAGCTCAGCCTGGCATTCAGTCAACTTGGTAATGAGATCCTTAATTTGAGTCCTGTAATTTGTTTGCTCATGTTTAAGAGTTGAAACTGTTTTTTCTAGATCTTCTATCTTAAGTTTATAGTCATTTTAGCTCTTTTAAAATCAGCTTTTAAAATATTTAAGGACTCAATGTCAGATCTCATTTCCAAGTTGTAGGACCTGTATCTGTTTACTTTAGCAATACAATCAGGAGAGCAAAGATGTTCAAGTACCTTGGCTTCATCGTGGTCAGCCATGAGTGCTTGGTTTGGAGATGCATCTTCAGCTTGAAAGCTCCAGTCAAAGCCTCCTTCTTCAACAGCAACTGCAGCTTGCTGTCTTGGCTTCTCATTCTGGTGCCCTCCTTCAGTGTAGTTTGGCCTGGATGAGGCTTGGCCACCATTTGATTTGGGTGCCTTGCATTCTCTAGCAAAGTGTCCCATCTGGTTACAGTTGTAACACTTGACTTTGCTCTTGTCCAGCCCAAACTTGCCACTGGCAGCATTGCTAGGAAACCTTCTCCCAGTCCTCTTGTAGAATTTCTGGGCTCTGTGAGTGAGAAGAGCCATCTGCTGGACTATCTCCATATATTCCAGATCATCTGGATGGATACAGTCCAGGTCTTCAAGAGTAAAGAGAAAGTTGCCTGAACTTTCATCAGTGGAAACAAAGGCTTGAGAGGAGTTTGTCTCTTGGAAGGGACTTCCTTGGATGTAGCTCTCTCTTGGTGTCTCCGGGAAGGTGATGAAAGGACCCTTTTGTGAAGTCTCAGGGTAGCAGATGAGATGATGTTGTGGTTCTCTGCTATCCCTTTCAACCACATGAAGGGCTGAACTCTGGTGAGTGTTGGAGCTACCAGATGAATTTTGCATATTCATCTCCATCTGGTATCCACTGAGTATCCCATACAACTCAGTGAGAGTAAGGGTCTTGAGGTTTTCAGTCCTCTTAATGACCACACAGTAGTGTGTCCATTGTCTTGGAAGAGAGGACATGAACTTCCTAACAATATCCCTGTTCTCAATAGTTACCCCAACATCAGCCAGAGTATCCACAATCTCAACATACCTGAAGTATTATTGAGTCATGGTTTCACCTGTCTTGAAGGTAAAATTTTCAAACTGCTGCTTTAGGAGATCCTTCTTGTTTTCCTTGGCTTCATTTGGACCCTCATACATAAGTTTCAGTGCATCCGATAGCTGTTTAGCGGTGTTACACTTCTTGAAACCTCTGTAGATGGAGTTTGGAAGAGCAGTTTGAAGGGCTGTCATTGCTTTTCTGATCAATGTCAATTCTTTTCCAGTCTTCATCAGAAAAGTCAGCCCTCTCCTTTGGTATCATGCCACCACCAGCAGCTGAAGAGGTGCATGGTACATGAGGTCCATTGGCAACAGACTCCCACATCCTGGAATCTTGAGACTTGATAAAGCCTTCCATTCTTTGACACCAAGTGTCAAAATCCTCAGGAGTGATCAGTGGGGACTTTGTCATTGTTCCAGTTTCCATATCAGCTTTGGAGATAGCTGCCATTTGAAGAGTTAAGTGATGTGTGTTACTAAGAGGTTTTGAAGATGGTGAGATCTTGCAAACAAGAGCCTGGAATGCTCTGATACCAAATGCAGGACCGTTAAAAAGGGACTTTGCACTTAGTTAACACACTTAGGAGGATCTTTAGGATCACTTAACAATTCAAATGGGGAACTTAGAACTTTAAACAGATGATACAATGCAAACAAGAAAGTAAGAGCAAGAACACAAGAATAATTTTCAATAGTATATTGCTTCTTAGGTTCTATTACAGGTGTTTGCACTGATGATAAATACAAGAACCTTTGACTCTTTATACTAAACCTACAACCGTCAATATGCAAAAAGACAGTTGGATGTGACTAATCTAGACAACAAGATCAGCCTAAAGTCAAAAGGCAGATTGCCTTTTGACTAGTGACTATGACAGGCCATAGCTCACTGACTTTCCTATTACAAAAAGCCAAAAAAGAAACAAATACAGAAACTTGCAGACAAAGACCTTATCTACTTTATCATAAAGCATGGAAGTTTCACCAACTTATGATAGTTGGTGAACCACCAGAGCATGCAGCGGACAGGAGGTGCTTTATGATAAAGTTGACAGAAAAGTGTTTTTTTCTTTCTTCTAAAGTAATCAGTCTTATCTTTATTCAGCTTCGGAAGACTTTGTCTTGAGAGCTTCGAAGACTTCATCTTTAACCTTCGGAAGAGTTGAGTCTTTGGCTTCGGAAGACTTGACACTTAGTGTAAAGTTTCCTCAGTAGTTTCTTCTGAACATTGGCTTCTGAAATTTTACACTTAGCATTTTACTTGAGTGTGTAAAACTTCCGAAGCTAGTTCTTCTTTGTTCCTTAGTGCATGTTGGAAGACTTGGTTGTTTTGGTATCCTTTGGTTGCATCAGCCTCATAACCTCAGAGGTTCCTACAGGCTTGCGGGATTGACTTTGGTGGAAATTAGGACACCCACTTGCCACTAGTTGAATTTTCATACAATAACAGTTACCACACAAGCATTAAGGCCACACCATTTGAAGCACTCTATGAATGCAAGTGTCGATCTCCAGTTTGTTGGGCAGAGATTGGAGAAAATCAACTGACTGGACCAAAAATAGTTCAGGAAACGACCAACAAAATCTTTCGAATCCGAGAACGTCTTGCCGCCACGAGAGACCGACAAAAGAGTTACACTGATAACCGAAGAAACCTTTAGAGTTCCAAGTGGGGGACCACATAATGCTAAAAATGTCTTCATGGAAAGGGCTAATTCAGTTCGGGAAGTGAGGAAAGCTAAGCCCAAGGTACATTGGACCTTTTAAGATAATCGAGAGGGTTGGACCCGTTACGTACAAGCTGGAACTACCTGAAGAGCTAGGAGGCATACATGGCACTTCCACATCTCTAGCCTCAAAAAGTGTTTGTCCGACGAAACACTGGCAATGCCCTACACCGAAATAAGAATTAACGAGAAATTACAGTTTTGTGGAAGATCTGCTCAAAATCTTGGCTCGACAAGAAAGAAACTTAGACGGGGAAAAAAATCCTATTGTGAAGGTCAAGTGGAATTCCAAGAGAGGACCCGAGTTAACGTGGGAACCAGAAAGCGAAATCAAAAAGAATTACTCGTAATTGTTTAGATCCCCGACCCCCGCTTGCGAAACTCTGGAAAACCCAAATGAAACTCCGACCCTAGCATCACACAACACCTTATTAACCTCGTAACCTAGTAATATCTTCAATTTATGTTTTATAGTTGTTATGATTTTGGCATGCTAGATTAAGAGTCTGATATTTATTAGACGATCTTAAGTAATTTAGGGAGTGAAATTTCTATAAGAAGGGAAGAATGTGACAACTCCAGTTTTTGGGCATAGAAAATATTTTTAGAAACCCATCGGGCCACACCCTGACACCAAACGCTTCAAGGAAGCCATGAATTGGGCCCAACAACCCTGGGCCTAGGCACACATTAATACTCACACCCAAATGGGCTTTGGCCCAACAAACCCTAAATGGGCCATTGGGTCACGAAACTTAACGAGCTTAGACCTACAAAACCAATATGGGCCAATGGGCCATCATTTGATTGTAAGGCATGCTGAATCGACCAAATGGGCCTCGGGCCTGATACCTTAGAAGACAAAGGTTGCAAAATAAATCTTTGATTAATAAATTGAATACGTGGAGCCTTGTTGAATATTAAACTTTTAAATCATTAATATCGACTCATCCAACAGAAACAACTAAGTGAACCTATAAAGTTCATTACAACTTAAGATCAATAACAAAGCTTAACAAACATAACCTTTTAAATTATAAAATATTGGACATTTAAAATTAAATAATAAATTATGATCCCATAAGTCTAAAAACATATAAATATATAAAAGATTAAAAGACTTGAACTTTTATAAAAACATGACATCCTCTTGCAACAACTAACTTAAATAATAATAATAACAATAATAGTAAGAAGCCATACAAGCATAATTAACTAACATGGAAACTCTATGTTATGCCAAAAACCAAATTCACAATGGTAATCCTATGAAACCTTACATTAAATTAGTAGATCATCTAGTGAAATAAAGTTTATCATAATCTTATTACTACATAAAATAGCTCATACACACATGAATATATACATACATGCGTACGAGTACATGCACCGCACACACACACACCAGACGCACACACACCCGTATATATATGTATATATATATATATATATATATATATATATATATATATAGTCGACACACACACATATCAGCCTACACATAGATTTCTTTTAAAAATATATATACAAAAATGAATAAATATATGCTTGGTCAAATCACCACCCAAGCCACCCAATGCATATAGAAGATGCCTAAAGACATAGTGACTAGCAATAGTTGCCATATCCTCACAAAATCCCAGCCATAATCTTGTGAAATCCAAGATTTGAGACTCCCAAACCACTCCCCAGTACCCTTCTCGGCCGACCCTATCTATACCAACACCCGCACTTTCATTTCAAACTACAACTCTCTCAAAACACTCTCCACTCTTTCTTAGATTATATTCTACTCTCTTGCACTGACTAATCATCAAAACTCCAGCCTTTTGAAGCCAGGGAACAGCCTAAACTCGAGCACCATCGACCCTAACAGCTTTCTCTCATCATTTCAAGGCCTCACTTCAGCCTTTGAACCCTCTACGATCAACCGTTGCATCAAGGTAATTCATTAAAACCTAAAAACACGCGAAACCTCACGTATCGTCACGTTAGTGACACGATAAACCCCATGAGACCCCAACTCTTTATCAACCCTTAAAACACTTAATTTTAAAGTAACTAAATTATACAAAAGCTTTCGACAACCCACCTTGGTCACAAACCCGGTTTTGATAAAACTAATCCACCCGAAAAACCCGTTTTTCATAAAAAAAAATGAAAGTATATAATTTAAGTGTATAAATAATGTGTTAAATATTTCTAGAAGTTAAAATTACTTATTTAAACCTAATAATAAAAGTTAATAATTTACAAAATGGTCATTTGTATTTTATGAATAAGGTAAAGTGTGAAAATATACTAATTCTTGTAAAAATTCTATAATCAAGTTGGGGACCTAAACTACTGAAATATGGTGTTAGTTACATATTATATATCTTATAAGACTATTTGGGAATGGGGAAATCGAGCTAAAGGGCTTAAAGTAGAGAAACCGAGACTTAACAAGCACTTAACGAGACTAACCGAGCTAGGTAACGAAAATGGTGAATCTACGAAATTTTGATTATATAAAAATTCCAGTAGATTTTTCATAAAAATAAAAGCCTAAAAATTAAATGGCATAATTTTTAGGATTTATTCCATTTGTAAACAAAAATACAAAGTATATTCACTTTAAAATAAAGAAAATTGTTAAAAACAGGCTTAAGAGCAATATTACTGAAAAATCCATAACTTAAGAAATATTTATCAGTAGAATAAAGACATATATGGACAAAATTTGACCAAAGATAACACAAACCCAAAAACCCGTTAAAACCCGAACCGATAACGTTTAAACTCCAAAACCGACAAAACAACGCGAGACCCAAAAATTTCAGTGGCTAATGGTTTATTAATGGCTAAAAAAAGTTAAGAACTAAATATTTATAATTATAGAATATTGTAGAGGATTTTACAAAATATATCATTTATATAAAATAACTACCGGTATAATAATTAGAAAAATTATAAAATGCACAAATAATCCCTAATCTCATGAAATTGATGATTTTAATATAGGATATGACTTACAACTTAAAGAAAAAATTAAATTTTATAAAAGGCATGGATTAAAACTTACATCACAAACATACCCGAATCGCGACACGGTACATGTTTAAAAACACAATAAGTAACTCATAAATCCTATAGCCATAACTTTAACACTTCCAGAAGTTAATTAATACCCAAGATAAGTTATAATTAAACTATAATCATCAATTGGACCACTCAATGACCTAAGAATAAGAAACCTTTAAATATTTCTTCATAAAACGCTCAAACCGAAAACAAGCTCTTAAAACCATTAACAAAGACCAAATGACTCAAAAACTAACTAATTACAGTAACTTAATCTAGTTAAAACCATAAAAATCATCATAATTAACTATAGTGCAAAAACCCCAAACTTTAGGGTCAAAATATATCAATCTAGCAAAGTTAAGGCACCAAACTTACCAAAACGTTACTGTTTTGGGACCATATCACAATTATAAGAACAATAATAACGTGAACTTATAAGATATCAACCTAACCTTAAGCAAAACCAATGACTAACTCAAAACTTAAAAACCTAAAGTAAGTTTACACATGCGTAACATAACATATCAAACTAAGAAAGAGAAATACAAAACATGAGGGTTGGGCTTAATTGATCATTTAACAATATACTAATTCATTTGAAATAAACATAGGAGCCCTCCCGGTCGGTAGCATCCAAACTTTCCAAGTTGACCACGTGATCAACCCACAGGTGGGTCTCATGAACTCCCTTTTTACATTAAAACTTTTTGGGTGAAATACATACTAGTTGGTTATTACTTTATGATGCAATACTACCTGTTCTTGTCCCCGAATGGAGCTCAATCATTAACTCCATTAGGAGCCGTGTGATTTCTGGATAGTACTATTTGGGGAATCCCCCGAACACAATGGGCCCTTTATGCAGGGAAACCCCCCATTGAGATTCAACAATCGTTGTGTCACACATTAGTGCTATTTAATCATGCTTAGCAGGGCACATTTAAATCCAACAATCAAGTGGTAATGGGTTAGGAGATATTTTAACACTTGGCCGGGAAAGTCCGGGTCAGGTTTGATTGTGATACACTCTATAGTGCACCTTGAATATTATACTATTGTTTTAGTCACTAACAAGTTCATTGAATGTTCTATTTGTCATGATGGGTAATGTGTCTTAAACTCATGAGCTCACCAACATTATGTTGACGTATTTTGGGTGTGTATTTCAGGTGAAGTTTAAGTGACGGGTGTCAAAAAGATAGGTGCCGCCTTAGATGGACCTTTGAAGATTTAGCCACCGCCCTATCCACTTTATTATTTATGAACAATTAACTTAACATGTTTTACTTCGGATATTAGACAATTTCGACTTAAGAATTCTATGGATAATGTAATGATATGTTGATTGTATTTATTTTCACTGCATTACGATGATATCAGTCAGTTACAGCCAGACCCTTCAACGGGGTGTGACAGATTTTTTATCAGCGTTTCGCACATAATATTATTTTTTATGGTTAGTACTACAGTATAAATAACTAGAATTAAATATTTCAACTTTTATAACATTCGCTGCATAACGCAGGTCACATCCACTAGTCGTTACAAAAGCATTAGTCACCATTCTCTAATTCAAACTACTTTAGTTTTGTATTAAGAAATTAAATCCATCAAATTTTTTTATTGCATGACATAGGTAAACTAATAATTATTATGAATTATGGCCACAGTTTACAAATTATATTTTCTTTATCAATACATTTAATTATTATTTTTTTTGTTTTGATATCCGTGATATACTGATATGCATATGGGTCCCCTGTTTGGATATTTCTATTGCAAGAGCCTTGTATCACTAAATACATTCTTTATTCTTTTTCGTCCTGTAAATCTATTATCAACATGCATGAACATTTAAGCACTCATGAACATAATTTGAAAAGACACGTGTTAAACCCCCGCGTTTTAGCGTGGGCGTAAAACTATGTTAAGTACCACAAATTTTACATCATCATTAGCGACCACCAATCGAAAAAAAATCATATTAAAATATAAATAAAAAAATGGAAAATTCAAAATCGAACGGAAAAGGAGATGTAAAAACGTTAATCCCCGCATGTGAAACGTAAAACATTAAAAACAATAAGTCAATCTAAAACCCACGCGTTTCGACGGGGCAATTAAACCGAAAAAAACAGATATAAAAGGTTGAACCACACATACGTTTCGTCGTGTTAACTCGTAAAGTTAAAACCGAAACGTAAAACAAAAAATTTGTATAAGATTAAAAGTTAGGGAAGCAAAGCTAAAAGTGAAAATTTATACATGTTAAAAAGAGTTGTAAAATATGTAAAAAATATTAGAGTTAAGAGTAAGAAAATTAGAAAAAGAAAAGAAAAACCCAAAAATAAGTACAAACCATTAAATCTTAATATATTAAATCTATAAGGATTATTAGAGTACGACCTTTTAATGTAAAATTACAATTCAAAATTTACCAGTCAAGTCGGTATTTTAGTATTATATTAATAAATTAATTTAAAAGGATGACTCAATACTTAATAATTAATTGATCAAATGGAAATTTAGAATACAACCTTTAAAGCATTATGTACAATCATAATGCATAAATCAAATTAATAATTAGTATTATACTAATAAGAATCATAAATTCCCAATTTTAATAATTAAAATCCTACGCATATTTTTTCATATAAATAAAAACCTAATATATTCTTTGTAGAGTATTACCCTATAGTTAAAATACATGGGCAATGTATAGTGCTCAACAGTTTTTTATTGCACATGTGTACAAGCATATAATGCACATGATAATTTGTTTTGTGGGTTAATAACAGACCAATCAGACTGATCCACCGTGGTTTCTCGGGGAATCCTAGGCGGCGATTCTCTGGTGAGGATGGCGTTGTGGTGGTTTTTTGATGAAATCTGAATTTTCGTGGTTAAAATTGAACAAAGAACTAGGGGAAAGTGGTGGTTGCGAGATAGACGGACAACCATCGTGACTGGGACTGCATCTGCATCTCATAACATATAGTTTTCTAAGAGTTATAACACTAGCTAAAGAATGTGCTCCCAAACCCTTTTACTCTCTTCAATGCTTCTTTTATGGTGAACATAATAATAAGATTTAAACCATAAAAATTCAGATTTGGAATCACATATTTAGTAGCATGAGATACAAGGGTTTACCCTATAACATGTTTGACTTTAGGAAGTCAGATTTGGAATCACAAATTTAGTCACAAAAGCATCATGAAGCAGATGAGTGTGTTAAATTTTTAAGATCGAGATAATATAGTTAAATTGATAATCCTTGAAGTGACATAATAGTGTCATTAAACTTGAATAGTGAGTTTTTTGTCTATAACTATGATATTGGGAATGAAACTTAATATATATAGCAAGGGTTAGATAACTAAATATTAATGTTGTTAATTGGGCTGTTTTGTACCAAAGACTTTATGCCTAATTGCAACAATTTTGTTTGTAGATTGGGTTAAATGGAGCAGTTAAATGTTTATAAAATTTAGTTATTTTGCTTTCATCTCAGCATGAAAATGTCTTCTATTCAAGGTGTAAACAGGTCAACGTCGGGACTGCTTTCATGTTCAAACTATGCTACAATTTTGGCTACATTTCAGGTACAAATTTTGCAGCAATGTAGCTGCATTTATGGATGTTTTTGTTGTTGTTTCAGGTTAAAAGGAAGAACAGTTCAGTGTGTAAACAGGTCACATCTGGACTAGCTTTCAGGTCCAAACTATGTTGCAATTTGACTACATTTCAGGTACAAATTTATGCAACACTTCGCTGCATCCACGCGTCGTTTTGTTGCTATTGTGATCATTGATTTTTGAGGATTTACTAGACCAGAAATGGGCTTCAAAGAGCAGCAGGTTTGATGTGCTTTTACTGCATAAGAGCAACCACCTTTTTTTTTCTTTTTAAGGCCAAAATTTAGGTTGCAAATAGCTGCTTAACTGAACTTTTCGTGTTTTCGGTGTGGTAATTTTCGGTGTGATAATGAACATTCATAGGCAATGGTGTGTGTTGGGGTGAGGTTTGCATATTAGCATTTGTTTTTAATACATCAATTTTAAGGTTTATTACTTTATTGCATAAACAAGCACGCTAAACTTTGGGAATACTATGTAAGACTAGATAGTCTAATTTTTAGAGTTACAAGATCTTAAATCTCTAATGTTATAGTAGTTATAAATTATTAAATTATATTATCTAAGAATAATGGACATAATTCAAAACATTACGCTTTGTTATTTAAAGTATGTATTGAAGCTTCAAAACATGGGAGGTAATTATCTTTATTAGAAGTAAAAACGCAAAGGAACTACACATGCGATTAGAGGTATTGGAATCTTTTTTTTTTATCAAGGGTCGCGTAGGATTCATTCGACACTACTTGTGACAAAGACAATCCCCGCGCAACACGCATGTGAATAAAACTCGTTTAATTTTAATCTGAACCGAACATGGTAAAACAATGCAGATTGAAAATGAAAAGAACAAATGATTACTCTCCTATTAAAAATCATATATATGCATCATTATTAACTGACGCAAAACTTGAAAACCATAACACATTGTCATTAAAATAAACGAAAAACTTGAAAACCATAACACATAGTCATTAAAATAATTTAATTAAGTTACATCTTTCAAGTTTACTTATAGGCTATAGCATTTAAAACCATAACGCTTAAATAAAAAATCAATTTTATAAAATCATCGAAATAAAACCAAAATTCTATTGATAATGGTATTGAACATATAAATATAAATAAGAGTAAATTGTCATTTTCGTCCCTGATATTTGATGCATGTTTGCAGGACCGATGAAGGGTGGTCAATGCAACAGTTTCACAAGAATGGAGAGATATGCAACACTTAACAGATCAAATAGGGAACCGGTTAGATGATACAAAGAACCTAAGTAAAAGAACAAGGACAAAGAACACTCAAGTATGGTTTTCAAGAATGATGTGTATTGCTCTCAAGTTCTTACAAGTGTTACAAAGCATACATAAAGATAAAAGTACTTGAGACACTTTATACTACATCATACAGCCGGCTATACTTTGAAAACCAGCTGGAAACACTAATCTAGACAACAAGATCGATTGCCTTTTGACTAGTGACTATGACACCATAGCTCATATCCTAATGTATTACAAAAATGATAAAAGGTATAGAAGTATAAAGTTACAGATCAATGACCATAATCTACAGTTGATAAAAGCATTGACCTTTTCACCAACTCATATAAGTTGGTGAGTCTTCAGAGTGGCAGCGGAAAGTTGTTCAGGTTTTTCAAAAGGTGACCAGAGAAAGCATGTGCTCTCTGTCTTCGAAAGAAATAAGTTCTTGGGTTCGGAACACTTTGTCTCTGAAGCTTCGGAAGACGTCATCTTTGGCTTCGGAAGATTTGGTCGTTTGGCTTCGGAAGATTTTACACTTAGCTTATTTTCTTTGAGTGGTGTAAAACTTCTAAAGGAACTTTACTCTGTACTTCATGCATGCATGCTGAGAGCTCTTTGGATGCTTTGGTTACATCAGCCTTTAAGTATAAACCTTACAAACTCCCCCTAGGCTGATGCTACCAAAACAGAAGAGATTATCATTTATTGACAGCCCTCATCAGGATCAAGACCATTCCTTTCTTCATCATTTGGTCAGGATCCCTCAGACTCTCATAGTATCTCCGCATATCATAGAGATCATGCAGAGAAAGATCAAGTATGTCTTGCCAGAAATAGACATCTTAACCTCGTTGATCTCTAATGACATACCATCTGTCCGGATTAGCAGCAAACCTCTAGGACAAGATGGGTCTCCCAGCAGCGAGAGGCTCTATATGAATAGGAGTTGGATGAGCAGCCTCTTCTTGATCACCCTTAGGATGTTCTAACCCATCCTGAGTTGTAGAGGTAGATGCCTTGGAATTTTTCTTCTTCTTCTTTCTCTTGTCCCTTCTGACGGCCATCCTTTTCTTTCCATTTCCAGATTTCAACTGAAAAGACTGGCCTTCAGCACCAGGTTGTTCTTGTATGTATTTCTCAGTTGGGTCCTCTTCCCTCACACGTTCAGAAGGAGAGGGATCAGGACCCTGCTGTGGATCAGAAGATGAAGTTGGCTGTGGTCCAACACTAGGTCCAGGTTGTGTTGTCTCTTATGGTTCAAACTTGACCTCAACTTCAGATGCAGCCCGACTTGGTGGAGAATGCATATCAATGAGCTCATCCTTTTTAATCTTCTACTTAATCACCCTAATATGCTCATCCATGGTGGATAGAGACATTGGACCAAGCCTCCTTCCAGAGAATCCATACAGCTTCAAGAAGCACATCATGCTCTACCTATCAGCAAACTTCTTTCGACTCTTTTGGATGATAGCTCTTGACTTTGTAGCTTCTTCTCTCATCTTCCTTTTAGCAGCTTTTTGTTCTTTCATTACTTGTTGCTCAAGCTGCTTGTAAGGCCCCTTTCCCAGAAACCTCACAGTTGGACATTCACAACACAATTATAAAACATTTCATAATTTATCAAGCATTGCAGTGGAACTTAAATATCAAAACCCATTCATTAGTTTATAACCACTGTTGCTAAGCAATACATATTTGTTAAAAGTTACAAAAGATCATTAGTTTGCATTACAAAACAACAATGTTATATTCATGAATGGATGTCAGCCTTGTCCCGACGAGTAGCCTCCCCGAGTGCCATCCTCAGCAATATTACATGCCAACTGAAAATGCATAAAAGTCAGCTTTGCTGAGTGAGTTCTAGTTTTAAAATCATAGGAAAATATCTTGTAAGCTTTATATAGGAAAATACCCTTTTAAAATACCATATTCCTTATTCGCATATGATCATTAATCATACATACAATCAGTACATTCATTATCATCATCATAAATTTTCATCACCATTTCCATGGCTGCTCTTTTGAGCCTTTTACTTTTTAATCTTTCACCATTATATGGGCCAAAGTGCTATACCCCCCATATAATGCGCATAAACCTGGTACTAGGCTTGAGGTCTATAAATAGACCCCATCCGTGGTGCACTAATGCTGACTCCAGTACCAGGGCAGCAACAGTGGTCCCCTTAATCTTAAAGATTGACCCTGTGTGTATCCTCTGGGGTTAGCTAAACCACACACAGTTGAGCTAACAACCTAGCGGTTGTGAACCTCATTGAGAATTTGCTTGCAAGACTTTCTTACGTTCTTTATATTCCATTTTTCATTAGCATTAATCTTTCACTTGATTAATAATACTTCATAATTATGAACAAACCACATAAGGCCATATAATAATATCATAATAGGCACATAAGGGCAACCCACAACATGCATAAGATAATCAAATAAAAGCATCAAGTCAACCATGGTCAAACGCTAATTTCGGATATTCCAAAATCCCAGAATATTCCTTAAGTCCTAAAGAAATGCGGATGAATGAGAACAAATGCGGGTGAACAAAGCTAATATGGGTGAACAACTTGCAAATGCGGGTGAATAAAACTAATGCGGGTGAACAAAACTAATGCAGGTGAACAACTTGCAAATACAGGTGAACAAAACTAATGCGGGTGAACAACTTTCAAATGCGGGTGAACAAAACTAATGTGGGTGAACAACTTGCAAATGCGGGTGAACAAAACTAATGCAGGTGAACAAAACTAATGCGGGTGAACAAAACTAATGCGGGTGAACAACTTGCAAATGCGGGTAAACAAAACTAATGTGGGTGAACAAAACTAATGCGGGTGAACAAAACTAATGCGGGTGAACAAAACTAATGCGGGTGAACAACTTGCAAATGCGGGTGAACCATCAGACCTGTAAATGAGACTTATGTTATAACCAGTTCTAAAACCTCATTCTCATACATTCTCAACATAGAGCTGTCATGCTAAACTCTTAGAACAAGCTTACATCCTCATAAAACATAGAAATCATACACATATACACACGGTTAACATTCATGACGGTTGTAAAATATTTTATATGCATTTTCAGCCCCAAAGAAGTTTAAAAACATAAAACCGGGGTCCTAGAACTCACCTAGTGTAGAAGACAAGTAAAACTCCTCCAAACTTGCTTTTACACACAGGTCCAAACACCTAAACAAGCAAAACAACCAACCAAAGCACAAACAACACTTAGAAATCAGTTTCTAAGGTGGAGAACCTCAAAGAACCGAGCCAAACATCAACAAAAACCCACTAACCTTGAAGATTTCAGTTCTATTTCCTTCTTGGAACCGAGAGAGCTGGTCTGCAGCTTTCTTTCTTCTTCTTTTCGATCGAACAAGAGCAATAGCTAGATGATATAGGCGGCCATGTCCATATAAAGTGCATTTTGACTTTTTTGATACTATTTACACAAAGCATCCCTCAACTTTGCCTTCTTTTTATTTTCTTCAAAATACTTTTCTTTCCTTTTTATTTTGACCAAGGTTTCGGGTGTTACAAGTCTACCCCCCTTAAAGAGGTTTCGTCCCTGAAACCTGTCACTCTTCGAATAACTATGGGTAATGTTGTCTCATCTCTTCTTCAGTCTCCCACATAGACTCTGAACCCTTCTGGTGTTTCCACTGCACCCGCACAAGTGGAACCACGTTATTCCTCAACCTCTTCTCCTTTCGATTGACGATTGCCACTGGTTGCTCTACATAGTTAAGTCGTTCATCCACTTCGATATCTTCCACTGGTACAATCATATCTTCATCGGCTAGGCACCTTCTCAAATGAGATACATGGAATGTCGGATGAATTCCACTTAACTCCTCAGGCAATTCTAATCGATAGGCTACCTCCCTAACTCGTGCAACAATTCGAAAAGGCCCTATGTATCTCGGGCTAAGCTTGCCCCTCTTCCGGAACCGGTTGATCCCTTTCCAAAGTGAGACATCCAACATGACTCTATCACCCACATTGAATTCAATCGGTCTACACCCACATTGAATCATGGAATCTTTTCCAAAACTTCGATGTGAACCGGTGTCACGATCTGATACGATTGACACCGGTACGTCATGACGAGCTACGATCTTTTTAACGAACAGATCCACCAATCTCTCGGATGAATACGTCTCACGGATTTGTAGGAAGTGAGCACTCTTTGTTAGATGATCAACTATCACCCATATGGTATCATACCCCTTCGCCGTACAGGGTAGCTTCGTGATGAAGTCAATGGTGTTGTGCTCCCACTTCCACTCAGGTATATCCAAGGGTTGGATCTTCCTGTATGGCTTCTGATGTTCTGCCTTCACTTGCAAGCAAGTAAGGCACTTACTCACATACTCCGCCACGTCACGTTTCATACCCGGCCACCAGTAATCTTTCTTCATGTCTTGATTCATCTTGGTAGCATCGGGATGAATGGAGTATCGAGTCTTATGAGCTTCGTCCATAATTTGCCCTCATAGATCTCCATATCGCGGAATCCACATCCGTCCAAAGCGGGGTTTAACCCTGTGGGTATTCTCTCCCAATTCTACCACTAAACCTCTCATCCTTTCAAAGTTGAGGCGATCTTCTTTTAACGCTTCATCTTGGTATCCTTTGACCTGTGTCATCACGTCAGAGGTCATCACCAATTGATAAGCCTTACCCGGATTGGGTCAGGTCTCTCTTTTCGGCTGAGGGCATCAGCCACTACATTGGCTTTACCCGGATGGTAATGGATTTCACAATCATAATCCTTAATCAGCTCTAACCACCTCCTCTGCCTCATGTTGAGATCTTTCTGCTCAAAGAAATACTTTAGGCTCTTGTGGTCCATGAAGATTGTGCATTTCATCCCGTACAGGTAATGCCGCCAAATATTTAATGCAAAGACCACAACCGCGAGCTCCAAATCATGCGTGGGATAATTGACCTCGTGGGTTTTCAACTGTCGGGACGCGTAGGCTATTACTCTCCCACGTTGCATTAACACACAAGCCAGTCCCGAATAGGAGGCATCCGAATACACCACTAAGTCTTCACTCCCTTCAGGTAATGTCAAAACAGGAGCTTGAGTTAATCTTGCCTTTAACTCCTCAAAAGCATCCTCCTGTTCTCGTCCCCACACAAACTTCACATCCTTGCGTGTCAACTTAGTCAAAGGTGAGGCTATTTGGAAAAGTCTTGGATAAACCTTCGGTAGTAACCCGCAACCCAAGAAACTACGAATCTCGGATGGCGTCTTTGGAGGCTTCTATTGCATTACCGCCTCAACCTTTGCCGGGTCCACCATAATTCCTTCGGTATTCACCACATGACCCAGAAACTGAATTTCCCGCACCCAAAAAGCACACTTAGAGAATTTAGCATACAACTTCTCCTTTCTAAGTTCTCCAACACTTCACGTATGCGGCCGGCATGTTCTTCTTTGCTCTTCGAATAAATCAGAATATCATCAATAAACACAATCACTGATTTATCTAACATCGTCCGACACACTCAGTTCATCAGATCCATAAAGGCAGCTGGCGCGTTAGTTAAACCGAATGACATAACGAGAAACTCGTAATGTCTATAACGCATGCGGAACGCTGTCTTCGGGATATCTTGTTCCTTTACCTTCAGCTGATGGTAGCCAGATCGAAGATCTATCCAGGAAAACCAACTGGCACCCTGAAGCTGATCAAATAGGTCATCAATTCTCGGTAGGGGGTATCGGTTCTTTACTGTCAACTTGTTCAACTCTCGGTAGTCTATACACATTCTCATACTACCGTCTTTCTTCTTTACGAATAATACCGGAGCACCCCAAGGAGAGATACTCGGTCTAATAAACCCCTTATCCATAAGTTCCTGTAGCTGATCCATCAGTTCTTTCATCTCGGTCGGAGCTAACCGATACGGTGCCTTGGCAACGGGTTGCGCACTGGGTATCAGGTCGATCTGAAATTCAATCTCGCGGTCAGGTGGCACACTTGGCAGATCTTCTGGGAACACGTCTGGGAAGTCATACACTACCGGCACATCGGACCATTGCGGTATCAACGTATCCACATCCTTTACGTATGCCAAGTAGGCATTACATCCACGCCTCATACACTTCTCTACCACCGCCATCGAAATCACCTTCGGAACCGTAGTGACGCGATCACCATAAACTGTCACTGAACTCCCATCGGGTGCAACTAACCGAATCATCTTCTTCCGACACACGATGTTTGCCTCATAGGCTGCCAACCAATCCATCCCCAGAACTACATCAAATCCGCCTAGGGGCATCACAAATAGTTTAGAAGAGAACCTATGGCCTTCTAACTCTATGTCTCAATCCTCAATCATATCAGAAATTCTGATAGACTTACCAATAGCAGTTTCTACATCAAATGGCTCATCAATTATTCTACTACTAACAAGCAGCTTAGCACAGAAAGTAGCAGATATAAAACTCCTACTAGCACCAGAATCAAATAATACAAAGGCATAAATTTGATTTACTAGAAACATACCCGACACGATTGGGTCTACCCGTGCTTCCTCTCGGGTCATCATGAAGGCTCTAGCACTTGCCCTCTGCCCCTCTTCTTCAGCCACCTTCTTGCTCCCAGAGCTCTCAGCCCTTGGCATCCTACACTCGTGGCTTTTGTGGCCAGTCTCGCCACAATGGAAGCACCTCGACACTCCACAATCTTTTTCCATATGACCGGGCTTCCCATATCTGAAGCAAATATTTGATCCCAAACAACATTCCCCTCTATGTTCCTTCCCATACTTGTCACACCGCTTCAACCCCGAGCTTGCAGCAACAACCCAGCGGTCATCCATCCTTAGCCTCTTGCTATTTTGGGTGAAACCACCATGCCCAAACCTCTTCCCAATCCAGTTCTTGTCACCACCACCTGTCTTCTTCACCTCAACCACCGACACCTCTCTCTCGTCGTAAAGCCTCCCAGCCAGATCCACTGCTGACAATCAAGTGCCTGTGGATATCAACCGACAGTCCCAACACATACCTCTTAATCTTCCTCGACACTGGCGTCACCTAATCCGGCACCAGCCTCGCCATTTCGTTAAACTTGGTGGTGTATTGTTGGTGGGTCATGGTTCCCGCCTCAAGTTGTAGGAACTCTCTCTCTATCTTGTCTAGTTCCCTATGAGGACAGAATTCCTCAACAACCAACTTCTTCAAATCTCCCCATCTCATCCTCCCGATGGCCCTGCTACCCTCGGCTTGGACAATATTGTCCCACCAACATAGAGCCGAGTCAACAAATGAGTGAGTGACAAAGTTCACCTTCTGATCCTCCCTGCACTCACTAATATCCAACACTGCCTCCATCTGTCTAACCCAGCGGTGGGCAGTAGCAGCGTTACCGTTGCCGTCAACAGTAGGGGGTTTACACCGTTGGAATGCCCCGTAGCTGCATCCCCTCGCGGTTTCCCGCACCTCTACATCTTTTTCATCACTGGAGGCTCCCCTTTCAACATTCATCTCCTCCTCATCATCATGATCTCCCTCATTCTACCTTCTCCTAGCAGCAGTCCTTCTCTCTTCCTCCTTTTCTTTCCTCTCATCCTTCCTTACGGCCCGGATCACCTCTGTCACGACAGACGGTAGGATCGTCTGCATGACTTGGTGAACCTCCTCCACCACTACCTCTTTCACTGAGGCCCTCATATTAGCACTCGCATCCACTCCCTTCGGGTGATGAAGTTCAGGCTCAGCAGGAGCCGTTTCTGTAGTTCTCGTCTTGTTCCTTGCGGCCCGAGGTCTACCAGCACGACCACCCCGTACTCCACCTCTAGAAGCCTTAGATGATCTACCACCAGCCATCCTCTAACACTATAAGATTCAAACACTCACACGGTCATTCAAGGTAATAGCTCAGCAAATGTTAAGTATAGTAAGTCCCTAATTACGGTGGCCAGTTATGATTAGCCACTTACTTTACTATTCGTTCCCCGAGCATTTCCTATCCTGACTACATCAGTATTCAAATCTACTAAAGCACATAAATCAAATAGCATACGCACATAATACCGGTTATCATAATGAAAAGAAATACCTGATAGCTACGCGGACTGGCATCCCTCCATTCGGTCCCATTTTCAGTTTAAGTTTAGGTTTTTGAAAATATTTACCCATTTCTCTTAAACTTTGGCTCTGATACAAACTTGTAAGGTCTCGTTCCCGGAAACCTCACAGTTGGACATTCACAGCACAATTTATAAAACATTTCATAATTTATCAAGCATTGCAGCGAAACTTGAATATCAAAACCCATTCATTAGTTTATAACCACTGTTGCTAAGCAATACATATTTGTTAAAAGTTACAAAAGATCATTAGTTTGCATTACAAACAACAATGTTATATTCATGAATGGATGTCAGCCTTGTCCCGACGAGTAGCCTCCCCGAGTGCCATCCTCAGCAATATTACCTGCCAACTGAAAATGCATAAAAGTCAGCTTTGCTGAGTGAGTTCTAGTTTTAAAATCATAGGAAAATATCTTGTATGCTTTATATAGGAAAATACCCATTTAAAATACCATATTCCTCCTTCGCATGTGATCATACATCATACATACAATCAGTTACATTCATTATCATCATCATAAATTTTCTTCACCATTTCCATGGCTGCTCTTTTGAGACTTTTACTTTTTAATCTTTCACCTCGATATGGACCAAAGTGCTATAACCCCCATATAATGCTCATAAACCTGGTACTGGGCCTGAGGTCTATAAATAGACCCCATCCGTGGTGCACTAATGCTGACTCCAGTACCGGGGCAGCAACAGTGGTCCCCTCAATCTTAAAGATTGACCCAGTGTGTATCCTCTAGGGTTAGCTAAACCACACACAGTTGAGCTAACAACCTAGCGCTTGTGAACCTCATTATGAATTTGCTTGCAAGACTTTCTTACGTTCTTTATGTTCCACTTTTCATTAGCATTAATCTTTCACTTGATTACTAATACTTCATAATTAAGAACAAACCACATAAGGCCATATAATAATATCATAATAGGCACATAAGGGCAGCCCACAACATGCATAAGATAATCAAATAAAAGCATCAAGTCAACCATGGTCAAACCCTAATTTCTAATCTTCCAAAATCCCAGAAAATTCCTTAAGTCCTAAAGAAATGCGGATGAATGAGAACAAATGCGGGTGAACAAAACTAATGCTAGTGAACAAGTTGCAAATGCTAGTGAACAAAAGTAATGCGGGTAAAAAACTTGCAAATGCGGGTGAACAAAACTAATGCAGGTGAACAACTTGCAAATGCAGGTGACCAAAACTAATGCGGGTGAACAAAACTAATACGGGTGAACAACTTCCAAATGCGGGTGAACAAAACTAATGCTGGTGAACAAAACTAATGCGGGTGAACAACTTGCAAATGCGGGTGAACAAAACTAATGCGGGTGAACAAAACTAATGCGGGTGAACAAAACTAATACGGATGAAGAAATCTAATGCGGGTGAACAACTTGCAAATGCGGGTGAACCATCAGACCTGTAAATGAGACTTTTGCTATAACCAGTTCTAAAACCTCATTCTCATACATTCTTAACATAGATCTATCATGCTAAACTCTTAGAACAAGCTTACATCCTCATAAAACACAGAAATCATACACATATACACACGGTTAACATTCATGACAGTTGTAAAACATTTTATATGCATTTTCAGCCCCAAAGAAGTTTAAAAACATAAAACCGGGGTCCTTGAACTCACCTAGTGTAGAAGACAAGTAAAACTCCTCTAAACTTGCTTTTACACACAGGTCCAAACACCTAAACAAGCAAAACAACCAACCAAAGCACAAACAACACTTAGAAATCGGTTTCTAAGGTGGAAAACCTTAAAGAACCGAGCCAAACATCAATAAAAACCAACTAACCTTGAAGATTTCAGTTCTATTTCCTTCTTAGAACCGAGAGAGCTGGTCTGCAGCTTTCTTTCTTCTTCTTTTCGGTCGAACAACAGCAACAACAAGATGATATGGGCGGCCATGCCCATATAAAGTGCATTTTGACGTTTTTTGGTACTATTTACACAAAGCATCCCTCAACTTTGCCTTCTTTTTATTTTCTTCAAAATACTTTTCTTTCCTTTTATTTTGATCGAGGTTTCGGGTGTTACACTGCTTGATGTACTCAAACTCCATGTAAACATATGACAAGGGAAGAAGCGTAGATGCCTGATAGAGACCTTTGGCACTCAGATAGTTAATCATATTTTGTCTGTATGCTTCTTTGTCTACCTGAGGTTGTTGCTCAGTAGCCACAGCCTCTGTTTCTGGGCTTTCTTGAACTGAGGAGATGGTAGGAGCATGCTTGTAGAGTCTTTTCTTCCTCTTTTCTTCCTTGATCTTGAGGAGTAGTTCTGCATCCTCTGCCTCCTTCCTCTCCTTTAACAACTTAGTGTCAGCCAGTTCATTTAACTTTTCTAAGGAAAGAGAGATGAGTTCATCAATGTTGTAGTTTCTGGTCCCTAAGTAGTTTAATCTTGCTTCCCTTAACTCATCATCTTAAGTGTTGGGGCAGCTCTGATTGCAGCTTCCATGAAGCCTTGGGATCCACTTGAACTCTCTCCCCTTAGCTTCCTCTTCCTCTCTCTTTCCTTCTTCTCAATCTCCTCAGGAGTCAATTTCCTTTTACCTTTGTCACTCATAGGCATTTATGACTCAGGTTGGAGAAAGCTTTGGCCTTCATTAGCTTTGGCCAGAGATAGGCCGTGAGACACCTTTACCTGCTAGTGCCTCATTAAGGGTAATGGGTGCTGAAGCAGTTCCTATTATCTCAAGGTTCACAAGCTTAACTGCTTGGCCTTCAGCCAAGGTTTCCCCTTCGAAGCTAATCTTAGGGTCCACCTTAGCATCCAGTTGACCAACAGTCTTGCCTGCTAGCCTCTGTCTATATAGTCTTGTTCTCATCTTGAACTCTTCAATCACCCTTTGTTGAATCTTATCAGCCAACCTTGCAGCTTGCCAATTATGACTTGGGTTGGCAAGTGGGAGGTCAACTAGATAAGTGCTCTCATAGAATCTTAGGGTGTAGAAGTTGAAGATCTCTTGTTACCCCTGAGACCTAGAGATTACCAGGGCTCTTATTGATCATTATACCTCTATCCCATAATTGGATTATCAGCTGGGTGAGATGGAGTTGGCATAGCCCTTGTTATACCCTCCTCAAACAAATTTTGTATAAGAAAGTCCACAACAATATGGACCTGGGGAGGAGTGAGGGTGGTAAATCCTCCATGTCCATGCTTCGAGAGGAACTCCTAAGTTCTGTGATTGTAATTAAGACTTTCTCCCCTTTTTTAATAGCATCACCCTCTTGAATATGGGAGCTAGGAGTTAGGTCCATCACATCCACAGGTTCTTGTGAGCCTGGTTGAGTCCTTTGGATGGGTCTTTCAACTAACTTCTCTTGAGATCGGTGATCTCAAGTTGCTGGTCATTGACCCTCTTTTGTAAGGTAGTCACCTGAGATTCCAGGGACCGACCTTTGAGACTAAATAGGTGCAGGTTTTAGTCAGTTGTTGGACCTTTAATTTCAGACTCCCCTCGTCTTCATTTGAATAATCACTAGGGATAAGAGAATAGGACTAAAGTCTTCTTCCTCATCACCAGCACTAAGTTCTTGGCTGCTGGATTTCCCCTGCACCATGACAGCTTTAGTTGAAGTATCAATGGCTAGGTTGCCATGATTGAGGTCTTAAAGATGTAATCACTTTCAGAAGTGAGAGCCTCTTCCATATGGACCTCAGGAACTGGTTTACGAAGATCCACCTTAGTTGTGGGTGGATGATATGGGCTAGAGATGAGTAAGTTAGGAGCCCTCATCTCTCCTTGAGCAGGGGTAGAGAAGAGAGACTAATGGTACTCACTGAATCCCATGTCTTTATCATCATTGAATTAAAGGTTGGGTATAAGTTGATTGAGGTCTAGAGGCTGAGGATGGTAGCTTTCCTCTGAAGATTGTTCACTAGAGTTTTAAGACTCTTAGTGAAGGCTTAAGGATGGTGTTGGTGTAGTGAGCTCATCAGGCTGAGCATGAGGAACCTCAACACTGATCCTTGAAGTGACGGGAGTGGTTTGCTCCTCAGGGGAAGTGGGAGCTCTAGTTTCCACTTCATCCTGCATGGGTGATAATATGGGGGCCTGCACAACCTAAGTAGCTTGTACAGGGGTTCGTTTGGATTTTCTTTGGTAGGTGATGGTGATTTGTGGCTGTGTGGGTGGTACAGATGTGGAAGGTTTGGGTTCAACATTTGCTTGTGTTGCTAAGTTGTCACCTTGAGTAATGAGCTCTAACATTTTTAGGACCAGGGCTGTTTGTACCCCTAACAAGCCAACAGTTGGCTTTCTTATTTTTTCTAAAGATGTCGGACTTCATTTGTCCCAATTTAAGAACATTACCTGTTCCCCTTAACTGTGAGCCCAGTTTACAGTTATGAATATACTGGACATATCTAGGGAACATAAAATATTTTAAGGAGTCCAAGTTTGCATGTAAATTAGTATAAACAAATTTTGAGTACTTGAACTTGACCCCTTGTACCAATCCATGGACTATATAGTAAAGGTCTTCAGGAATTTGATCGTAACCTCTATGTTTGTTTGATAGACAGTGAATGACAACATGGAGGAGGTACTTCTATTAGGAGGAGACCTTCCTTTTCTGGAAGGTTCTTACAGTGTAATCACCCTTATATCCCATTTGCCTAAAGGACTAGTTTACAACATATTTTGGGAAGGATAATTCCCCTTCTTCATCATCCAGCCTAAGATGAGTACGAATGATGGTTGGATTGATGAAAATTGTCCTGCCCTGCACTGTGGCAGACAGTGCCCTCTCCCTATGCATAATGACCTCTTTGCAGGTCCTCTAAAACTCCAACAACTGATCTTCATATAGTGGAGGATTTATGGTGAGGGAGGTGAAGTAGTTAGATAGAGTTAAAAAATAGAAAACATCTAAGAAACGAGGATCCTTCTCAGACACTAACAGAGCAACCTGATTATGTTGTCTGTGTAGCTGCATGGTGAAATCGGGCTGGTTTCTTGGATCAGGGTTGGCCATTTTGAGTAATTTTGAGATGAAGGAAGGTAAGAACAAGGTCGGTTTGTGAGTGAATTTAGGGTTTGAATATTGTAGATGAAGGTAAATAGTGAAAGAAGGGGAACCGCTGTACGAATATATATGGTATGGATTTGAGACAAAGTTAATGCAAAAGGATGAACTTTGAAATCCGGATGTCGGTCCCACCTCATAAAAAGTGCCCAAAGTTTCTTAGTAGTCTAAATCTTCTGAAGGTAATTTGTCTTTGGAATGTTTTGGAAAAATTTCCGAAGCTAATTTGGCTTCTAAAAATATTCCTTATTTTTCTAAGAATTTTGCTTCAGAAGAAAAATGCTTAGGGTATTTTTACTTTCTAGATAGATTTTGCTTCGGAAGATATCAAATATCAGAAATCTTATTCAATAAGAGAATAAGTCTTTCGAGACTTAATTGCTTTCGAAAGAAAGGAGTTCCTCAATACATATAAGTACTTAGTGATAAATATAAGCTTCGGAAGATATAATCAAATTCCTTCCGAAGGTTAACTTCTCAAAAGTAGTTATTTGTTTTGAAGACATGATTTTCTTTCGAAGATATCTTGATGTCTTCCAAAGGAGAATATATCCAAAATTCTAAGGGATATCATATTGAAAAGTTTATTCCAAAGTAAACTGGGCTTATATGGTGATGAAATAGACAACTTAAGATACACGTATTATTAAAAATAATCCTGAGTTTTGTCTAAGAAAAATCTACTGAAAGTTAATCATCCCAATAGCTGATAAAAGATACTTAAATCTCTGCTCATCAAAGACTTTATGAATAGATCAGCATATTGTTCATTGTGTTATCTTTGGCTAGTTTTATCAATCACTTTCAAAATTATCTCTAATTAAATGATACCTGATATTGATATGCTATGTCTTTGAGTGCTAAACAAGATTCTATGTGATAGACATAGCACTGTTGTTGTCTATATGGATAGGAGTCTCCTTGAAGTTGAATCCATAGTCTAGCATCTGATTCTGAATCTAAAGCACTTGAGCATAGCAGCTTGCAGCAGTAATGTATTCAGCTTTAGCAGTTGATACAGATACACAGGATTGTTTCTTGCATTGCCATGAGACTATCCTTCCACCAAGAAATTGACATCCCCTAGATGTTGACTTTGCAGTCATCTTGCAGCCACCATAGTCACTATCTGTATAGGCATACAGATTGAAGTCAGAATTCTTTGGATACCAAAGGCCCAATTTGGCAGCACCCTTGAGATATCTGAGAATTCTCTTGGCATCAACCAGGTGTGACATCCTGGGGTTGGCTTGATATCTTGCATAAATACATGTAGCAAACATGATATCAGGTCTGCTGGTTGTGAGCTACATAAGAGACCCAATCATAGCCCTGTATAGATGTACATCAACACACTCCCGCTCAAGATCTGGTCCAAGATACTGGTTTCTGGCTATGGGTGTCTTAGCAACCTTGCACTTAGTCATGTAAAACCTTATAAGTATGTCTTGTACATACTTTGACTGATTTATGAAAATGCTATTGTCAACCTGCTTCACTTGAATTCCTAGAAAGAAATTAAATTCCCCCATGGCACTCATTTCAAATCTATTTTCATCAGCTTCTCAAAGTCTTTGCAGAGCTTCGGATTAGTTAAACCAAAGATAATGTCATCTGCATAAACTAGAACCAGCATCAAGTCATTTCTTGTTTCTTTGATGAAGAGTGTTCCATTAATAGTACCTCTCTTGATGCAGCCCATAGATACTGTCAAGCTACTTCCTAGATACCTCCATGCTTACATAAATACTATGATAGTGTCTCACACCACTTCCTTGGAGCCTAATGCAACCCATAGAGAGCTTTGTCAAGCTTGCAGACATAATCAGGATGATCTGGGTCTGCAAAGCCAGGTGGTTGTTTGACATACACCTCCTCATCAATCACCGCATATAAAAAGGCACACTTGACATCAAGTTGGTAGACCTTGAATTCCTTAGATGCAGCAAAATCTAGGAATATCTTAACTGCTTCAAGTCTTGCTACAGGAGCAAAAACATCTGTGTAGTCAATCCCTTCTTCTTGTGTGTATCCTTGCTACAGCCCATAGATTTTGTCATCCTAAATTCTTTCTTCTCTCTAGGAGTATAATGCCCCTTCTCAGGATAACCATTGTCACTCTCCTCAGGTTCACCCTTCACTACCACCTTTTCATCTTCATCATCTTCTTTAATGGGATCTATAGAGGGCAGTTCATCTTGACAAGTTCCACACCTTAGAGATCTTACAGATAACAATGTGTGTGAAGGAGCTATCTCACTTGAACCCAATCCTTGCATGTTCTGATAAAAAATCTTTGCATACAGGGATGAAGATATTATGTTCTTGAAGGTTTCCTCTTCAAGAACATGTTTTTCGATCTTAGATTTGCTGATCACAAGCTCAGCTTGACATTCAGTTAATTTAGTAATGAGATCCTGATCTGAGTCCTGTAATTTATGTATTCATGCTTAAGAGTTGAAATGGTTTTCTCTAGATCTTCTATTGTAAGTTTATAGTCATTTTCAACTCTTTTAAAGTCAGCTTTTAAGATGTTAAAGGACTCAAGATCAGATCACACTTCCAAATTATAGGACCACTGAGCTTGGAAAGTTCCCCCACGAATTAGGGTTTGATTATGTTTAAATAAATTGAAATTCCACAAAATCCGGCAAGTTGTTCAGCAACCGGCGTATGATACACCCAGGGTTGGCGTCTCATACACCCCCCTCAGCTTCCATACACCCAACTTTCCGTAAGTTTTTCCAAATACGCCCACTGATACGCCGCCCATACGTCGACTGGCTTATTATATGCCCATACCTGGCGTATCATACGCCCGTAAACCTAAATTTGTGCCTCTTTTGTAACTTTTGATATTTACATCTTTAGTCCTTGTAGTTTCGTGTTTGGCTCCTTATTCTCCAAAATAAGCCTCCTTTAGCTCCAAACACCTAAAAATCAAAACACAAACAACTTGAAACTATTCCACCATGATCATGATGTAAAGTCACGCATTTAGATTAGTTAAACATTGAATTGTTGACTCGTGATCACATCCCACACTTAACCTTTTGTTTGTCCTCAAACAAACTTGCTTGCAACATTTTTCCCTAATCAATCAAACATGCTAAATTATCATAACTTTGTATAAATTAATGTCCCAAGGCATACTTATTTTTCAGTTTCACCATGTAAACGTCACAACCCAACATGTAATACCACTTATGTTTTAAACATAGAATCTTTAGTTGGCATAACCTCTCCTTTTGCTTCAAACATTCATGCATTCACATTTCTCACAATGAACACTCCTCTTGTTTGTTTTGTGAACTAGTGATTATATACTAGTATATCTTGAACTCTCAAACCAAGAATGTACATTTTCATCATAAGCTCGTATACTAATTATATCGCCATCAATTAACACAATATAATGCATAAATCAAGAGGTCTTTCATGGGTTGTAATATTAGGCTAAGGTTTAATGTGGGATAGAAAGGGATTTTAGAGTGGCTAGTGATGATTAAAATCCAATTTAGCATGCTAGACATCTTATTTACCGATCCCTATCCTTCAATAGCAATAATATCATCGAATTCTCATATTATTTTTGTTGCTTCGTATTTTTGTCATTTTGACCTAATATTTAGCTTTTTTGCACATGTTCATAACCAATCATAATATTATTGAACTAATACTTAAAAGACACTTCTAGACAAGACATGGATTGGAATTCATCACCTAAGGTTTCATAAAAAGGCTTAGGCTTTATAGGCTTATTGTGTTGGGTTATTCAAACGAAAAGTTGGGGTTCAAGATGGTGTCTAAAGGAAAATTATCAAGGTATGGAATTCAAAGAAAAGGTTCAAACAAATGGCTTATTTCTAATGCCTCTATTACATTCATGCACATATTGGTTCATGATCTTGACATGCATTAATTACACGAGTTCTAACTTAAATGTACATTATGGTTTCCCTCATTATGAATAAATATTAAGCATATCAGCATATGCTATGAATTGTTCAATTAGGCTCCAACTCTCACAAAAATGGTGGGAAACGGTTAAAAATATGAAGCATATATGTCATCTACCATCCGGTTCATTATGCCTCCTAAGGATTCTACCTAATTTTTATACAAACTCATGTTGGGATGCTTTTCTACAATTTCAAATAACCATGCCAAGAAATCTATACATACACAAACAAGTAATTATTAGTGTTAGACCCTAAAAGGAACATACTTGCCAACTTGAGAGGTGGTTGGAGGTTGTTCTGGTTGGAAAACATCACAACAGAAATCTTATTTACAGAAGAACAAAAGACAAGAAACAGCTAAGTGTGAAGTACCCGCATTTGTTAATGCGGATGACTACTGAACAAATGCTGACAAGTATTCATTCGCATTAACTAATGCGGATGAAGACAGAAGAAATGCTAAAGACTTGTTCACCCGCATTAGTCAATGCGGATGAACAAAAGGGAATGCTGACCAAGACTTGTTCATCCGTATTAGTTTATGCGGATGAAAAAATGAAATGCTGACAAGACTTGTTCACCCGCATTAGTTTATGCAGATGAATAAATGAAGAAATGCTGACAAGACTTGTTCACCCGTATAAACTAATGCGGATGAACTAAGTTAATGCTGATGACAAGACAACAAATGCTGATGAAGACATGCTCATCCGCATGAACTAATGCGGATGAACAACTTACAAATATTTATGTTTATTTTGTACTTGGACTAGATTCTCATGTATAGATCAGGGTAGTTTAGTCTTTTGTGCTGGCAATGTGTATGCCTTTAAATAGGGTTTCTTACCCGAACTTTGTAAGGTTTTTAACTTCAACAGTTATAACATTATTATTATACATCTTTGACTTCGGTGTTCATATGCTTTATTCACTCACATTTATTTCAGTTTCAACTGTTCTGTAATATAGTAATTCCGCGACTATATTACTGACTTAGTCTGCATATTCGATCCTAAGTTGAGTCACATCAACCGAGATTATCATTCTCAAATCCAGTTAATTGGTATCAGAGCCTCGGCTCTTGAATTCATCACAGAATCATCTCAGATTGTGTGTGAAAATCGATTGAACTGTAGACTGAGTTGTTTATCAGCAAGATCTATTCTTCTGATAAACATACACACTGAAATCAAACACCAAGAAGTGGTAACAATACAGATATGTTGTTGATGAACCTTCCCTCACACAAACAACAAAATCTTAGAACTCCTTTGTGATAACAGATCTGAACTTAACAGATCTGGTAAAGACTGTGAACAGAAAATTCAGAGAACAACTCACTGCTGGAACTTTAAAATCAACTTAAAACCTTACTCAACCAAGTTAAAATCAGTTTATCTAACATGGATTCTCACAATCTTTCTGAAATTGGGCATGCTTCTAAACCTCCTCTGCTTAAACACAAATCTGAGTTTAAGCAGTGGAAAATTCATTTCAGAAACTACATTACAGGTGTAGATCCTGACTACTGGATATCTATTTGCAAAGGTCCTTACATTCCACTATCCCTAAATGCTGATCAAGCTGCTCAGTACAAAACTACAAGAATTCCCATTGAGGATCCCAGTTTAAATCTTGATGAAGAAGAATATAAGAAAATCAAGATTGATCTTAGAGCTTATTCCATCCTTACACAAGCACTGAAAATGGATGTTCTGAAAAGATTAGAAAAATATGGAACTGCTAAAGGGGTTTGGGATGCTCTATAGATCATGTGTGAAGGAAGTAGTGAAGTGACTGAAATTAACAAGGATAAACTGATAAACCAGTATGAAACTTTTTATCACACCAAAGGAGAGTCAATTTCAAGACAACTTCATAGATTTGTTCAACTTGTAAATGATCTTGAAATCATGGGGGTCAATTACAAAGAAAAGGAAATGAACAAGAAAATGCTGCACAGTTTACCAGAAAGCAGGAAACAAAATGTCACTATGTTAAAGAATACCCTTGATTTGGAGAGTACAAACTTGGATATCATGATTGCAAAAATTGAGGCTCTGGAGCTGAATGAAAGGAGTAGAAATCTCAGTGGACCACAAGTCATCGAGGCTTACAAGTTTCCATCAGAAACTCATTCTGTTGAGAATGCATTTATGATTGAAGAAGATGACTTTCTGTCATCTGGTGACCATTCAAAGACAACTGAATTCTGTGCTGCTTAATAACATAAACCCTCACCTTTTGCTCAGCCCACAGCAACACCCTGTAGTATACCCAATGATCAAAGATCTGAAGAACAGAAGGCTACATACAATGCCTTTGTTGCTTGCTTTGAAGCCTATCTTAGGGGGAGACTCACATCAGCACACTTGATTCAAGAGGATCTGGAAGAGATGGATCCTGATGATGTTGAAGAAATGGATTTACAATGGCAGATGGCCATGATTGCCATGAGAGCAAAGAAGTTATTTCTTAAAGGGAAGAAACTGAGTCTTAATGAGAATACCAAGCTGGGGTATGACAAATCCAAGGTTAAGTGCTTTAACTGTTGAATGACTAGTCATTTCTCTCGAGAATGCAATTCTCCCAGGAGAAGCAACACCAACTTTCAAAGACCCACACATGGCCAACCTTCATCTCAACACCATACCAACTTTCAATCAAGCAACTCTCATCTACGCCAGCAGCAGAATCAGCAACAGCCAATTCAGCAAAGACAACCTCTGCTGACTCATCAATCTCAAGGAAGTAATCAACAAACTTCCAATGCACTGTCATCAGACAAGATGGAGTTTGTGATTGGAGCTTGTATGCTGAGGAAGTCCAACCATAGTTTCAGGATCATGCACTTATGGCACATATCAATGATGGACCAACTCCAATGCCTTCTGAGGTAAAATTTATGTTCTGAAAAATGTGTTCTAGAAGTACAGGGGTACATGGAACACAATCACAAATTGGATAATAAAATAAGAGAAGAAAAGGTGAAATCAGATATGTTAAAACAATAAATGAGAATTTATGAAGTTAAAATCAAATCTCTGTTATCTGATATGGAAACACTCCATGGTGAAAAGTACACACTTGTGGCTGAAAATGAGAGGTTAACTGAATTGTTGACCAAATCAAAAGCTGAACAATCAGCTACTGAAGTGAAACTTGAAAAGTTTCAACTCTCATCTGTCAAGCTACAAGAGTTACTTGTGTCTCAAAAGGGGGCTAAAGATATGACTGGGATAGGATACAAAACTTGTCCTCCTCCATATAATGATAACTACACTCTTATGCCTGAGTCACTTACTCAATCAGATACAAAAGAATCTAAAATTATTGAAACCAAAGCAATGATTTCTCAAACAACAAATCCTCAAAACAAACCGGGTGTTTACATTGAAACTGATAAGGATAAAATCAGATTGGGTCATCCTATCAAAATCAAAGAGTGCTCAGACAAACCTATGGTTATCACAAAACCAAAGAGCCCAGTCAAATCAATTGTGCCTTTTATAAAATTTGTTCCACAAAATCTTAAAGTGAATCACACTGCTGAATGCTTAGTGAAACCATCTGCTGAAAGCAGATCTGATTATGAGATCATATCTCCAAAAAATTCAAGTGAATCAGATAAGGTTTCATTAAAATTCAAGGATAAAACCAAAGTTCCCTTAGTCACCAAAGGGAAAACCACTTTTGTACAAAAATCTAAAGTGAAATCTGATTCACCATCTTCATCAAATATCAGACAAGGAATTGGGTTTGATATTTTCAACAAAGAACATGTAGAACAATTCGATAAGGAAATAAGGCAATACAGAAAGAAGCAGCATCAGTCCACAAAAACAAAGCAAGTCAGAATTATGAAACAATCTGTTGGCACCCCAAAGACTGATATGACTTCTCCATCAAGATTAAAGGACAATCAAATGTATTGTGAATTCTGTGATATGACCAATCACAATACAGATAAGTGCTACTTCACTGAGTACTGCTCTATCTGTGATATGAAAAATCACTCAATGAAAAACTGTCATTTTAACAAATATTGTTCATTATGTGATATGACCAATCACAATACAAGTGATTGTTACTCTAATAAAAAAGGATTGAAAATTTCACAAAACAAGCCCATTTCATCAGTTCCAACTGACAAGGTCAGACACAAAAGTCCAACAAACCCGAACAAATCACTGAATTCTCATCAAAAATATAAAATTAAAGTGATTACTGACAAGCAAAAATCTGTTCAACCTTTACACAAAAATCAAAAGGAAAGATTTGTATAAGCCTCCTTTAGCTCCTTATTTCCCAAAATAAGCCTCCTTTAGCTCCAAACACCTATAAATCAAAACACAAACAACTTGAAACTATTCCACCATAATCATGATGTAAAATCGTGCATTTAGATAAATTAAACACTGAATCATAGATTCGTGATCACCTATACATGTTAACTTTTGCAATACATTCGTGATCACCAAAATACCTTAGCTTCTTCATGATCAGCCATTAATGCTTGGTTTGGAGAAGCAACTTCCACCTGAAAGCTCCAGTCAAAGCCTCCTTCTTCAATAGCAAGAGCAACATGTTGTTTAGGCTAGCTTGGCTTCTCAGTTCTTGGAGCTGCATCAGTGTAGTTTGGCCTAGGCTATGTTTGGTTAACATTGTTCTTGGTGCCTTACACTCTCTAGCAAAGTGGCCTATCTGGTTATAGTTTTAGCACTTCACTTTGCTTTTGTCCAGTCCAAACTTTTCACTGGCCACATTACTGGGAAACTTTCTCCCTGTCCTCTTGTAGAACTTCTTGGCCCTGTGAGTGAGAAGGGCCATCTGCTGGACTATCTCCATGTACACCAGATAATCTATATAGATACAATCCAAGTCTTCAAGAGCAAAAGAAAGTTGTCATAACTTTCATCGGTAGACATAAAGGCTTGTGTAGAGCTTGTCATTTGGAATGGGCTTCCTTGGATGTAGCTCTCCCTTGGTGTCTCGGGGAAGGTGATGAAAAGACCCTTTTATGAGTTTTCAGGGAAGCATATGAGATGATGTTGTGGTTCTCTGCTATCCCTTTCAACCACATGAAGGGCTGAGCTCTACTGGTTGTTGGAAGAGATGTTGGATGGATTTTGCAGGTTCATCTCTATCTGGTACCCACTAAGGATACCATACAGTTCTGTGAGAGTAAGAGTAGAGAGGTTCTAAGTTCTCTTAATGGCCACATAGTAGTAGGTCCATTGTCTGGGAAGAGAAAACATGAACTTCCTCACTATATCCCTGCTTTGAAGCTTTACACCAACATCAGTCAGAGTATCCACAATCTCAACATACCTGAAGTATTGTTGAGTCATGGTCTCACCTGTCTTGTAGGTGAAATTTTCAAACTGGTACTTCAAGATATCCTTCTTGTTCTCTTTGGCTTCATCAGACCCATCATACATCAGCCTCATGCATCCCAGAGCTGCTTAGCAGTTTTGTACTTCTTAAAGCCTCTGTATATTGAGTTGGGAAGAGCAGTTTGAAGAGCGGTCGGCCTTCTTATCTATGTCTATTCTTTTCCGATCTTCATGAGAATAGTCAGCCATTTCCTTTGGTATCATGCCACCTCCAGCAGCGGCTGAAGAGGTGCATGGAATGTATGGTCGTTCGACAACAGATCTCCACATCCTACTGTCTTGAGACTTGATGAACCCTTCTATACGTTGGCACCAACTATCAAAGTCATCAGGTGTGATCAGTGGAGACTTTGTCATAGTACCAGTTTCCAGATCATCTTTAGCAAGAGCTGCCATTTGAGTTGTTAAGTGTTATGTGAAACTAAAGTGATCAAAGATAGTGAGATCTTACAATCAGGAGCCTGAAGTGCTCTGATACCAATTGCAGGACTTGTGAAGGGTGGTCAATGCAATAGTTTCACAAGGACGGAGAGATATGTAACACTTAACAAATCAAATAGGGAACCGGTTAGATGATACAAAGAACACAAGTAAAAGAACAAGAACAAAGAACACTCAAGTATGGTTTTAAAGAATAATGTATATTGCTCTCAAGTTCTTACAAGTGTTACAAAGCATACATAAATATACAAGTACTTGAGATAGTTTATACTACATCATACAGCCGACTATACTTTGAAAGCCAGCTGGAAACACTAATCTAGACAACAAGATCAATGTAAAGTCAAAAGGTAGATTGCCTTTTGACTAGTGACTATGACATGCCATAGCTCACATCCTAATGTATTACAAAAAGGATAAAAGGTATAGAAGTATAAAGTTACAGACCAATGACCATAATTTACAGTTGACAAAAGCATGGACCTTTTCACCAACTCATATAAGTTGGTGAGTCTTCAGAGTGGCAGCAAAAAGGTATTCATCTTTTGTCAAAAGGTGATCAGAGAAAGCATGTCCTCTCTGTCTTTGAAAGAAATCAATCTTTGGCTTTGAAAGACTTTGTCTCTGAAGCTTAAGAAGATTTTTTCATTTGGCTTCGGAAGATTTTACACTTAGATTATTTTCTTTGAGTGGTGTAAAACTTCCAAAGTAACTTTACTCTACACTTCATACATGCATGCTAAGAGCTCTTTGGATGCTTTGGTTGCATTAGCCTTTAAGTATAAACCTTACAATGTTGTCATTTTCATCCAAAAACAAATTTTTCCCCCTGTGCGTCCCTGACATTTAAAAAACATACAATTTTTATTCAATTTCGTTAACCTCATTTATTTACCTGTTAAGTAGTCATCACGTGCACCTTATGTGAGGGGCATTTATGTACTTTTACACCTCACCAGGAAAAAAGAAAACCTAAATAAACATTGTTCAATTTCTCCAAACATTCAAACATTATTCGATTGTCTTTAATATTCAAAGTTGATGTCCATTTAACGGTAAAAACGGCATTATCAGAAGTGTATGAAAATGGCATGTTTTTAGAATGTGAAAAACACAGAGACGAAAAATAAAGTTTTTGGATGAAAAACAAAAAAAAAGACACCAAACCTTAGGGACGAAAATGGCAATTAACTCTATAAATAATAATAGAGTTAATTACACGATTGGTCTTCGTGGTTTGCCTATATTGCAATATTGGTCCAAACTTTTGAGAAATTACAGGTTTGGTCCCAACTGTTTACCAACTCGTAACACGATTGGTCCTTGAGGTGGATGGACGTTAGTTTTTGCTGTTGGATTTATCAAAATGACCATTCTACCCCTGATATGTATTATTATTATTATTATATTAAAAATATATATGTATATATATACATTATCATCGTCGTACTCATATCGGTACCACCACTGTCAACCCAACACAACCGTCAACCCACCACCAGCTCCCTGCCACCATTCTACCGCCATCAGCACCATCCTTAACCACCACCGCAATCACAATATAGTCCCTGCCACTACCGCCAGACCACCGCTGGCCATCACCACCCAAATCCACCGGATCGATTCTTCCAACAGCCATGAAATCTGATGACCACCACTAACATCACAACCTTCATCATCACCGGCAATACACCGGCCATCCTCACCTCGACTAGCACCATCGACCGCCACCTTCTGCAACCTTCACCACTGATGATGGAAAAGAAGAGGAGAGAGAGACAAGGGTGGTGATGGTTGAATCTTATTTCGCCGCCAATCGCTGACGTGGGAGGGGAGGTGGAACTGTGAAGTTGTACGGGTTGGGATTTGGGAATGAAAACGGGGGGTTGGATTTGGCCGGTGGTGGCGTCGCCGAACTTCACGGCGAGAGGGGGTGGGTTGGTTGTCATGATGGAGGGGTAAAGTTGCAAGGGTTGGGGTTTGGGAATGAGGGTGATAAACATACATACATACACACACACATATATATATACATATCATATTAAATAAAAGGGTTTCATATTAAATAATATTGTTTTTTAGTTCAGGGGTAATATAGTCTTTTCATAATCACTTAACTTAAAAACATAACAGATGTTATTGTCAGGGACCAATCGTGTTACGAGTTGGTAGACAGTTGGGACCAAACCTATAATTTCTCGAAAGTTGGGACCAATATTGCAATATGGGCAAACCACAGGAACCAATCATTTAATTAACTTATAATAATAACTTATCGAACTAATAAAAACAATTTCTAAACTTAAACTTTGTAATCATTTAGTTTGGAAATTACTAATCACACAAACATTATATGAAAAAAAATTATAAATTAAAGAAATTATGGTGCATAATACGTGTAATAATGTGTGTAATCAATATTATTTATACCAAACATGAAAAAATGCTATAATTTGAAAAAGATACATCATTGTAGGAAACTCTAAAGTTAAGAGGCTGATGCAACCAAAGGATACCAAAACAACCAAGTCTTCCAACATGCACTTTGGAACAAAGAAGAACCAGCTTCGAAAGTTTTACACACTCAAGAAAAATGCTAAGTGTAAAATCTTTCGAAGCCAAAGTTCAGAAGAAACTGCCGCGGAAGCTTTACACTTAACTTAGAAAAATACTCTAAGTGTAAAGTCTTCCGAAGCCAAAGACTCAACTCTTCTGAAGGTAAAAGATGAAGTCTTCCGAAGCTCTCAAGACAAAGTCTTCCGAAGCTGTTTAAAGACAAGACTGATTTTATTCTGAAGAGAGAGAAAAGATACATTTTCCATCAACTTTATCATAAAGGAACTTACTGTCCGCTGCATGCTCTGGTAGTTCACCTGCTATCACTAGTTGGTGAAACTTCCATACTTTATGATAAAGTAGATAAGGTCTTCGCCTGCAAGTTTCTGCTTTTTTTTCTTCCTTTTGGCTTTTTGTAATAGGATAGTCAAGGAGCTATGGCATGTCATAGTCACTAGTCAAAAGGCAATCTGCCTTTTGACTTTAGGCTGATCTTGTTGTCTAGATTAGTCACTTCGAACTATCTTTTTGGATATTGACGGTTGTAGGATGTAGTATAAGTAGTCTCCGGTTCTTGTATTCAAAATATACTTGCACAACACTTGTAATAGAACTAGAGAAGCAATATACAACTTCCTTGAAAATTTATCTTGTGTTCTTGTTCTTGTTTTTACTTGTGTTTGTCTTGTATCTTCAGTAAAAAATCACAGTTCCCTATTTGAATTGTTAAGTGATCTTAAGATCCTCCTAAGTGTGTTAACTAAGTGCAAGCTTAAGTACCCTTTAACGGTCCTGCATTTGGTATCAGAGCATTCCAAGCTCTTGATTGTAAGATCTCACCATCTTCAAATCCTCTTAGTTATACACATCATTAACTCTTCAGATGGCAGCTATCTCCAAAGCTGATATGGAAACTGGAACTATGACAAAGTCTCCACTGATCACTCCTGAGGATTTTGACACTTGGTGTCAAAGAATGGAAGGCTTTATCAAGTCTCAAGATTCCAGGATGTGGGAGTCTGTTGTCAATAGACCTCATGAACTATGCACCTCTTTAGCTGCTGCTGGTGGTGGCATGATACCAAAGGAGAGGACTGAATTTTCTGATGAAGACTGAAAAAGAATTGATGTTGATCAGAAAGCCATGACAGCCCTCTAAACTGCTCTTCCAAACTCCATCTATAGAGGTTTCAAGAAGTGCAAGACCGCTAAACAGCTATGGGATGCACTGACACTGATGTATGAGGGTTCAAATGAAGCCAATGAGAATAAGAAGGATCTCCTAAAGCAGTAGTTTGAAAACTTCACCTTCAAGATAGGTGAGACCATGACTCAACAATACTTCAGGTATGTTGAGATTATGGATACTCTGGCTAATGTTGGGGTAACTATTGAGAACAGGGATATTGTAAGGAAGTTCATGTCATCTCTTCCCAAACAATAGACACGCTACTGTGTGGTCATTAAGAGAACTAAAAACCTCAAGACCCTTACTCTCATTGAGTTGTATGGGATACTCAGTGGATACCAGATGGAGATGAACATGCAAAATTCATCTGGTAACTCTAACACTCACCAGAGTTCAGCCCTTCATGTGGTTGAAAGGGATAGCAGAGAACCACAACATCATCTCATCTGCTACCCTGAAACCTCACAAAAGGGTCCTTTCATCATCTTCCCAGAGACACCCAGAGAGAGCTACATCTAAGGAAGTCCCTTCCAAGAGACAAGTTCTTCTCAAGCTTTTGTCTCCACTGATAAAAGTTCAGGCAACTTTCTTTTCACTCTTGAAGACCTGGAGTATATCCATCTAGATGATCTGGAGTACATGGAGATAGTCCAGTAGATGGCTCTTCTCACTCACAGAGCCTAGAAGTTCTACAAGAAGACTGGGAGAAGGTTTCCTAGCAATGCTGCCAGTGGCAAGTTTGGGCTGGATAAGAGCAAAGTCAAGTGTTACAACTGTAACCAAATGGGACACTTTGCTCGAGAATGCAAGGCACCTAAGTCAAATGGTGGCCAAGCTTCATCCAGGCCAAACTACACTGAAGGAGGGCACCAGAATAAGAAGCCAAGACAGCAAGCTGCAGTTGCTGTTGAAGAAGGAGGCTTTGACTGGAGCTTTCAAGCTGAAGATGCATCTCCAAACCAAGCACTCATGGCTGATCATGACGAAGCCAAGTTACTTGAACATCTTTGCTCTCCTGAATGTATTGCTAAAGTGAATAGATACAGGTCCTACAACTTGGAAATAAGATCTGACATTAAGTCTTTAAATATTTTAAAAGCTGATTTTAAAAGAGCTGAAAATGACTATAAACTTAAGATAGAAGATCTAGAGAAAACAGTTTCAACTCTTAAACATGAGCAAACAAACTACAGGACTCAAATTAAGGATCTCATTACCAAGTTGACTGAATGCCAGGCTGAGCTTGTGATCAGCAAAGCCAGGGCATAAAAATGTGTTCTTGAAGAAGAGACCTTCAAGAACATAATATCTCATCTCTGCATGAAAAAGTGTGTTATCAGAATAAGCAGGGACTGGGATCTAGTGAGATAGCTCCTCCACACACTCTACTATCAGTCAGATCTCCTAGGTGTGGAACTGGTCAAGATGAGCTGCCATCCATAGACCCCAGTGATGAAGAGGATGATGACTCTGAGATGAGTGAATAGAGTCAATCCAAAAAGGGTCACCATGCTCCTAAGGAGGAAAAAGAAGCTGGTTTGAGCAAAACCAAGAGAAAGAACTTGATCAAAGAGCAAAGAGAAGATCCAGAAAAGCTCAAGAGATCAAGACCACCTTTGATCCCAAACAGAAACAATTATTTATCTCTGCAGGGTTCAAGGTGATGAAAGCTAAAGATCCTGTCAAGAATTCTAGTACTAAGAGTTCTACTTCAGCTTCAACTCACTCCAGCAACAACAAGAAGACTGATCAGCTATATGTCACTGCTACACAGCCTGAACCATCCATTTCAAAAAACAAGCTTCACCCTAAGAAGCCTGCTGCATCATATGAAAAGGTGGAGAAAGAAGAGGAAAGTGTTCAAGCTCAGTCTTCTTTGGGATAGAAGACTCTCAGAAGGAAAGAATTGGATTGTGTTATGTGTGGTAGTACTTCACATCTGGCTAAGGATTGTCAATACAATCCCAAGAGTACTACCACATGATCAAGAAGAAAACTTCTGAGAAGAAGAAGAAACAAACAGCTTCGGAAGGAAAATTTGTTTCCTTCGGAAGCTCTAAAATGAAGAAGAAGGCAAGTAGGAAATTGCCTTCAGAAGAAAAGTTGGTCTCGGAAGAAAGGAATGCTTCCGAAGTACTGAAGCTTGCTGCAGTGAAAGCAAGATCTTCCGAAGGATCCGTCTCCAAATCATCCGAAGCTACAAAAGCTTCCGAAGTAGTGAAGGTCAAGCCCAATCTTCCAAAGGTGGTGTGGAAGATGAAGGAAGACCTTAAGACTAAAAGCTCCTCTTCAGCAACAGCAAATGATCCTCAAAGCCTGAACATAGGATCACTTACTATCATTGCCTTCATCTGAACTTTATAAGCCCAAGACCAATGAGGCTTGGGTTTCCAAATGTAACTAAATCATCTCTTTTGTGTAGGGACAGCCAAAGGCAAACAGAAATGTGTGGATCATTGATAGTGGCTGCTCCAGGCACATGACAGGCAATGAGTCCCTACTTCAAAACTTTGAAAGAATTCATGGAGGACCAGTTGCTTTTGGAGGAGATGTAGGAGGTTACATTACTGGTAAGGGTATGGTCTCAAATGGTAAGCTCAGCATTAAGAAGGTAAACTTTGTCAAGGAGCTTGGATACAATCTTTTGAGCGTGTGTCCCAATTTTATGACCAAAAACACCACATGCTCTTTACTGAGCATGAGTGCATTGTTCTCAAGCCCGGGGTTGACATTCCTTAAGAACATATTTTGCTCAGAGCCCCCAGGAAAAGGAACATGTACAAGATGGACTTGCAGGAAACATCTCCCTCTGGAGATATTTCTTGCTTTCTATCTAAAGCAAATAGTGATGAGTCTTTTCTTTGGCATAAAAGAATGTGCCATGTAAACTTTAAGAACATGAATAAATTGATTAAGAATGATTTGGTAACTGGAATGCCGAAGAAAGAGTTTACAAGTGATGACCACTATGTTGCATGCCTGAAGGGGAAGCAACACAAAGTGTCTAACAAGCCAAAGGAAATAAACTCTATTACTACTCCCCTACACTTGTTACATATGGATCTGTTTGGCCCCACCAGTGTAATGAGTTTAAGAAGGACCTCATACTGTTTGGTGATCACAGATGATTTCACAAGATTCACTCGGGTGTTTTTCCTTAGAACTAAGGATGAAACTCCTGAAATCTTAAAGAATTTCATTTTGAAAATTGAGAATCAATCTGATCACAAGGTCAAAATCATAAGATGTGATAAAGGAACCGAATTCAAAAACCAAATCCTTGATACATTTTGTGATGAAAAGGGTATTTCAAGATAATACAGTGCTCCTAGGACTCCTCAGCAAAATGGTGTTGCTGAGAGGAGAAACAGGACACTTATTGAAGCTACAAGAATCATGTTGTCTGACTCTAAGCTGCCCATCACCTTCTGGGCAGAGGCTGTCAACACAACCTGCTATGTGCAAAACAGAGTTTTGGTAGTTAAGACACATGGTAAGACTCCTTATGAACTGTGGCACAAAAGAAGACCATTCATTGGTTACCTCAAACATTTGGATGTCCTTGCACCATCTTGAATACCAAAGATCAAATAGCCGAGTTTGCTGAGAAATCAGATGATGGACACTTTGTTGGGTACTCTTCTCAAGCTCAGGCTTATAGAGTATACAATCTCAGAACTAGAATCATTGAGGAGTCAACCAATGTGACTTTCAATGAACACACACCCTGTGTAAAAGGTTTTGGTCCGGATTGGCTGTTTGATCTTGACTTAGTTACCAACTGTTTTAATAAATCTTATGAGAATGTTTCAGGATCTACAGATAACAGGTCAACAGAAGATCCTGATCCAAGATTTAAGCTGAGAAGACCAAACAAGAAGACTACTTCAGCTCCAGTGGTGATTAACCCTGCAATTGAAGCTCCCATCAATACTAGCATGACAAATACTACTGATTCAAATGAATTGCCTTCAAATTCTAGCTCAGAGGCTTGGAATTAAGGAGAAGGAACTTCAAATTCAGGAGGAGGAACTGGAGGTGGTGACAGTGATAAAGAATTTCTAGATGCTAAAAACCACTCCATTGAAGATAACATGAATGATGTCATACACTCATTGGATCAAGTCTCTCTTGATAAGTGTGCTGATGTGGTGGGAGACACCTCATTGCCAGATCAGAATTTCTCAAATTTAGATCTGTCTAACCAACTTGCTGTGATCCCTCAACTTCTGATCCACAAGTCACATCCCTCCATAAACATCAATGGAAATGTTGACTCAGGGGTAAGAACAAGAGGACAAGCTCATCACAGCCATGTTTGTCTATATTCTTGTTTCTTATCCCAGATAGAGCCGAAGAAGGTTGATGAGGCTTTGAAGGATGGAAGCTGGATTGATGCTATGCAAGATGAGCTCCTTTAAATCAGAAGACAGAAGGTTTGGAACTTATGTCCTCTTCCTCAAGGGAAGAGTGTCATAGGAACCAAATGGGTATTCAGGAATAAGAAAGATGATAGAGGGATCATCATTAAGAACAAGGCTAGGCTGGTTGTCCTAGGATACACTCAAGAAGAAGGAAGTGATTACACTGATGTCTTTGCTCCAGTTTAAGACTTGAAGCTGTAAGAATATTTCTGGCTTATGCTAGATCCAAGGATTTCAAGGTCTACCAGCTTGATGTGAAGTGTGCTTTTCTCTATGGGATGATTGATGAAGAAGTTTATATTAAACAACCACCTGGCTTTGCAGACCCAGATCATCCTGATTATGTCTGCAAGCTTGATAAAGCCCTTTATGGACTGCATCAAGCTCCAAGAAAGTGGTATGATACACTATCAACATACCTCTATCAACATGGATACAAAAGAGGTACTATTGATGGGACTCTCTTCATCAAAGAAACAAGAAATGACATATTGCTAGTTAGATATATGTGGATGACATCATCTTTGGTTCAACTAATCCAAAGCTCTGCAAAGACTTTGAGATGCTGATGAAGAATAGATTTGAAATGAGTGCCATGGGGGAACTCAATTTCTTTCTAGGAATTCAAGTGAAGTAGATTGAAGATGGCATCTTCATCAGTCAGTCAAAGTATGTACAGGACATACTTACAAGATTCAAGATGACTGACTGTAAGGTTGCAAAGACACCCATAGCCAAAAACCACTCCTTTGGTCTTGATCTTGAGGGGGAGTGTGTTGATGAACATCTCTACAGGGCTATGATTGGGTCACTTATGTATCTTACTGCTAGCAGGCCTGATATCATGTTTGCCAAATGCATATGTGCAAGATATCAAGCCAACCCCAAGATGTCACACCTAATTACTATCAAAAGGATCCGTAGATATCTCAAAGGTGCTCCAAATCTAGGCCTTTGGTATCCAAAGAATTCAGACTTCAATCTGTATGCTTATACAGATAGTTATTATGGTGGCTCCAACATGACTGCAAAGTCCACATCTGGGGGGTGTCAGTTCCTGGGTGGAAGGATAGTCTCTTGGCAATGCAAGAAGCAATCTTGTGTGTCTGCATCAACTGTTGAAGCTGAATACATCGCTGCTGCCAGTTGCTGTGCTCAAATTATTTGGATTAAGAATCAGATGCTAGACTACGGGTTCAATTTCAAAGAGACTACCATCTTTATAGACAACAACAGTGCCATCTCTATTACAGAGAATCCTGTGCAGCACTCAAGGACCAAACACATCAACATCAGGTATCATCTGATTAGGGATAATTTTGAAAAGGGATTGATAAAACTAATCAAAGTTAACACAAATGAACAATATGTCTATCTGTTCACAAAAGCGTTTGATGAACAGAGATTTAAATATCTTGTATAAGCTATTGGGATGATTAACTTTAAGTAGATTTTTCTTAATAACTTAATCAATATTATTTCTTAAAACTATGTGTCCTAGGTTGTCTATGAGATCACTTCATAAGCCCAGTTCTCTTTGGAAGAAAAACGAATTTTTAAAATGATATCTCTTAGAATGATGAAAATTTATCTTCGGAAGAAGCAAAAGTTGCCTTCGGAAGAAATTTATGTCTAAATTGTTTAAACAGCTTATCTAAGATTTACCTTTGGAAGAAATTCTTGAAGTATCTTCTGAAGCTTAAATTTTGGTATAAGTACTTAAATGCATTTTAGGAACAAATTTCTTCCGAAAGCAATTTAGTCTCGGAAGACTCATTTATTTCTTCCAAAGCCAAAATTTTCAAAACTCTTTGAAATATCTTCCGAAGCAAAATTGCTTTCCGAAGCTTTGATTGCAAAGCTTCCGAAACCAAAATTGCCTTCGGAAGCTTTTTCTACTTCCAAGAAAACTAACTTTTTGGGCGCCTTTTTCAGAAGTAGAACACACTTGAGGATTTCAAAGTTTATCTTTTTGTCATAACTTTGTCTCTAATCCAGAGTATATCTTTCCAAACGGTTCTATTCATCTCACTTCTCTCATTGTTCCTTAACCTAAATTACCCCCAAATTTCATCTTCTTCTTCTTTCCTTTACTACAAAGCTTCTTCAAATGGCCAATCTTGATCGTCGTAACGACCCTGATTTCACCATGCACCTACACCGGCAACACAATCAAGTTGCTCTGTTAAACTCTGAGAAGGATCCAAGCTTCTCTGACGTGTGTAGGTATCTTTCTTTATCTCACTACATCACCTCCCTTACAATCGATCCTCCTTTCTATGAGGATCAGTTGCTTGAGTTCTGGCGGACCTGTCAAGAGGTCACCATGGATGGGGAGAAGGCACTGTCTGCCACAGTGCAGGGGAGGACGGTTTTCATCACTCCAGCTATTATAAACACCCATTTGCAGCTAGATGATGAAGCAGGTGAGCTGTCCTTTCCAAAAGTTGCTGTCAACCAATCCTTTGCGCAGATGGGCTATGAAGGTGACTTTTCGGTCAAAACCTTCAGGAAGGAGAAGGTCTCATTCTAATGGAAAAACCTTTTCCATGTCGTCATACATAGCCTATCCAACAAACATGGAGGATGGGACCAGATTCCAGAAGACCTTTCCTTCATTGTCCATGGGATGGTTCAAGGGGTCAAATTCAGGTACTCTAAGTTTGTATTTACAAATATACTAGCAAATTTGGATTCCATAGAATATTACATGTTCCCCCGGTATGTTCAACACATTCTCAACTGTGAATTGGGACCAGAGTTGAGGGGAACAGGTAATGTTCTTAAACTTGCACACATGAGGCCCGGTATTTTCAAGATATTGAAAAAGCAAACTGTTGGGTTCTCAGGGGTAGAAACAGCCCTTGTCCCAAAAATGTTTGAGCTCATTGCTCAGGACATCCTACCAGCCCCAGCTAGTGATGAACCAACACCCTCTACTTCTCAACCTCACAACCTACCATCAAATCACCTACCAAAGAAAATCCAAACGAACCCCTGCACTTGTTATTGAGCATATGCAGGCCCCCATATCACAACCCATACAGGAGGAAGTAGAATCTCGAGCTCCCACTTCCCCTAAGGAGCAGACCACTCCCATCTTTTAAACAATCAGTGCTGAGGTTCCTCATGCTTAGCCTGATGAGCTCACAACTCCACAAACAGCCTTAAGCCATCACTCTGAGTCTCAACACTCTAGGGATCAACCTTCAGGGGAAAGCTACCATCCCCACCTCTTGATCTCAACCGCCCCATACCCAGCCTTGACTTCTACTCTGATGAAGATTTGGGTTTCAGCGAGTATCATGGCTCTACCTCTCTACCCACACTCAAGGGGAGATGAGTACTCCTGCTTCACCCATGTCTAGCCCACATCAGACACCCCAAACTGAGGTGGATATTCATATGATTATCTAGGAGATCCAAGTGGAAGAGGCTCTCACTGTTGCCAGTGATTACATCTTTAAGACCTCAACCATGGCAACCCAGCCTCTTGACACTGTTATTGGGCAGGGGAAATCCAGCAGCCAAGAACCCCATGCTGGTGGTGAAGGAGCATACCTCGGTTCACCTCCTTCATCCCCCAATGATTCTTGAACTGAAGATGGGGGGAGTCTGAAAATCAGGGTACACCAACTCGAAGACATCTGCACCCAACTGGTTTCACAGATAGGTCACCTTGAATCACAGATGACTATCTTGTAAAGGAGGGTCCATGACCAGCAACTTGAGATCACCGATCTCAAGGCCAGTTAGCTGAGAGACCTATAGGACAAACTCATCCAGGTCTACAAGAACCTGTGGATGTTATGGATCACTTCCCCAGCTCACCTACGCATGAGGGTGATGCTACCAAAAACGGGGAGGAAGTTCTGACAGCCACAGAACCTGGGAGTTCTTCCTCAAGTATGGACATACAGGACTCACCATCCTATCTTGCAGTTGTCCATGCTCAGCAACTTCCTCTAGACAGTGATCTGGAACTGCTCATCAACAACTGTTTGAGGAGGGAATACCAAGAGCAATGTCTATCCCATCTGAGAACCCAATCTGGGGTTGGGGGTATGACAGTGATAGGAAAGCTCTTGTGATCTCTAGAGCTCAGGGTCAACAAGAAATTCTCAACATCTCCACCCTGAGTTTCTATGAGAGTATAAACTTGGTAGATCTGGTACTTGTCAACCCAAGCAATAACAGACAAGCTGTCAGATTAGCCAATCAAATTCAAGACTGCGTGCTGGCAGAATTCAAAAGGAGAACTGCATCATATAGACAAAGGCTCGCAGTTGAAGCCTTTGGTCAACTGGCTGTTGAGGTAGACCCCAAGATTAGCTTCAAAGGGAAAGCCTTGACTGAAGGCCCAGAGGCTGAGACTGTGAACCTTGAGACAAGATCTCCTCCAGCACCCCATACCCTCAGTGAGGCACCAGCTGGTGATGGTGCTTCACAACCTCTCTCTGGCCAGAGCTTGACTGCTGAATCAAGCAATGAATGCCAAAGCTCTCCTCAGACTGAGTCATCAAGATCTGCAATTGACAAAGGCAAAAGGAAGATGAATCTTGAAGAGATTGAAGAAGAAAAGAGAGAGAGGAAGAGGAAGCTGAGGGGAGAGAGTTCAAGTGGTTCCCCAGGATTCATGCAAGCTGCAATTTTGGCTGCCCCTATACCAAACACTCAAGAAGATGAATTAAGGGTAGTCAGGCTCAACTATTTGGGGACCAGGAACTACAACATAGATGAACTCAACTCTCTCCCCTTATAGGAGTTAAATGAACTGGTTGATATTGAATTGTCAAAGGAGAGGAAGGAAGCAGAGGATGCAGCCTTGACCCTTAAACACAAGGAAGATATGAGGAGAAAAAGGCTTTACAAGAAGATTCTTATCCTCTCCCCAGTTCAAGAAAGTCCTGAGTCAGAGACTGTGGCTGCTGAATAACCTCAGGTAGTTGATGAAGAAGAAAGATTAAAAATGATCAACTACCTGAGTGCCATAGGTCTCTATCAGGCACCTACACTCCTTCCCTTTGTCTTATGATTGTATACTATTTGAATACAATAAGCAGCTGGAAGAGCAAGCCAAGAAAGAAAGGCAAGCTGCAAAGAAGAGGCAAAGGGAAGAAGCTGCAAAATCAAGAGCCATCATCTAGAAAAGTCAGAAAAAGTTTGCAGATAGGCAGAGGATGATGAGCTTCTTGAAGCTATATGGGTTCTTCGGAAGGAGGCTTGGTCCCATGTCTCTATCCACGATGGATGAACACATAAAGGTGATCAAGCAGAAGATAAAAAGGGGAGAGCTTGTGGACCTTCATTCATCATCAAGTCAAGCTCAACCTGAAGTTGAGGTAAAGGTTGAACCTACAAGGACAACACCACCTGCACCTGAAGCTGCACAACAGCCAACTTTATCTTCTAACCCACAGCAGGGTTCTCCTCCTTCTCCTTCTGAAACTGGGAGATAGGAGATCCCAACTGAGAGGGAATCCACTGAAGAACTTGGTACTGAAGACCAACCCTCTCAGTTAAAATCATCAGGGAGGAGAAAAAGGATGGCCAGAAGAAGATCATCAACTAAGAAGAAAAGAAGAAAGGCATCCACCTCCCAACCTCAGATAAGTCAAAATATCCCGAGGAAGTGCAAGAAGAGGACTCTCAACCAACTCCTATCATAGTAGAGCCCCTTTCTGTTGGAAGACAAATTCTATCCTGGACTTTTGCTGAAGATCCAGACAGATGGTATGTCACTAGAGATCAGGGAGAACAACATGTATACTTCACAAGTGACATGCTTGAACTCCCTCTGCATGATCTCTATGACATGAGAAGGTACTTCATGAGTCTGAAGAATCCAGATCTGCTGATGAAGAAAGGAATTCTGAAGATCCTCATGTGGACTATCCCAGTCTGAAGAACCTCTCTGTTTTGGTAGCATCAGCCTAGGGGGGTTTGTAGGAACCTCTGAAGTTAAGAGGCTGATGCAACCCAAAGATACCAAAACAACCAAGTCTTCCAACATGCACTTCGGAACAAAGGTGAACTAGATTCGGAAGTTTTACACACTCAAGAAAAATGCTAAGTGTAAAATCTTCCGAAGCCAAAGTTCAGAAGAAACTGCTGCGGAAGCTTTACACTTAAATTAGAAAAATACTCTGAGTGTAAAGTCTTCCGAAGCCAAAGACTCAACTCTTCCGAAGGTAAAAGATGAAGTCGAAGCTCTTAAGACAAAGTCTTCCGAAGCTATTTAAAGACAAGACTGATTTTCTTCTGAAGAGAGAGAAAATATACCTTTTCCATCAACTTTATCATAAAGCAACTTACTGTCCGCTGCATGCTCTGGTAGTTCACCTGCTATCACTAGTTGGTAAACTTCCATACTTTATGATAAAGTAGATAAGGTCTTCGCCTGCAAGTTTCTGCTTTTGTTCCTTTTGGCTTTTTGTAATAGGAAAGTCAGTGAGCTATGGCATGTCATAGTCACTAGTCAAAACGCAATCTGCCTTTTGACTTTAGGCTGATCTTGTTGTCTAGATTAGTCACTTCCAACTGTCTTTTTGCATATTGACGGTTGTAGGATGTAGTATAAGTAGTCTCCGGTTCTTGTATTCTAAATATACCTGCACAACACTTGTAATAGAATTAGAGAAGCAATATACAACTTCCTTGAAAATTTATCTTGTGTTCTTGTTCTTGTTTTTACTTGTGTTTGTCTTCTATCTTCAGTAAAAGTTCACAGTTTTCTATTTGAATTGTTAAGTGATCTTAAGATCCTCCTAAGTGTGTTAACTAAGTGCAAGCTTAAGTACCCTTTAACGGTCCTGCAATCATTAAAGGTAAAAATTAATTAAAATAAATTTAATCAAAATTAAAGTTAAATGTCTAATAAGAAATAAAAAACTTAAAAAGCATAAGAAAATATGTAAAAATAAAAAAAAATAATTTGAACAAGTATATTTAATAATATTAATATGCATGAGAAAAACTATATATTGTGTGTAATACACCATGTAGTTGTGTCAAATATGTTTAGTATCAGCATATCCAACGACTTTAACAATCACCTTCAACCCAAGTTCAATTGTCATCTACCCATTAACCAACACATTCGCAACCATCACTATAATAACAAATAACTTCTTTCTTAGCTAAAATATAAGAAATCATTGTTCTACTAGATATTGAAATTCAAATAATGATCAATTTTTGTAAGTCGCAACTCACTTGTGCGACTTTCACCGAAGTCACTCCACGCCGAAATGATTTACCTAGATTTACATAATTATATATTTTACAAAAACCACTTATAAACTCTAATGGTATTGTTAAACCAACTAAAAATTCAAAATGAGAAAATAAAATATTCTACAATCATATCATGTATAAAGAAAATAAACACTGAAAGTTGCATGTCGTTGATATGATCATAAAAAATGAAGATTTGAGTGTACCTGGTTTGGTGAGGTCTAGTGTGGACTTGATGTCATCGATATGATAGTCGGAGTCGTCGATTTCGCCGGCCGACATCTTTCGAATACCGATGGTATGTGTGTGTTGGGGGTGGGGTGGGGGGGGGGGGGGGGGGGATAGGGGGTAAATTCAGTTCACCGCCATCATTCATCAAACTAAGATTTGAAATGTGAAATTTGAGATTTGAGTGGCCGTCAAATAGGTAGAGAGATGAGAGACACTTAAAAAGGTAAAAAGTATAAAAATTGAATCTTATCTAAATGCCCTTAATCAGAGTTTAATCTTTTATATGGCATATAAAAATTTTATATTAAATTAAAGACTCCATAGCATTTAGTTATTTTGTAAAGTTTTTTATAATTCCAAAATTACTCTTCATAGTGTACAAGTAGTCTATACATATTAAGTATCTTAATGGGACAAAATTGTTATTTTTACCGTATTATAAGACACCATAGCATTTAGTTATTTTGTAAAGTTTTTTATAATTCCAAAATTACTCTTCATAGTGTACAAATAGTCTATACATATTAAGTATTCATAAATGAGTTATATAAAATGCATATATGTTTAAGATAAGAACATAATTTTATTCATTTGTTAAAAGATAATTTTTAATTAAAATTGATTCAATTTTTTATAATATATATTGGAAAATCTACTCATGTTTAATCAAGGTGCGTAAAACAGCTAAATAATAGTTATTGATGTTATTCTGTTATAGTCAACATATATGTAAATGAACTTTAATGCAATAAGATTATGTCATCAATGACGAACACTGCTTGATTAAAATAATATGTAAAATCATCTCTGATACATTTATAAATAGTTTCATTTCTACCCTAATTTGTTTTACAACCTCTCTTTTTTAAATATGTAATTTTGAGTAAGTCATGGTATTTTATAAATAATTATGATCTAATTTTTACATATAATACAATATTTTAATTTGATTTAACTTATACTCTCTGATAAGAACATATTGTTTAATGGTTTTGTTAAGTTTTAAAAAATGACACTTGCATATTATGGTAACATGCGTGATCAATTATATTTATATGTTAGTCCTATGATCATAAATAAAATAAATATGCACCTCCAACCATATATCAATTATCTTAACATTACCATGATTTCACACCTTCATCTCATCACTAATTACTTTAGACGATGCTCGAGCACATATGAAAGCTAATTGGTTACTTGAACCACTTTATGAAATTGCCATCTTACCAAAATTGGTAGTTCAATGAGGTAACGTGTATGCACTTTATGATACAGTATAGGGTACACTTGTTGTAATATGAAGAGGTTTGTTAATTGAAATAGTCTCACATGAAGCATGCTTATTAATTAGACTAGAAGATGTTTATAAACTTGATGTATTTACATTTGTGCTGTAACAAGTATTTTCAACACATTTTGTATATAAAAATTCTATTACTGATGGCTTTATTCAAGTTTAGGTAATTTATATTTTGTAAATCTATAACAATTTAGCTACTTTTTAAGCATGAATTTAAAACATCCGTAGCAACATGCGGACGTTTTGTTAGTTTTAGATAAATATGAATACTTTTTGATCAGTCATGGTGTTATACTTTATTTTAACAATTTAGATAATCTCTTTACTCATAGTTAGCCAAAGTGAGCCTTTTAAAAGAACTCGTAATCAAGAAAATGATGGAAAAAGAATAAAATTATCACAATGGAACGTTAACAAAATTATATGGCTATTTTATAACATTTGTTCTAATACGTAAATTATATAATAGCCAAAACTAATAACGTGGTCTATTAAGTCCTGATAGATAAATAGCTTTGATTTCATGCTCTTGTGTGATACAAGTGTCTACGCAACTTTGTGCCTAATTGTTTTATGTTGACTTTTCATCTCTCTTATGTCTTTATCATGCTTTCAAATTCAAATAGCATTTTTTTCCCTGCATGACAGATGGCTTTCTTTTTGGAGCTAGATAGGATAATGGCGAGTCATATAGAAGAAACTACTCTATATGTTAACTATTCAAGTATCAATCAGTTTTAAGCATTTAATTGATATTTAATCTGTATTAAATAGCTTATTTCTTCTTTGGGTGCTTTGTTATTTTCAAAAAGAGGACATTTCTATGTTGGCATTGACAACTTTTCCTTGTTTGACATATGCGTCGATTTCAGTTACCTAACCACGCATTAACTAGCTCATCTTCCATATACTACTCTTAGTGGTCCTTCATAAATCCTTTTCTAGTTTTCTTCCATTTTAGATACTTTCATAATCAAGGTGATTAGACATTATTCATGTTCATTTCACAACACTTTTATATTTTTTACTTTCTATGTTGTATTTTTATCAACACAACATTAAAGAATTATATTATGATAAAATTCTTTATGACGTATAACAAAAATATGTATTTAATGTTTAACTTAACTCTTACGTATATCCTACAATATAATAGAAAGTGAGACAAAGAAGGTGAAACAATAACTTATATTGGATGTGTATTTAATATTTATCTCTTAAATTGTCTCTTGTTTTCCCGGAGATATAAACTAACATATCGTCATGTGTATTAAAGGTGGCAAAATAAACGGTACAGATAAGAGGTCAAAATTATCCACATTTAATTTTTGTACATGTCAAAAGGACTCGACTGGTTTTAATTACAAGAAATGTAATTTAAAAAAACATTAGTATTTGTATAACTAAATATTGTGTGATACATGGTTATGAAAAAAAGCTTATTATTTTGATAAGAAACTATTTGTGAATTGAATAATATAATTTCTTAGGAGGTTATTCTGCAATTAAAATCAAACATTGAACAAACCGTTTAACTTAATTTTCTTTTAAATGAAGTAATTCGATCTATATGTTCTGAGTTTGATATGACTGATTCATTTTACATAGAAATTGTCTTAATGATCTAATATGTATAATACCTATATATGTTCATATAATAAACTTAATTTAACTAATTACTGAAGGGTAAATGAGTAAATATAAGTTATGATGATAATATGCTGATAAAAGTGTTGTAAAATCAATTACTATAGGAAGTGCAACTAGAAATATCTATCGATCTGCCATGATGAATTCTACCAAGTTATTCAATGCATTGAATGAAGACCCTCCTTTGGAGAAACAATATGTGGCCTGTGTTTTCATATTATTTACTCTTTTCCTCGTCTCTTGTCCTTCATCGTTCACCAAAAGTCTTCTAATTGCAGTCACGATCACCTCTCTCTCCAAACATTCCAGTTCCAGACCCACCCGCCATACGTAACTTACGTACCTTGAATTTACAAACTGGTCCCCAAACAATGGCTGGCATATCATTGGGACCCCTTGGGATATACTCTCCAAAGTCGAGTTCCAACCACAATGGCTCCAGAACCCTCCAACAGCAGGATGTGCCAACACTTGCTTTTGTGGCGCCCATTTCAACACAAGCCCTCTTCCTCTTGTTTCTTCTCTAAACTCACCTGGCAATAACTCGATCCATTCCGACCCTTTGACCGAACCAGGTCGGACCACCCACAGAAACCGTTGTTTACTTTCGGCTAACCCCCAAGCTGTCTCGGCTAGCTCTTTCTCATCCATGGTGGCCAAACTCCCTAAGCTCACGTAAATCACTGATCTTGGGGCAAGCTTATCGAGCCATGAAATGCACTTGGTGTCTTCTTCTAGAAAGCTAGTACTGGATGGATATCGAGCCATTTCGTTCAGCGGGCCGAGGGCGAAAACTGGAATGTTGTAGTGCTTCCGGAGTTTTGTGAGTGCTGAATTCTCAAGAAAATCCATGGTGTTCCAGATAATGGCTGAGGGGCTTCTAATGCGCTCCGAAAGCGCAAGCATGTCTTTTAGAACATCCTTTGATGTATTGTTAAAAGGTAAATCTTTGTATCTGAGGGGATACAGCTCCGGTACAAGCTTCCGCAGCATATAATCTGCGACGTAGATCGATCAATAGGTTTGATAATTTACGGCCGGGTTGATTGTATAAAAAGGTAAAACCATAAGTTAGTTAAGTAAATGATTACAAGCATAAATAACCCTACCTTGCACTGGAAGTTGCCCTTCCGCATGAAGCTTAGGAAGAGCAAGGAAAGCGGGCATATACGACGCGCTACAACTACGTAAAACGATGCTTGGAAGATTCAAATTCCGAGCTACTTCTTCTGCAGAATACATGATATTATCATGAATAATAATAATCGTCTGATCATTTGCTTCTTGAATCTTTTGAGTCAGGCGATCTTGTAGCTGCGTTCTGCAGTTATCGTTAAGAACTTCAAGAAACTTGGTGAAGTTAGCTGATGCATCAATGGCTAAAAAGTTGTCAGAAAGAGGAAGAAACCCGAACTCCGGATGGTTTGAAGGATCAGGTGAGTTCAATTTGGTGTGAGCTATGGTGATTGAGAACCCTACGGAATGAAGAACGCTGCCCAGTTGAAGGATAGGAGTCATATGACCTTGAAATGGACTTGCTACAAGAACAAGATGTTTACCTCGGTTTCTCTCATCTCCCATATACCTTGAGGTTTATGCAAACTCTCTCTACCCCTTTCTGGTTATATATATATATATATATATATATAAAGAGGAAGATCAACATAAGAATTAATTTTTGACATAGAAGGCTAAGAAGTATTTTTTTTTACCTGTACTATCTGTTTTAAAATTGTTGTATAACTTAATGTTGTAGTGTTTATTTTAGAATTTATGTAGCTTGGTTGAATTTTGTGTTTTGTAATTGTATTAGGTAATGTTTTTTTCTTTTAAAAAAAATTTATAGAGTTAATTACATAAAATGTTTCTGTGGTTAGCCTTGTTTTCACTTTTAGTCTTTAGGTTTGGAAAATTACAAGGACCATCCAAAGATTTGACAAAACATAACACAACATTATTAAATATTTTGTTTATTCACATATTATTAAATGAGAGGCAAATTGGTCATTTTACAAGTATTTAACAGAAAAGTTAACTCTTCATTCACGTCAGGGACCTTTTGTGATACGTTTTGTCAAATGTTAGGACCGACTTTATAGTTTTCCAAACCTGGAGACTGAAAGTGAAAACAAACCTAACCATAGAGACTTTTCATGTAAATAACTCTAAATTTGTATTATCGGTCGAAATTTGATTTTGTAGTTAACGTGAATGGTCTTTCGCGATTTATAGATCCAACCATAGGACGAATTGATTCCCTCACTACCGGAATGACTTCAATCAGCATTTTTTTTTGGCTCCGGAGAATAAGGGAACACTTCTAACAAGAAAAAAACAAGCTAAAAGATAGTTACTAAATTCTAAAAACTATATTTTTAAACCTAAATTGTAAATCTAATTGCTAAATGCTAAAAGCGAATCCGTAAAAGCTAAACGTTAAGGCCAATGTTAAACGCTAAAATCTACACCTTATAGGCAAAACACTAAAATTAAACCATAATAGCTAAAGTTAAAAACTAACCCTAAACACTAAACTTTAAAAGCTAAACCTTAAAGCTAATCTAATAATTAAACCCAGAAGATAAAAAAATAATAAGAAAAAAAGAAAAAAACAACAATAGAAAATGTATCTTGAATCCAATAAATACAACAAATGTAGTTGCAGCGTTGTGATGAAGTCCTGGCACATACACGCAACATCTCATAGGTTTGAAATCTTTCAGCAACAACCCATGTTTTTATATTTCCCTTCAAATAATAAATAAAATTTTTAATAGAAACATAAAATAAATTAGGTCAAGATAAAGATTGTATGTCCGAATCAGTAGCTAGCTGGTATTATGTTATTAGTTAATTAGCAAATGGTAAAATGAATGGCGGCAAATAGGTGCCACTTGACATGTCAGCTTGCTTAATGTTCAATAGAAAAAAATATTAAAAAATAAACAGTGATTGACATAGTAATCGATGATCTCTATCTAGAAAAGAGTAAAAACTTTGGTGCAGGCCATGTTGCTTCAGCACCGAATATATAGAAGAGATATTCCTAAACTGCTTGAAAACTTCTTACTAAACTTATGTATAGTTAGTTTGGTGTCGAAATTGTATTATCTAGGAGTCTAGGGATCAAGATGTATTTTACTAAACTTGTAAAGGGTTGTGACTGTTCTAATAAAATATGTTGTTTCCCTCCCTATATTTAAATTGATCCGTCTTAAACATTCAAGGGCTAGAACCCTAATTGTAATTCAATTGTTTTGTAATTATCTATGTTTCCATCTTCTACCAATCATAGGAAACAATTGGTATGAGAGCCTCGGCTCAATTGATTTCAAGAAATCTGTTTGAAGAGTGAATGATTTTGTTTTTTTGTTAAAGATATAATCAGTGTTGAGGGAACAATTCAAAGACTACAAAAACAAGGTGTCGTTTCGAGTGTTGATTGCGGTGTTGAAGAAACATGAAACCAAACGTTCGTTTTCGTTTGTCTATTTGTGCTTATCAGAACGAAGAATCAAAGGAAGGTATTCGGAAATCGGAAGCAATCATGAATGGCTGTTCATTTTTCATTGTATTATCAATTCAAATAGTTATGTGGTTTCTTAAGTTATGATTTTCGCATCTAACTTTATAAAAATTATGGGTTTAGTTGATTAAACGTCACAAATTTGTTCCCTCGAGTGATAGATATTAGGTTGTTAATTCAAGGATCGTTGCAGGAATTATCAATTTGATTTTAACAAGTATTGATCGCGGAATTATCAATACCTGCTGTTTAACGGATTGTTTATCGAAAGTTGAAATCGATGAACAAAGCAGAACAACTAGAAAAACTAAACGTAATAATGCAATACAATAATTGTTTTCAATTGCTCTTCATTCACAATCAATAGATTACAATTGATTATAATGCTATATGTTCTTGATGCTTGATATTGCTATATATTGTTAATGTCCTCATTGATCAATGTTCATCGATCAATATATACACCTAATTGTGTATAGATATCTTCCTATTATATTCCTATTTTCTAGCTAATATATTGCTATTCTGTTTTGATATTATGTTTTTATATGTGCGAATTCTTGCCTTGTTTATCGGCATAGGAGTTCACAGTTTACATAGGAAATTGTAAATTACATAAAGAATGTTGTTGATGTGACGTGAAATATTCTGTTGACTTAATTATCCTTCGCCATCATTGATTTGATGATATAGCTCTGACATGTTGACTTGTTGACTTTTTGTTACGTACTTGATGATTTGAAACAATACAAGTTTGTTAATCTTCCGTAGGAATTGGTCTTCCGTAAGAAGTTCTTCTTCCGCAGCAATTAGTCTTCCACAGTAATTAGTCTTCCGCATTTGTTCTTCAGTGGTTTTGCTTCCGCAGGAGTTTTTGTTCTTCAGTAGCAAGCTCTCCTTCAGCAGCTCCACGATCTTTGGTCTTGTTCTGCAATTGTTGTTCTTCCGTAGGAGATCTATGAAAGCACAAACTTCAGTTGTGCTCCGGACGGAGGAACACTTATTCATCCGTAGATTGTTCTAACACTTAGTCAAAAAAAATTTCCAAATTGACCAAGTCTGATGTTTCCTGTAATAACATAAACTAACACACATAATAATATGGGTTACCATATAATTCATGCATTACATTATATTATCAAAAAGAGAATTACAATGATTAATTACAAGAGTTGACAAGTCAACTAAACCTATACATTTGATCTACTCCTAACAATACTCTCTCTATAGGTTTAGCCTCTTGTAATCATCTGTTCAAGTCTCTCAATTCTTGAACTCTTGTCAAAATTTTGGTGTTGAAGTATCCCACAGTATTCTTTTGATCTTCATAGAGATACTTTATTTTCTTTCTTCCCATTCTCTTTAATGTTTTGTATTTCAAGCCCAGGATGTCCTCTTCAGTGGTTAATGTTACAACAAGACTATTATTAGACGCCACTTCCAGCTCATCCTGTTTTGAGATTCTCAGTTCTGTTATTGGTTCTATTTCTGCTCCCATCAGTTGACCAGCCTCAAACTTCCTTCTCTTGTAGGCCTTGGCATGGAGCTTGTCAATAACTTGAATGATGTGTACATACAAGCACATGTTATTTTGAGCATTCTGGTCATTCAGCTTTGAAAAGTACTTGTCAAGAATTTCATTTTGTTGACCACTGTTCTACATGTCTCAAAGGGAAAGAACATAAATCCTCCCATAAGCCAAAGCTTGTGAACACAAACAATTCTCCATTGAAGTTACTTCATATGGATCTTTTTGGACCAACTCATGTCATGAGTATTGCAAAGAAGCATTATTGTTTGGTGATCATTGATGACTTTTGACGATTCACATGGGTCTTCTTTCTACTTTATAAAAACGAAGCATCCCAAATAATAAAAGATCTTATCATAAAAATTGAAAATCAACTTGATCAAAAAGTAAAATCAATCAGAAGTGATAACGGGACAGAATTCAAAAATGAAAATCTAAGTTCATTTTGCACAAACAAAGGCATTGTTCATCAATTCAGTACAGCTAGGACTTCTCAACAAAATAGGGTAGCTGAAAAAAAATAGAACACTGATTGAAGCAGCAAGAACAATGCTAGCCGATGCCAAACAGCCAATTACCTTTTGGGCAGAAGCTATCAACATATCGTGCTTTGTGCATGTAACACCCGAAAATTTAAATAAAAAGAAAGGAAAAAGAAAAGTATCTTGAAATAAAGGAAACGGAGCACAAGTGGAGGGGGCCAAAGTGTAAAAAGTACAAAACATTATTATTTTATATTTAAATGGGTATGGTCGCCCATGCATCTGCCTTTACACCATTTACATTCGGCTGGACAAGAAGAAGAAAGAAGAGCAGAGTTTTCTCTCGGTTTCAAGGAAGTTGAAGCTGTATTTTGCTCTTGGTAAGTGTTTCTTTGTGTTTTTGGTTCGGTTTTGTTGGGTTTTTGACATTAGAATCGATATTTATGTGTTCTCGATGCTCGGTTGTGTGTGTTTTGTTGTGTTTTAGGTGTTTGAACTCTTTGAGCCCTCAAGTTCGGTGGAGTTTTAGTTGAAGGCTGCAATTGGTGAGTTCTAGATCCCCGGTTTTGTGTTTTTAAACTTTTTGGGGATGAAAAATGCATGTTAAAATGTTTTTAATGGTTTATGTATGAACCCTATGTATGTATGATTGAATGTTTATGTTTTATGGTTGTAAGGTTGTTTTTGATGTTTAGAATGCTAGATTTAAGTTGTAAACATGTTAGAATGTAGATTGGGTCTAAAAAAGATTTAGAAATATGCATAACCGTTGGCCATGCACCAAAATAGTACCCATACGCCTGAAAATTTGACTTAGAAAACCGAAGTGTAGTTCATGTGCCCAAATAGTATTCATGCGCCTAAGACATTTTTGCCAAATATTCTAAGTGCCAAGCTCATGCGCCCAAATAGAAGTCATGCGCCAAGAAAATTTCCAGGCGCCTAAGTGTTAGTCATGCGCTTGAACAGTACCTCATGAGCCCAGGATTGGTTCTCAGGCGCCTAAGTGTTGGCCCATGCGCGCATATAGTGTTCATTCGCCTAGAACACTTATATAAATTTCTGAAATTTTGGGAAAATAAAAATTTTAGGGTTTGACCCTGGATTGATTTGATGGTTGTATTTGTTTATTCCATGCATGTTTATGGCCTGTTCTTGTGTTCCATATTACGTATTATTATGTGGCTTTACGTGGTGTGTTTATACTCGTATGCGTAAAGTATTATCATAAATAACCGGAAAGATTAATGATAATGAAAAGTGAAACATAAAGAACTAACAAAAAGTCTTGCAAGCAAAATGAAAGGAGGTTCACAGCCACGGGTTGTCAGCTCAACTGCGTGCGGGTCAGCTACCCCATGAGGATGCATGCGGGGTCAATCATTGAGATTGACGGACCCTTGTGCTTGCCCCAGGTAACTGGGTCAGCGTCGTGCATAATGTTCGGGGTCTATTTATAGACCTCAGGCCCAATACCAGCTTCGTGCATAATGTTTGGGGTATTGCACATTGGTCTGGATGAAAGTGAAAGATAATAAAGAATGTATGAAATGAATGATGAAGGCAATAATGAATATTATCTTGTTGTAAGTATGATGTGTGATCACGTACGGAAGAAGGGTTTTTATGTTAAAGGAAGTATTTTAAGAAAAAGATATTTTATATATTTAAGCAAAGTATTTTAATATTTTAAAGCTAGAACTCACTCAGCAACGCTGACTTTTATACATTTTCAGTTGGCAAGTAACTCATCGCTGAGGATGGCACGCGGGGGAAAGCTACTTGGCGGGCAAGACTGGCATCCATTTGTGCATGATAATTATGTTGTTTTGTAATGCAACGAAATGTTTCTTTTGTAACTCATATTATACATTGATGTATTATTTGGCAACATTAAATATTAATGCAATGAATGGTTTTTGATAATCTAATCCGCTGCAATGTTTTAATTAAATGTACGTAATTTTATGTAAATAATGTTGTGGTTGACCAACTGTGAGGTTTCCGGGAACGGGACCTTACAAGTTGGTATCAGAGCCAAAGTTTAAGAGAAATGGGTAAAATATTTTCAAAACCTAAACTTAAACTGAGAATAGGACTGAATGGAGGGACGCCAACCCAAGTAGCTACATGCCATCAAGTATTTCTTTTCTTAAATAATAACCGGTATTATGTGCGTGTGTTATCTGATTTATGTGCTCTTAGTAGATTTGAGTACTGGTGTAGTCAGGATAGGAAATGCTTGGGGGATGAAGAGTAAAGTAAGTGGCTAATCACAACTGGCCACTGTAATTAGGGACTTACTATACTTGACATAAACTGAGCTATTACCTTGAATGACTGTGTTGGTGTTTGAATCTTATAGTGTTTAGAGGATGGCTGGTGGTAGATCATCGAAAGCTTCCTGAGGAGGAGTACGAGGTGGTTGTGGTGCTAGGCCACGTGCCACAAGGAACATGACAAGGACTACAGAGATGGCTCCTGCTGAGCCTGGGCTTCATCATCCAGAGGGTGCGGATGAAAGTGCTAACTTAAGAGCCTCAGTAAAGGAGGCGGTTGTGGATGAGGTGCATCAAGTCATGCAGATGATCCTACCATCTGTAGTGACTGAAGTCATCCACGTTGTGAGAGAGGATGAGAAGAAGGAGAAGGAGGAGGAGAGAAGGAAGACGACTGGGAGAAGGGAGAATGAGGGAGATCATGGTGAGGAGGAGGAACTAAATGCTAAGATGGCGGCCTCCAGTGATGAGGAGGAGGTGGTAATGCGGGAGACCGCGAAGGGGTGCAGCTACGGGGCATTCCAGCTATGCAAACCCCCAACTTTCGACAGTAATGGTAATGCTGCTGCTGCTCACCGATGTGTTAGAGAGATGGAGGCTGTCCTAGAGATCAGCGAGTGCAGGGAGGACCAGAAGGTGAAGTTAGCCACTCACTCGTTTGTAGACTCGGCTTTGTGTTGGTGGGACAACATTGTCTAAGCCGAAAGCAGCAGAGCCATCAGGAAGATGAGATGGGGAGAGTTGAAGAAGATGGTAATCGAGGAGTTCTGTCCTCACAGAGATCTTGATAAGATTGAGAGGGAGTTCTTACAGCTGGAGGCGGAAACCATGACCCACCAGCAATACACCACCAAGTTCAACAAAATGGCGAGACTGGTGCAGGATCAAGTGATGCCAGCATCAAGGAAAATCAAAAGGTACATTCAGGGGTTGCCGGCGGATATCCGCAGGCATTTAATTGCTGCCCAGCCGGGTACCTTTCGATCGATGGTAGATCTGGCGGGTAGGTTGTATGATGAGAGGGAGGAGACTGTGGTGAAAGCAAACAAGAAGGGTGGTGGTGATAAGAACTGGAGCGAGAAGCGGGTTGGACATGGTGGTTTCACCCTAAATAACAAGAAGTCAAGGGTGGATAACCAACGGGTGGTTGCGGCAGGCTTGAGGATGAAGAGGTGTGGTAAGTTTGGAAAAGAGCATACTAGGGAATGTAGGTTAGGATTGAAAGTCTGCTTCAAATTTGGCAAGCCCAGCCACGTGGCAAAAGTATGTGGGGCTATAAGATGTTATAATTATGGCGAAGAGGACCATCTAAGTAGGGATTGCAAGAAGCCAAGAGCAGAGAGTTTTGGGGCGAAGAAGCGGACGGAGGATGGAGGACAGAGGGCAAGTGCTAGAGCCTTCACGATGACCCGGGAGGAGGCCAGAGTGGTTCCCCAACGTCATGTTAGGTATGTTTCTAGTAAACCAAATTTGTGCCTCTGTATTATTTGATTCTGGTGCTAGTAGGAGTTTCATTTCTGCTGCTTTCTGTGCTAAGTTGCCTGTTAGTAGTAGATATATTGATGAGCCCTTTAATGTAGAAACTACTATTTGCAAGTCTACCAGAATTTCTGATATGATAGAAGATTGTTACATAGAATTAGAAGGCCAAAGGTTCTCTGCTAAACTATTTGTGATGCCCCTAGGCGGATTTGATGTAGTTCCAGGGATGGATTGGTTAGCAGCCTATGAGGCAAATATTATGTGTCGCAAGAAGTTGATTCGATTAATTGCGCCTAATGGAAGTTCGGTGACGGTCTACGGTGATCGAGTGACAACGGTTCCTAAGGTGATCTCGATGGCGGCGGCAGAGAAGTGCATGAAACGCGGATGTAGTGCCTACCTGGCTTATGTAAAGGATGTGGACACGTCAGTACCACAATTTTCTGATGTACCAGTTGTGTGTGACTTTCCGGAGATGTTCCCAGAAGATTTACCAAGTGTGCCACCGAACCGCGAGATCGAGTTTCAGATTGATTTGATACCCGGTGCTCAATCCGTTGCCAAAGCACCGTATCAATTGGCTCTGATGGAGATGAAGGAACTGATGGTTCAACTGTAGGAGTTGATAGATTTCATTCGACCGAGCATCTCTCCCTGGGGTGCTCCGGTCTTGTTTGTCAAGAAGAAGGACGACAGTATGAGGATGTGTATCGACTACCGAGAGTTGAACAGGTTAACGGTGAAGAACCGATATCCCCTGCGCAGAATAGATGACTTGTTTGATCAGCTCCAAGGTGCTAGTTGGTTCTCACGAATAGATCTCCGATCTGGTTACCATCAGTTGAAGGTTAAGGAGCAGGATATCCCTAAGACAGCCTTTCGCATGCGATATGGACACTACGAGTTCTCGTTATATCTTTCGGTCTAACTAACGCACCAGCTGCCTTTATGGATTTAATGAACCTAGTGTGTCAGCCAATGTTGGATAAATCAGTGATTGTGTTATTGATGATATCCTGATTTATTCAAGGAGAGAAAAAGAACATGCCGGCCACATACGTGAAGTATTGGAGACACTTAGTAGAGAGAAGTTGTATGCCAAGTTCTCTAAGTGTGCTTTTTGGTTGCATAAAGTTCAATTTTTGGGTCATGTGGTAAATTCTGAGGGGATCATGGTAGACCCAGCAAAGGTTGAGGTGGTGATGCAATGGAAGTCTCCAAAGACGCCATCCAAGATCGACAGTTTCTTGGGTTTGGCGGGCTACTACTGGAGGTTCATCCAAGACTTTTCCAAGATAGCCTCACCGTTGACCAAGTTGACCCGTAAGGACGTGAAGTTTGTATGGTGTTTGGAACATGAGAAAGCTTTTGAGGAGTTAAAGACGAGATTGACTCAAGCTCCTGTCTTGATGTTGCTCGAAGGGAACGAAGACTTAGTGGTCTATTCGGATGCTTCATATTCAGGATTGGGTTGCGTGCTAATGCAGAGGGGAAGAGTAATAACCTACGCGTCCTGACAGTTGAAAATCCATGAAGCTAATTACCCTACTCATGACTTGGAACTAGCAGTCGTGGTCTTCGCGTTAAAGATTTGGAGGCACTATTTGTACGGGACGAAGTGCACTATCTTCACGGACAGTTATGAGGACTCGGGTATTCAGCGCCACCAAGATGGTGAAGGATCAGCCACCCTCAAGTCTACGATAAAGGAAGCTATCGCTGACGAAGTCTACAACGTCATGTAGAACGTGTTAACTTCAGTGGTGACCGAGGTGCTGAGGGCAGCAAAGGATGGTGAAAAGACCAAAGATACAGAGGAGAAGGAGAAAGCTGAGGAGGAGCATCTAGCCCCAAGGTGGTAATCCCTGACGATGATAGAAGGGGGAGAAGGATACCGATAAGGGGTGCACCTATAGGGAGTTTCAGAGATGCAAATCCCCAACCTTTGATGGTAACAGCAATACTACTGCTGCTCATCATTAGGTTCGAGAGATGGAGGTAGTCCTAGACATCAGTGAGTGTCGGGAAGATCAAAAGGTGAAGTTTGCCTCCCATTCTTTTATTGACTCGGCATTATGTTGGTGGGACAACATTGTCCAAGCCGAGGGGAAACAGTCTGTTGCAAGAATGAGGTGGTCGGATTTGAAGGAACTGATACTGGAGGAATATTGTCCACATCGGGAATTGGACAAAATTGAGAAGGAGTTCTTGCATTTGGAGGCTGGAAACATGACTCGTCAAGGGTATACCTCCAAGTTTAATGAGCTGGCAAGACTCGTGCCTGATCTAGTAACCCCAGAGTCTAAGAAGATCAAGAGATACATGCAGGGTCTGCCCGTGGATTTCAGGAGGAACATGATAGCTGCTAGACTGAGTACTTTTACGTTTGCAGTAGATTTGGCCGGAAGATTGTATGATGAGAGAGATCCAGTGCCAATTCAGAGGAAGGTTGAAAAGGGTTGGAACAAGAATGGTAATAGGAAGTGATTCAGGGGAGACTATTATGGGATCGGGGAAAAGAAGATGAGGATTGATGATCACCACCCAGGATTGAGTAAAGGGGGTGACAAGAGGGAATGTAAGAAGTGTAGGAAGGTTAACTTAGATGAATGTAGAGTGGGGAAGAACCGGTGTTTTAAGTGTGGAGGAGAAGGCCACTATGCTAGAGAGTGCGGGGTACCACGTTGCTATCGGTGTGGGGAGGTAGGCCACTCAGGCCGAGATTGCAAGAAGGGTGGAGCAGGGAGCACAGGGACTCAGACTATGGGCGAGAAAGGGAGAAGTGAGAACACCAAAGCTAACGCAAGGGTATTCAACATGACCCGGGAAGAAGCCAGAGTGGACCCTGAAGTAGTTTCAGGTATGTTTCTGGTAAACCAACTGTATGCTTCTGTGCTATTTGATTCAGGTGCTAGTAGAAGTTTTTTATCTGCTACCTTTTGTCATGAAATGTATGGTAAGAATAAGAAGATAGACATGCCTTTCTATGTACAGACTACGATAGGAAAGTCTACCAAGGTGACTGTTGTGATAGACGATTGCCTCGTAGAGTTGGACGGTCGTATGTTTCCTGCTAGATTGTACATGATGGCCTTTAGGGGTTTTGATGTAGTGTTAGAGATGGATTGGTTGGCGGCCTACGAAGCGAACATCATGTGCCGAAAGAAGACGATTTGTCTGACTGCACCCGATGGCAGTTTGGATACGATACATGGAGACAAGGAGTGCATTACACCGCGAGTAATCTCGATGATCATGGCCGAGAAGTTTATGAGACGCTAGTGTGGTGCTTACTTGGCCTATGTCAAGGATATTGATAATACCGTGCCTTAATTGTCAGGCGTGCTGGTAGTATGCGATTTCCCTGATGTGTTTCCCGAAGACCTACCAGGGTACCACCTGACCGCGATATAGAGTTCCAGATTGATATGATACCTGGTGCCCAACCTGTTGCAAAGGCGCCATATCATCTTGCTCCCTCCGAGATGAAGGAAATGATGACCCAGTTGAAAGAGTTGCTAGATAAGGGGTTCATCCAACCGAGTATCTCTCCCTGGGGTGCTTCGGTCTTGTTTGTTAAGAAGAAGGACGGTAGCATGAGGATGTGCATCGACTACGGTGAGTTGAACAAGTTAACGGTGAAGAACAGGTACCCACTACCAAGAATTGACGACTTGTTTGATCAGCTCCAAGGAGCCAACTGGTTCTCAAGGATAGATCTCCGACCTCATTACCATAAGCTAAAGGTAAAAGAACAAGATATCTCGAAGACCGCGTTTCAAACTCGATACGGGCATTACGAATTCCTCGTTATGTCTTTTGGTCTAACCAATGCGCCGGCTGCTTTTATGGATTTGATGAATCGGGTGTGCCGGTCGATGTTGGATAAATCAGTGATTGTGTTTATTGATGATATCCTGATTTATTCAAGGACTGAAGAAGAGTATGCAGTCATATTCGCGAGGTTTTGGAGACGCTTAGAAGAGAGAAGTTGTATGCCAAGTTCTCCAAATGCGCGTTCTGGTTGCGGGAAGTTCAGTTTTTGGGTCACGTGGTTAACTCTGAAGGGATTATGGTGGAACCAGTGAAGGTGGAGGTGGTTATGCAATGGAAAACCCCAATGACGCCATCCGAGATCCGCAGTTTCTTGGGTTTGGCGGGCTACTACAGACTGTTCATCCAAGACTTCTCCAAGATAGCTTCACTATTGACCAAATTATCCCGTAAGGATGTGAGGTTCGTATGGAGTCAAGTGCAGGAGAATGCTTTTAAAGAGTTGAAGACAAGATTGACTCAAGCTCCTGTCTTAACATTACTAGAAGGGAATTAAGACTTGGTGGTCTATTTCGATGCTTCTTATTCATGATTGGGTTGTGTGCAGATGCAACGGGGAAGGGTTATAGCCTATGCATCCCGACAATTGAAGATCCATAAGGCTAACTATCCCACTCATGACCTGGAGTTGGCGGCTGTGGTTTTTGCATTAAAGATTTGGAGACACTATCTGTACGGGACGAGGTGCACCATCTTCACTGATCACAAAAGCTTGAAGTACTTTTTTGAGCAGAAGGATCTAAACATGAGACAGAGAAGATGGTTAGAGTTGATCAAGGATTACGACTACGAAATCCACTATCATCTGGGTAAGGCGAATGTGGTAGCCGATGCCCTCAGTTGAAAGGAGAGGCCGGAGCAGATTCGGGTAAAGGCTTGCCAGCTGGTTGTGATGCCAAATGTTATGGGTCAAATCAGGGAATTTCAAGATTAGGAGTTAAAGGATGATAAGATCAACTCCGAACGAATGAAGGGGCAGGCGACAGAATTAGGGGAAAACACCCTTGGCGTGAAAACCCACTTCGGGCGGATGTGGATTCCTTGTTATGGGGAGCTGAAAGGAAGGATCATGGATGAGGCTCACAAAACACGGTATTCCATGCATCCTGATGCTACAAAAATGTATAATGATCTGAAGAAGGATTATTGGTGGCCGGGGATGAAGCGTGATGTGGTGGAGTACGCGAGTAAGTTCCTGACCTGCTTGCAAGTGAAGGCGGAACATCAAAAACCATATGAGAAGATCCAACCTTTGGATGTACCCGAATGGAAGTGGGAACACATCACCATGGATTTCATCACAAAGTTGCATCGCACTGCGAGAGGATGTGATACCATTTGGGTGATCGTAGACCGCCTGACGAAGAGTGCACACTTTTTGCCGATCCGAGACACGTACTCGTCCAAAAGGCTGGCAGAGCTGTTCATCAAGGAGATCGTAACTCGTCATGGTGTGCCGATGTCTATTGTTTTCGATGGGGACACCCAATTCACGACTAAGTTTTGGAAGAGATTTCATGACGCCATAGGGACGAAGTTACACATTAGCACAACTTATCACCCTCAGACAGACGGTCAATCAGAACGGACCAGTTAAACCTTGGAGGATATGCTCCGGGCATGCATTATTGACTTTGGTGGAAGCTGGGATGAACACCTACCGTTGGCAAAGTTCTCCTACAACAACAGTTATCATGCCAGTATAGGCATGCCACCATTCGAAATGTTGTATGGGAGGAAATACAGAACCCCGGTGTGTTGGGGTGACATCAGGCAGAAAGAGTTGGCAGGCACCGAGATCATTGAAGCCACGTCAGAAAAGATAGAAAAGACCAAGGTGTTCATGAAGGAGGCCAAGGATACGCAAAAGTCGTACGCTGACAAGAGGTGTACGACGATCGAATTCCATGTGGGTGATAAAGTGATGCTAAAGGTTTCACCTTGGAAGGGGATTATTCATTTTAGAAAGAGGGGTAAGCTGAGCCCGAGATATATAGGACCTTTCCGAATTATTGTACGTGTAGGAGAGGTGGCCTATAGGTTGGAGCTACCCGATAAGTTAAGTGGAGTTCATCCAACATTCCATGTATCTCATCTGAGAAAATGCCTAGCTGACGAAGATATGATTGTACCACTGGAAGACATTGAAGTGAATGAACGGCTCAACTATGTAGAGCAACCAGTGGCAATCATTGACCTAAAGGAGAGGAGATTACGAAATAAAGTTGTTCCACTAGTACGGGTGCAGTGGAGGCACAGGAAGGGATCTGAGTCTACGTGGGAGACTGAGAATAAGATGAGACAACATTACCCATAACTATTCGAAGAATGACAGGTTTCGGGGACAAAACCTCTATAAGGGGGGTGGACTTGTAACACCTGAAAATTTGTTTAAAATAAAGGAAAAGAAAAATATCTTGAAAGGAAGGATAATGGGCACAAGTGGAGGGGGGTAAAGTGTACAAAGTACAAAACCTTATTATTATATGGTTTAAAACGCATGGCCGCCCATGCCACCACTTTTTTCACTTCTGCTTTTCGGCTTGAGCAAGAAAAAAAGAAAGAAGAGCTTAAGTTTCATATGTTCTTTGAAAAAGAAGCTGTGTTTTTAAAGGTGTGTATCTTTCCTATGTAATTGGTTCGATTTCAGCTGAATTTTTTAGCTTGTGAACCGATTCTTATGTGTTCTTTGTGCTTGGTTTTATGTATTGGTGTGTTTAGGCATTTGAACTCCAGGTTGCTCTCGGGTTTGGTGGAGTTTTACTCGAAAGCAGTAGAGGTGAGTTCTAGGTCCCCTCTTTTAAATGTTTTCTGCTATTTCAGGGGCTGATTTGCATATTTGACTGATGTTTTCAAAACCAGTTATGCATTTTCATGTTTGGTGCGAATGATGATTGATGTTATGGTGTGTTATGTGCTTCTCTTGCTGATCGTTTAAGTTAGGAGGTTCTAAGTGTTAAACAGAAAGACAGTGCTCATGATTAGAATGATGATTGGGTTCTGGTAATGACATAAGTTGCATTTCAGATTTATTTAAAGACTATCCGCATTTAATAGTTGAGTCTTTTGTTCATGCATATTTGTTATGTGTTCAGGCGCATTTGCTAAGTACTCACGCGCATTTGTTTTGTTCATGCGCATTTGTTATGTGTTCAGGCCCATTTGCTAAGTACTCATCCGCATTTGTTTTGTTCATGCGCATTCACTAAGTCTTCAGGCGCATTTTCTAAGTACTCGTCCGTATTTGTTTTGCCCATGCGTATTTGCTACAGTGTCCATGTATATTGCTTTAGTCATCCGCATTGGTTTTATGCGCATATCCTGACACTTAGAAAATTTTCTGAGAATGTTCATCCGCATTTGTAGTACTCACTCGCATTTGCCTAAGTTCATCCGCATTTGTCTAAAGACTTAGAATTATTCTGAAATTTTAGGAATAGGATCTAAGTGTTAAGTATTGATGAATAAGGAAAGATTATACTTAGGGATTATCATGCTTGGTTCTTTCTTATGTGATGCTTTCTCTATGTCTATAATAATGTCATGTTATGTGATTATGCTATGTGCATCTTAATAAGTATTATCTATAACAAGTGGACACGAAAGAATAAAAAGAAGAACAGTGAAACTTAATGAATGTTACCCCGGGCCCATACGAAGAAGGAAAAAGCCTTGCAAGCAAAATGAATAGAGGTGCATGGCCTTGTTGTCGTTAGCTTAACTGATGTGCGGCTGTATCGCCTATGAGGATGCACATCTGGGGTCAATCCTGGGGATTGACCAACAAATGAATGGGATCCTAGTTCATGAGCGGGCTTCGTGCCTAGCAGTGTGGATCAACTGTCGAAGGGTTAGCTACCATGATAAACGTTTGCCGACAGGGGTTCGGCATCTGTTGCAACCAACAATGTAGGCTCTTGCTATGTGCAATCCTAGTTAATGAAAGAGAAAGATAAAGAAAGAAATATAATGAATAATTTTATGATTGATTATATATATTTTTGAATGATCACCAAATGAAGTTTACAAAGTGTATATTTTTTATATATTATTAAACTAGAACTCACTCTGCAATGCTGACTTTTTATATGTATATTAGTTGGCATGTAAGGATGTTTCTGAGGATGGCACGCGGGTGAGGCTAATGATATTGTTGAATGAATTCTTTTGTAATTGTAAGAATACAATGATGTATTATTTAGCAACATCAAATATTAATGCAAGAATGGTTTTGACAACTTAATCCGTTGCGTTATTTCTATGAAATGTATTTATCTACTGTAACATCCATGGAAGTAATGGAAAGAAGGTTCCACTATAAAAGTTCCTTGGATCTCTCTTCTTGTTGCACTTGTATGATTTGGCATTATAATGAGGAATGTCCATCACAGGGCCCTCTGGAACAAGATCAGGAAAAGCTTCATTGATGAAGCATTGGATGAACCTTGGATACATCAAGAACATATGCCTTCTCCCTTCTTGAATGTTTGAGATCAGGCCATTGAACACATAAGCAGACATGTTGAATTCTCTGTTAGTGCATAAGGCATAGATAGCTGAAGAAGTAGAGATAGGGATATCATTCTAGCTAGTCTTCCTTTTTAATAGGCAGTGTTGGAATAAGTGTATCAGGAATCTCCACTGTAGGTCAACTAACCCCATGACAATCTATATTCCTTCAAAGCCTACTTCATAACCAATGTTGGCAAAGAAGGACATGATGTCATCTTCTTCTAGTTCTTGTGGAGAGTTGGCATCATCCCCAAACTATAGTCACTATCTCACAGTTTGTTCAGAGAATACCAATGTGTGATCATTAGTAATTCTTCCTGAAATAGTCCTCACACCATCAACTTCAACTAATTCAGTTGTTCCCCAGAATGATCTAATGAAGTTCTCATAGATGATGGGTCTAACAGTGATAGCATGTGTCACTCTTGTTGTAGAGATGAATCTGATCATATCTCTTAACCCTTCAGATTCAGGCACATCAGGATCAAGATTTCCACTGACATTGGGGAGCTTGCTCCAAGTGAGGTTTGCTAAAGACTCTGCAATAGAGACACATGTGTTAGTAATGTACTAACAATTATCAGATCATTCAACAAGAATCATGTTTAACTTTTCTTAGTTTGACTTTCTCAAGTCAAAATTGAGAGTTCAATGGTTACTGTTGTATAGGAGTTTGACCAATCTTTGATTTTGTGATGAATAACCATTTATGTTATGTTTTATGTTTATTTTCGATCATCTTTACTGTTTCAAACACCTTTTTACACTGAAACATTTGATTTGATTTCAACATTTTTCCAGGTTCGGTTCCCCTGTTCGTCGGGGTTAATTTAGGTTTTGAAAATCGGTTGTTCTTTGTTATTTACATTAACATCCGTTTCATTGAACTCGAGAATGCCGTTAAAATCCATTGTTCTTGGTTTATTTTATAAACTTTCTTAAACCTAGGGTTCTATGTTTATTACTGGTTCGACATTTAAAGTTTACAAATCCATCGAGAATCACCTTGTTTCGATACTACTTTGGCTAAGAATCGAAATAGAGATGGAATGGAGTTGGATGAACAATAGAAACACAAGATTTGAGATGGTTTGGATGATGATGAAGAACAGTGAGAAAATGCTCGTCGCACTATAAGTTCACTCAAATTTGAAAAGTTTTAAATGACCTTGATGAAAGTGTTTAAATAGTCGATTTAATAACTTAGTCAAACTTTGCAAGTGTGTGAATAAATGCGGAGGTTTTTATATTTGTACTTTAGCAAAAGCGGATGTTTTAATTTGTTCGCATTTGTTTACTATGTAAAATGCGAAAGCACAAAACTTTGCCAGCATTTGATACTGTAGCAAATGCGAAAGAACATTTTGACTCGTCCGCATTTTTCTGTGATAAATGTGGATGAACAATTTGACTTGTCTGCATTAGTTAATGCTGATGGATTGGATTTCTAAGTTTTGCATTATCCATCCGCATTAACTGAAGTTCAAAAACTTATCATGACAGGAGTGTGAACTCAATATTTTTGTTTTTGGTACAAATGCACAACAATGTGGTCTCCATTGATCATGTCAACTTCATTTAAGAAATGCGGATGAGTAAACGTATCAGCATAAAGAAATGCGGAAGAACAGAATTTGTCCGCATAAGTTGGTACTACAGAGAAGTTGTACGCATTTGTTTGGAAACAAATGCGGATGACTTAAGCTGTCCGCATTAGTTTCACTTTGATTTTTCATGCACCAAAACTATTACCCGCATTGGTTGAATGCATGGGCTACCTTCAGCCGCATTAACCAATACTTTTACCCGCATTAAAATTTGAACTTGTCAAAAATTAATGTTTTTGCAGAGGATAGTTTTGATAGTCTTTGCACTGATGCTTTGACTTTATGAAGATGAGTCTGTTGTTTTGATTTTTTATGAAGTTTTGACTGTTTCTTGGATTGTCAATTCTTGCTTGGATTGAATTGTACACTTGGTGTGATACAGATTTCCTAGTTTTGACTGATCTTGGACTTTTGTGCTTTCAAAAATCTGCATACACTGAGATGCTATGGTATAACTTCCACACCAACACAGTCATTTTTCGAATTTTATATTTTTAAGAAAAACAACAACTGTACACGATAATTAAAATATTTTTGAGATTTTGCTGTAACATCAGGCACAGCATCCTCAGCTTCTTCTTTTTGTGCTTCTTCTAGATTTATCTGCTGTAACATCCATGGAAGTAATGGAAAGAAGGTTCCACTATAAAAGTTCCTTGGATCTCTCTTCTTGATGCACTTGTATGATTTGGCATTATAGTGAGGAATGTCCATCACAAGGCCCTCTAGAACAAGATCAGGAAAAGCTTCATTGATGAAGCATTGGATGAACCTTGGATACATCAAGAACATATGCCTTCTCCCTTCTTGAATGTTTGAGATCAGGCCATTGAACACATAAGGAGACATGTTGAATTGTCTGTTAGTGCATAAGACATAGATAGCTGATGAAGTAGAGATGGGTATATCATTCCAGCCAGTCTTCCTCTTTAATAGGCAGTGTTGGAATAAGTGTATCAGGAATCTCCAATGTAGGTCAACTAACCCCTTGACAATCTATTTTCCTTCTAAGCCTCCTTCGTAACCAATGTTGGCAAAGAAGGTCATGATGTCATCTTCTTCTAGTTCTTGTGGAGAGTTGGCATCATCCCCAAACTATAGACACTGTCTCACAGTCTATTCAGAGATTACCAATGTGTGATCATTAGTAATTCTTTCTGAACAAACTGTGAGACAGTTTCTATAGTTTGGGGATGATGCCAACTCTCCACAAGAACTAGAAGAAGATGACATCATGTCCTTCTTTGCCAACATTGGTTATGAAGGAGGCTTTGAAGGAAAATAGGTTGTCAAGGGGTTAGTTGACCTACAGTGGAGATTCCTGATACACTTATTCCAACACTGCCTATTAAAGAGGAAGACTGGCTGGAATGATAACCCCATCTCTACTTCATCAGCTATCTATGCCTTATGCACTAACAGACAATTCAACATGTCTGCTTATGTGTTCAATGGCTTGATCACAAACATTCAAGAAGGGAGAAGGCATATGTTCCTGATGTATCCAAGGTTCATCCAATGCTTCATCAATGAAGCTTTTCCTGATCTTGTTCCAGAGGGCCCTGTGATGGACATTCCTCACTATAATGCCAAATCATACAAGTGCATCAAGAAGAGAGATCCAAGGAACTTTTATAGTGGAACCTTCTTTCCATTACTTCCATGGATGTTACAGCAGATAAATCTAGAAGAAGCACAAAAAGAAGAAGCTGAGGATGCTGTGCCTGATGTTGAGGAACAAGCACATGATGATGTTCCTACTGATGTTCATAAGATTGAAGAAGAATATCTAGCTGCTTATGATCAACAAAACTGTTGAAGAGCATACTGAATCAGCTGAAGAAAGATCGAGGCAGGTATCACCACAGCTTAATGTAGGTGGTGATCTTCACACTCTGCCTTCAGTTCAAGAAACAAAAATCCCATCACCCTTCACAGCATCACCTGCTCACTCTCTTCCATATTCTCCTACTCAAGCTCATCATATATCCCCTATCCATTCTTCACCTAAAGCTGCTGCTTTATCTGTTGATTCTGGTGAATCTACCAGTTCATCAGATGAGTCTGAATCATCTTCGGATGAGGAGGATCATGATACTAATTTTCCAAGAGCAGAGAGACAAGTACTCTTAGAGGATGGTCCTTTAGAAAGCTATGCAGAATCTGAAGTTAATCGTCCTGATGCCAAAGACGAAATGATTTCTGAGCTATTACAGAAAGTAGGAAGAATGGAGAAATTATTGGATAAAAGGTCTGGCATAATAAGGGATAGACTTCTTGAACTAGTTGAGAAGGAGAAAGAATTAAAAGAACTGAAAGCCAAACATCAATCTAAAAAAGCAGAAAAAGTAAAAGAGATTGATAGCCTTAAAGCTACCCTAGAGGAGGCAAAACAAGAAAATAGTGGTCTATTGGACACTGCAACCATCCAAACTATTACCATGGAAGAACAAGAGACTATTCATGATGTCCAAACAGATATTATAGCTGATCTTCATAGGAAAATAAAAGCTCTAACCAAAAGAATTTCTGAATTGGATATGTTGATTAAGATCAAAGAAGAATTGGCAAAAGAAAAAGATGATAAAGGTAATGATGAAGCTAATAAAGATAAAGATATGGAGGCTGAAAAAGAAAAGGAATCAGAAGAAGATGAAGGTGTCTCTAGTGAGAGCAGTGATGATGATGATAACTCTCCACTATCAAAGAGACATAGGATGACTGGAACTTCTCAGCAATCTCATCATAATAAGGTTAGGGTTGAAGAAGAAAATTTAGCTATGGTTGTCTATTTTGATCCATCCTCTGAAGAAAGAGTTGATGAAGAATCTGAGATGAAAGTACTTATTGAAGACTTAGATATGTATTCATCTGGAGAATTTATTATTGATGAAGACTTCTGGGACTTTATCAGAGAACTCAGAGCCCCAGTGGAACCCATAGTTATGATTCCTCTCAACCTTGTTCTATTAGAAGAAGAATTAAGCCTACAGCCTGTTCCTGTAGTCACCTTGACTGATGAACAAAAAGAACTTGTCAGGAAGCTATGTGAAGAGCTTAAAGAAAAGGAAACTACTAAAAAATAGAAAGAAGAAGCTAAAAAGCTTGAAAAAGATAAGAGGAAACAGGAAGTTGAAGCCTTTGTTCCATCTTCATCTGGTCCTTGATTACATATGTATTCCAGAAAGTGGAAATATTTATCTGAGAAGGCCAAAGGCAAACTGCCAATGGTAGAAGAGGAACCAGCTGTTAAGAAACAAAAAGATGATCCAAGAAGCCTTGCTGCTATTGCTAAATTTTTAGAAGAGCATGAGAAGGCTGAAGAAAAATTGAAGAAGAACATTGAGTTGATAGTTTTAGAAGAAGGAGAGATAGAAGAAGGATATGATGAAAGCATCCTTAATGAACCTTTGGTCAAAGACAACCTTACAAAGGTCGAATCATTAGTTGAGGAGATGGTTGAGAAGGCACAAACATATGATCTGATGGTTAAAGCCATGTTCTTGATTAATTATGGTTATGATACTGATGAAGTATTTAGGATGACATATGAGGATATGGTGAAGAAGTGAACAAGATGCATAAACTTCTAGACCCTACATATGTATCTGACTATGAAAATAAGATAGCTAGGTCCCCAATCTCTTTCACTGCTACTCTGTCTCAATAGTAGCAAGAGCCTCAATCCTATTATCCTGATCCCTATAGCATGATAGACAGGGAAATGAAGGATTATCTATCTACTCAAGCTTTTACCAAAAGAAAGCTGGGTAATATGAAGACAAATTCTGTCAGAGCTGCAATTCTCAAAATAGTCAAATACAAGAGAGAAAGATTAATGGCTATTGAAGTTGTAGGGAGGAAACCCAGAACCAGAGTTTTAGCTCAAGGTTTTCAACTCACTACCAAAGACCATGATGTCTTGGCACCCATGCTCCACAAAAATCCTAAATACCAAAGACCATGATGTCTTGGCACCCATGCTCCATAAAAATCCTAAATGGTTTGCTGAACCCTCTCAATTGAAGCTACATGAAAGGTTAACCACTTTAGAGATGATTAAGGGTGTGTCTGCTCCAGAAGGCAAAGTCGATGTGAAAATTATTTCCTGGAAGTATGACAGTGATTGGAACATGTTTATGGTTAAAAGAATCTCAAGGTGCGTTAAGTTCTTCACAGAGTACACTGCTCTGGTGAACTCCCTGCAGATTCATGATCTAAAGGAATTAGCTGAGCTGGAATTAATCAATCATCATGCTATGTATAGAGGATATGAGTTTGAAGACATTCCAAAAATTTTCAAGAAAACAAATAACTTCAAATCTCTAAAGGCTATCTGTATAAGGAAAGACAAATCCTTCACAAATCCTCATGAAAAGAAAAAGAAGATAAAAGGCATTGAAGAGTTGGTATTTCCAGAACTGAATGTAAAGCCAACTGAATCATTGAAAAGAAAGATGGTAGCTGGAACCCACAAGTCAAAGCCAATCTCAAATGTGTTTTATGATAAAAAGACTTATGAGTTGGTGATTGAAAGAAAATGGGGAGGAAAGGAAGCATCTGACATACGGCTGTTCAGTGGATATGAGGTGAGGTTGCTAGATGAATCCTATATCCACTACATATTCACAAGACACCTCAAAGAAATAGATAACAAGCTTGGAGAAGCTGATATGTATTTCTTTTTGAAATGCATCAAAATTCTAAAGATGGCCTATGACAGAATCAATAAAAAGAAAGAACAAAGAAAAACAAAGAAAGTTCCTCTCCAGCTAGGAAATATAGTAAAGCTTCAGGTAGATGCTGATGGCTCTCTGTTGATTCACAGAGATGGGCTTTCCACTATCTCTGTGTGGGAACCCATACTTCTAAGACAGATGCCTATTGAGGCTATTCATAATATGTGCCAAATGAAGATTCGTGTTCTGAGTCGAGACAAGATGAATGTGGCCAGATACTTCTCTAACATGATCAAGGCTATTTTGGATCCCTCACTGGCTGAACCTCAACCTTCTGTAGAAATAGAACTAGCACCAGCTCCATCATCAGTCCAAGAAAGTCTAGCACCTGCTCTTGAAGAACCACCAGAATCTTCACAACCTCCACCACCCTCAAACCCTTAAAGTACATTGGCTGTATAATCCTTAGGGGGAGTATTGTTGGACCGTGAAAGGATCATACATGCCAATTCAAGAGGTGGTTGAAGGTTGTTCTGGATGGAAATCCCTTAAGTCCAAGAAGAAATGCGGATGAAGATTTAAGAAGAAAAAGACAAGTGTTGGGTGTTCGTAATAGTAAATGCGGAAGACCAAAGAACAAATATGGTCAAGTATTTGTTCATCCGCATTAACTAATGCGGACAAGGAAAAACAAATACAACTAAGTATTTGTTCATCCGCATTAACTAATGCGGATGACTCAGTCAATGCTGAAAACTTAATAAAAGAAATGCTGATAAAGACAACACATCCACATTAGTTAATGCGGATGCACATTTACAAATGCTTATCCTATTTTGTACTTAGACTAGTATTCTGATGTGTAGTTATCAGGGTAGTTTAGTCATTTTGTACAGGCATTGTATCAGTGTACAAATAGAATAGTATACACTACTTTTGTAAGCTTACACACAGAAGTTTCACAAGTTTCACAAGTTTCACAAAAGTTTCCACAGATACTATTTAGTGCGGCAAACCCTAGCACTCTTTGTATCTTGTTTACCAATATCAATATACAAAGCATATATTAGTATTTTCACCATTTAATGTTCTTTGATTTAGTATTTCTGCTACTTAATCATTGACTCAATCATCATATTCTATCCTTGTTGAGTCACATCAACTGAGATTCCCATCTCGGACCTAGTCATGTTTTAAGTTTAGGATGTCATGCATACTGCTTGGTTATTGCTGATGATTTTTCCAGATTTACTTGGGTTTTCTTTTAAGCAACCAAAGTGAGACACCTTATTTATTGATAAAGTTCATGACCTTAGTGGAGAATCAGACATACAAAACCATCAAGTGCATTCAAAGAGATAACGAAACAGAGTTTGACAATCATACTGTAAATGAATTTGTGATTCTAAGGGGATAGCTAGATAATTCAGCTCTACGGGAACTCTACAACAAAATGGAGTTTCTGAAAGACGAAACAGAACTTTAATTGAAGTTGCCAGAACAATGTTATCAGCAGCCAAATTATCATCATTCTTTTGGGCTGAAGCTGTTGACACTGCATGTTATGATCGGAATCGTTGTTAATCAACAAACAACAAAATATGACTCCTTAAGAAATCTTTTTCAAATGCAAACGTAAAGTCAAATATTTTAAAACATTTGGATGTTGTTGTACTTTGTTAAACACGTCTGATTCTAAATCAAAATTTGATAAAAAAGCTAATGAATGTTATTTTGTTGGATATTCAGCCAACAAAGTTGCATACCGGGTTTATAGTAAAAGGTCTAAACAAAAAAATGAGTCATTTGATATAGATTGGCATGAATATAACAAAACAGATGCAGGTTCTTCTCCTTCATGGATATACGATTATGCTTTTGAAACTTTTAATTGATCTTCTATTGTTTCTACAGTTTATCCACCTTTGACTTAATCAATTCAAGATATCATTTCTAATGATATTGGATCAATGTCATAGTTAGCTTCAAGGGGTATTAGATGGATGTCAAAACTGAATTCTTGTATGGTGGAATGAAAGAGGAAACCTATGTTTGTCAACCACCTGGTTTTGAAGATCCAGATCATTCTGACTATATTTATAAGTTATACAAAGCACTCGTGCTTGGTATGCCACCCTCACTGAACATTTGCTTACAAATGGTTATACATAGGGTGCTCTTGATCAAACTTTATTCTTACGAAAGACTGGTGATGATCTCATTCTTGTTCAAGTATATGTCGATGACATTATTTTTGTATCTACCAATGATGATTTGTGCAAGGAATTTGAAGCTGTGATGAAAAAGAAATTTGAAATGAGCTCTCTTGGGGAAATGTCGTTTTTCCTAGGAATTCAAGTTAAGCAAGATGACCAGGGGATACTGATACATCAAGAAAAATATGTTCATAGTATCCTGGACAAATATAAATTTTAGGACTCTAAGATTGCTCCCACTCCAATGACTTCTCATCCTACTTTAACTCCTGATCTCACGAGTGAAAATTTTGATAAAAATTTGTATCGATCAATGATTGGATCTTTGATGTATCTCATTTCCAGCAGACCAGACATCATGTTTCCTGTCTATCAGTGTGCATGATATTAAAGTAATCCAAATGAATCTTACATGAAAGCTTCATGCGGATTTTCAAATACCTAAAGGGCCAACCAACACTCGGCCTTTGGTATCCTAAGACTTTCGATTTCAATTTATATGCTGATACTGATAGTGATTATGCAGGATGTAACTTTGATAGAAAATCCACAACTAGTGTGTAAGGATCAACACCTTACAATGATCGATCTCGTGACAAAAATGCGGAATGTTGACATGTTGGACCAAAAGAACCAATGAGCCTGATCAGAAAAACCTTTAAGTCCCACGGACATTACAACAACTGAAGTAGTCTGCAACAGCTGAAGACATCAGCTGATAACAAAGTCTGAAGTGAAAGAGCTGAAGACAAAGTCTGAAGACAAGAGCTGAAGACAAAGTCTGAAGCTAAAAGAGCTGAAGACAAAGTCTGAAGTGAAAGAGCTGAAGACAAAGACTGAAGACCAAGTTTCAGATGATTGTCACAACAGCTGAAGAAGACCTCTTCAGTAGTTGTGATGGTTTCCTTTCAGTAGTTGTATTTTCTTTTCTGTACTTGTAGTTTCAGTAGTTTTATGTTTCTTCGTGTACTTAGAATACTGAGATGTTCTCAGTTGTTGTGAACATTCTCAGTAGTTTGCTTACTTTCAGTAGTTTGTAATAATTCTGTTAGACGTCACTATCAAGTGACATCAGCAGACGTCACATTCCTATATATAAGGAATGCTGACCTAATTGTAATCGGTGCAGCTTAGAAAAACCTAGCAGCCGCCATACCGAAGCATGTGTGCATGAATGTTATTATCCCGTTGCAGAAAACCCTATTTCTATATAACCGTGTACTGTTCCATTGAATATTTATTGTGTTCTTGCTATATTTGTTTAATTCTTTTAATTCTGGCTCTAATTCCGCTGTGATTCAACTCTAATTGATCAAACTTAGATCACTGATCCTGACATGACATCACGAAATAAGATTGAATAGTAATTGAAGAACACAAATACAAATGTAAATAAACTTTGATTGTATTGCTCTCTGACTTAGAAACTATTACAATGAGTGGGAAATCAGATAATGACAAAAAGCTTCTAAAATACATTACAAAACTTCTTCAGATAATGACAAAAAGTCTTCTTCAAACTCCTCAGCAATGATCTTCTGCTGGAAAGTATAAAATTCTCTCTCATAAGCTTCTTCTACAGCTGGATCTAATATTATATACTCAGTGGTATCATCAGGACTTGATCCGAAAACATTGTCAGAACCCGATGACCTAGAAGCACTAGCTGTAGAGCCAAAATCACCTCCTTGGTCATCATCATCTCCATCATCCTTTTTATCATCCTTCTTACTATCATCACCCTCATCACCATCATCACCATCATCATCCTCATCATCATCAACCTCTTCTTCATCACTTGATGCATAATCAACCATATCTAAACCATCATCCTCATGTACTGGACTAGAAATAGGAACATCATGCTCAGGCTCAACAAATGCCTTTCTAGTAAAAACCATAGGTTGATCCTCAGTAGTCATAGGATCATCAGTGATAGGTGACTCTTGATCAACATTAGTAGTCTCTGTTGTCCCTTCTACAAAAATGGGATCAACATCATGCTCTGTAGTGTTAATAGGATCTTTAGCAACTATAGGATCAGTAGTTTGCTATCCACTTCATTCTCCAACTTTAGTGGCATGCTGTTGTGATGTTGAAAAATGCACACATAAAGTGAGATCTCTTAAGTTCTGCTCCAGAATCTGAACATAGCTAAATATGAAGTTTTGCTGGTGTTCAAGACTCTTAGTCCTCTCATCCTTTTCAATCAACTATCTTTGCATATCATCCATGATCTGTGTATTCTCTAACATCTCCCTCTCTAATGTACGTACATGCTCGTCGGTGAACTAGTCGAAGCACTAGTACCATGTCTATGCTCAGGAGTGGTGTTAAAAAAGTCTTCCATACAAGCAGACTCTTCATTTCCTTGATCTCTTGGGGGTGTACTCAACATGTCATCGGTAGTAGTGGGCAAAGCAGATGATGTTATAGTAGTTGATTCTGTAACAATCACTGGTGTCTTTGTTGGTGCAGCCTCACTAGCTATGACGGGAGTCTCAGATACAGTCATATCATCATCTGTCAACACAGTGATCGCTAGGGTCTGATGCTTTCGTAACACGCCTCGTCCTTTACCCGTCACACATGGACTGTCACACGCTCTCTTAGCCATTCTCTTCTTCCTTCCTCTAGAAGTAAGTACATGCTTAGGAATAAAGTCAGCATCACGATCCTCAGCAGTGCATTTAGCTGGAGTTTCTTGCACTCTGGGATGCTCTTGCAGAACATATGGCATGTTCCCAATCTGATCACTATCTGTTTCGCTCCCAGAACTAAAATAAGAATCTTTCTCAGCATCGATAGACATATCCGCTAGCTGTGAGCTCAGGAATAGAAGTTGAAGGGCTAGTTTGTTTAGCTTGGGTGGCCACATCCTCAGTCTGTGGTGCCTCTTCCTGATAACCTTCCACAAATCTCCCATGTTTGGCAAAATGAGAAACATCCCATGCGTTGCCCCTTGCTCCCAGTAAGTAAGTGAAGATATCTTTCTTCATCACCATGACAACATAGGTAGATGAATCAGATACTGCTAGCTCAGGGTGAGCAGCATTCACTATAAGTTGAATGAAATGTGGGTACATGATGAACTTCTTCCCCAATATAGCTATGACGTTCTTCTGCATCTCTGTGAATATAGCCTTAGATATGTTGTAGGGTAAGTCATCGACTATAGATATCAGCAAGGATCCAAATACAGCACTCAAACCATCCATGCCAGCTTTCAGGTTACTGAGGCAATGTATCACAACATGAAACAAGTACTTCCAAAAAGGAGATACGTACTTCTTCTCCAGAGATGGATCCCTGTGATCACATCCCATCCTCTTTAGGGACTCCCTTTCCATATCATCATCTATCTTGACAGGCGCGTTGGGTTAATCCTCTAACAATAATACAGTGTTAATCACTTCGGCAGTGATAAAAACCCTCTTTCCTTTGACTGTGGCAGATATACAGGGTTCGCCAGCCTCGTCTATCTCATTGGCAGCCGATTGCCAGAACTGATCTATAATGTCTGAGAATATGGCAGGGTTAGTTGTGATAGCATAGTGAATCTTTGATGTCTTAAGACCATCAATAAGCGATCTGAATAACGCCTTTTCATCAGGAACCTCACCAAGATAAGCAACCACATTATTGTTTTTGTTAAAAACTATAGGTCTCGCCATCTGAAACATTAAACAAACTTGATAAGTACATAAAGATTTTTTATACTTAGAAACAAATTTCACACTTAGAAAAATTTTGAAAAATTAGACTTCTCGTACGAAAACTCAAGCTATTCACGCGATAGCATCATAAATCAACTGAGTCTGAAACTGATTCAACTTCTCGCGCGACAATATCAGGAGTCAACTGAGTTTGTATCTGAGTCAACTTTTCACGTGACAAGTCTACTTTTCATGCGAGTTCTATGTGAATTTGAAAGTTCTCGCGTTTGTTCAAATTCAAATTATTGTTTGCATGTGAAAAGTCTGTGTAATTTCAGATTTTCAAAGAGCTATTTTCAGAGTGTTTTAACCGATAATACATGTTCATTAGGTGTCATCTAAGTCACTATTAAGGTTTATTATGTTTAACTTTTTTAATTTAAGATGTATATGTCCTATAAGATTCGGTCAAGAATCAAACACATTTAAATCTATGCAAACAATGTCAATATACATTATCAAATTATTGGATATCAATATGCGACCACTATGAACACTTCTTTTAATGAGGTTTCAACACTTAAAATTTTTAGAGTGCAATTTCAGACAGTTTTTGTGCGAATAGTGACTTTTCGCACAACTGTAGCATTTAAAGCCTTCTGACTTCTCGCGCGAGAAGTCAGAGTTCTCGCACACTTGAACATTTCGTACCTTTTGAACTTTTCGCACGCGAAAAGTTCAATTTTCTTTGAATTTTAAAACTTTTCAACCTTTCAAATTTATTCATTTTATTAATCCATTTGATTTGTTATGAAAATGATTATGGTTAACTAAGTTTGTACAATTATCCATGAACCCTTAATTTTTTCAAAATTTTGTAAAAACAAAATAAGTGTAAAACAAAGCTTAACATAAACGCAAACAGATATTTCTCTCTACACTAATAACTTCAATTTTTTTCTTGTAAATTTTCAAGTATAGAATCATATTTCTTATGAAATCGATCATAAACATCATCCAGCTTTATTCAAGTAAGACTGGTTATGTTGATTGTCAATATATTTTGTCTATTTTAAACTTAGACTTCAATATTTTTACTTGAACACATGTTCTGTGATTTTATCATGTTTAGATTGAGTTATAAGAAATCTATGAATCTCAAGAATCCTGTAGAACTCTTATCCAGCTTCAAGACACTTTTGAGATATTAAGTCACCCCAATTTGACTTAAACCTTTTACCTCTAATCAGCATTTCTAGAATTATTTTTCTCTATTATATTATCTATTTAGAGTATAACTAGCCAAAGAAACGTTTCTGAACACAGAATATTAACAAGTTTTAGGACTTATTAACTGCCAATCGGACTTACGTTTTGCCCTGGCAAGACGTTTAGGACTTATATTATGCCAAATCGGACTTACATGCCCCATCTTTTGATTTTGCCTCCTGTGTCAGAACATATTCTCAAAAAGAAAATACTTATCATATAGTATATATGTCTATGACATATCTTTTATTATTGCGCTCATTGGTATCTTTTATTCCTATATGGCCTTTTTGGCATCTTTTTGCTCTTGTTGATAATATTCATTTTCTCTTTTTGTCTTTGCTTTTCATATCTTTTTCTTCTTTTTTATTTATATATACATATTTCATTTTTCTTCTAAGAAACACCGAATCAGATAGTAACTGCCTTCAGTATGACTAAATTGTAACTCTAAGTCTGTTTTAGCATGAAATCAATGTTACCATAAAACCTTTATGAGTAACCAACTTCAATCATTTTGAGTTTACTTTAAGTGTATCACAGATCATAGTGCTTTTCCGTCTTGGAAGTCAAGCCTATCAACATATCAAACATAATCCAAGTCAGTTTCTTTTATGCCTAAAGATGTAATGAATCAAAATTAAGAAATGTACTATTATTTTCTATATATCCTTGAAAATTTTAATTTTCTTAATATGTAAAACAAAATATATTTGCAAATTTTCTTTTACTCCCCCTAAGAACAAAATTCTTTTTCAAGACATTTTCAAATGTTTAAGAACAAAAATCTGTTTCAAGACATTTTCAAATTTTCTCCCCCTAAAATTGTGATTAACTGCAAGAAAATAACAATTTTACCTAGGAATGAAAACAAATTTTGATAAGGGGTGTTTGTATAAATGTTAACTAAAGTTAATCTTTCCCAGAGATTGGACTAAAAGATCAACTCTGGAATGATCAAATGCATTAGTAAACAAATCAACAATGTTGTTTTCTGATGGAACTAATTCTAAATGGATGAGTTTTCGATCAAATTGTCATGTATAAAGTGCATGTGGATGTCGATGTGTTTTGTCTTTGAGTGTTGGATTGGATTCTTCACAATATTTAATAATGTAGTGTCATCACACAAAATTATGGTGTCATAAAGATTAAGGCCATAATCAAGAAGTTATTGTTAAATCCAAACAATCTGAGAACAATAACTTGATGCAGCCACATATTCAGCCTCTGCAGTGGATATGGATACTCTCTACTACTTCTTGCATTGCCATGAAAGCAACCTGTTTAATTAACATCCACCGGTGGTTGATTTCCTGTCCAAGTTACAGCCTGCATAATCACTATCAGTATAAGCATATGGATTGAAATCGGAACTTTTAGGATACCAAAGGCCGAGTGTTGGTTGACCCTTGTGATATTCAAAAATCCGCTTGACAGCTTTCATTTGAGATTCATTTGGATTACTCAGACAATATGCACACTAACAAATAGGAAACATGATGTCTGGTCTGCTAGCAGTGAGATACGTCAGAGAGCCTAACATTGATCGATACAGATGTGGATCAACGTCATCTCTAGTGAGATTTGGAGTTAATGTAGGACGAGAAGTCATAGGAGTGGGAGATGTCTTGGAGTCTGGAAATTTGTATTTGTCTAGAATACTGTGAATATTTTTTTTTGATGTATCAGTATTCCCTAATCATCTTGCTTAACTTGGATACCTAAGAAAAGCAACATTTCTCCAAGGGAACTCATCTAAAATTTCTTCTTCATCACGGCTTCAAATTCCTTGCATCAATCATCATTGGTAGATCCAAAGATAATATCGTCCACATAAACTTGAAAGAGAATAAGATCATCACCAGTATTTCGTAAGAATTAAGTTTGATCAATTGCACCCCGTGTATAACCATTTGCAAGCAAATGTTCAGTGAGGGTGGCATACCAAGCTCGAGGTGCTTGATGTAAGCCATACAGTGCTTTGTCTAACTTATAAACAAATTTCGGATGATCTGGATCTTCAAAACCAGGTGGTTGACAAACATAAGTTTCTTCTTTCATCACGTCGTACAAGAAAGCAGTTTTAATATACCTTGAAGTTCTTGTATGAAGCATATGCTAGAAAAATACGTATAGCTTCTACTCTTGCAACAAGACCGTATACTTCTTCATAATCAAGCCCTTCAATTTGATAGAATCCTTGAACAACAAGTATGGCCTTGTTGCTAACAATCACATCTTTTTCATCCATTTTGTTCTTAAAAATTTATTTAGAACCAATTGGCAACTTACCCTTTGGCAGTTCACAAAGATACTAGACATTTAGCTTTTTAAATTGCATCAACTAGTCTTGCATAGCCTCTACCCAACTGTTTTCTTTTAGGGCCATCCCAACGTTCTTTAGTACAATCTATGAGATAAAGCATGAATACAAACATGTATTTATTGTGCCCGCTTGACTTCGAGTTCGGACACCCTGTGATAACGGACCAATGATTGCTTCACTTGGATGGTCTTTATGAATTCTCAGCTGTGGAATGGCATCTTCAGAAATAACATCGTCTAAGTTAGACATGTGACCAACTGATTCTTCAGCAATGTTCCCTCCTTCAGGTTGATAAACAATATCTTCCTCTTGAAGATTATCATTGACAACAGATAGATCTTCAAATGGTACCTGAATCGTATCAATTGGATCAACTTATGTATAAGAAGAACTCTGATTAGAATCTTGTGGAGCTTGTTCAACAACTGGATCAGAATAACATAAATCAGATACAGAAACAGAATGTGGAGCAGCTGCAACATTTGAAGAAGAAGGTATATTTGAAGATATTCATGTTGCTGGAGAAATGATAGATCCAACATCATCAGCAAAAATATATTGAATTGAGGATGTCAAAGGCGGATTTGCTATAGAAACAACAGATGATCGATTAAATGTTTCAAATAATGAAGCATAATCATATACCCATGAATGTACTGAACCTGCATTGTTTTGTTTGATTCGTGACAATCAATTTCAAATGACTCAATTATTTGTTTAGATCTCTTATTATAAACCCGATATGTGACTTTGTTGGTTGAATATTCAACAAAATAACATTCATCGGCTTTTCACTTAAATTTTGATTTAGAATCAGATGTGTTTAACAAAGTACAACAACATCCAAAAGTTTTGAAATATATGACTTTGGGTTTATGTTTAAAAAGATTTCATAAGGAGTCATATTCTGTTGTTTGTTGATTAACACATGATTCTGAACATAACACACAGTGTTAACAGCTTTAGCCCAAAAAAATGATGTTAATTTGGCTGCTGATAACATGGTTCTGGCTGCTTCAATTAAAGTTCTGTTTCGTCTTTCAGTAATTCTATTTTGTTATGAAGTTCCTATAGAACTAAATTGTCTTTCTATTCCCTTTGAATCACAAAACTCATTTAGTGTACGACTACAGAATTTGGTTCCATTATCACATCGAATGCACTTGATTGTTTTGTCAGTCTGATTCTCCAAAAGTGTTATGAATTTTATCCGCAAATGAGGTGTCTCATCTTTGGTAGCTAAGAAGAAAACCCATGTAAATCTCGAAAAATCACCAGTAATGACTAAACAATATGCATGACATCCCAAACTCAAAACACTAACAGGACCAAATAAATCCATGTGTAACAGTTGAAGAATAAAGTCAACTTTGGTATGAGCAACTAGTTTATGAGAAAGTTTGTGTGGTTTGACTTTTGAACATGACAGACAATGTTTAGTTAGTTGAAATTCTTTCAAAGGTAAGCCTATAACATGATTTTCTCTAACCAACTTGTTCATATTTTTAACATTTACATGTCCAAGGTGACGATGTCATAACATTGTATCACTTTCTAAGGCTTTAAATAACAAACACGACATAGTTACAAATGAATATGAACCATTCATATCAAGTAAGTATGTGTCTTTGTCTCTTGGTGTTCTTAATAAGATCCATTCATTAGGAATTACAAATCCAGGTTTTAGAATAAGATATTCTTTATCAGTGAAGTGTGTTGAATACTTTTTGTCATAAATTTAAGAGACACTAAGCAGATTATGTTTTACTTCCTCTACAAAATTTACATCTTCAATACATAACACACCATTCGACACTGTAGCTTTCTTTGTAATCTTACCACCTTTGTCTCCTACAAAGATAACATATCCTTTGTTGTAAGGTTGTGCAGGACCGTTAAAGGGTACTTAAGCTTGCACTTAGTTAACATAATTAGAAGGATCTTAAGATCACTTAACAATTCAAATAGGGAACTGTGAACTTTTATTAAAGATACAAGACAAACACAAGTAAAAACAAGAACAAGAACACAAGATAAATTTTCAAGGAAGTTGTATATTGCTTCTCTAGTTCTATTACAAGTGTTGTACAAGTATGTTTTTGAATACAAGAATCAGAGACTACTTATACTACATCCTACAACCGTCAATATGCAAAAAGACAGTTGGAAGTGACTAATCTAGACAACAAGATCAGCCTAAAGTCAAAAGACAGATTGCCTTTTGACTAGTGACTATGACACACCATAGCTCACTGACTTTCCTATTACAAAAAGCCAAAAAGGAACAAAAACAGAAACTCGTAGGAAAAGACCTTATCTACTTTATCATAAAGCATTAAAGTTTCACCAAATGATGATAGTTGGTGAACCACCGGAGCATGTAATGGACAGTAAGTTGCTTTCTGATAAAGTTGATGGAAAAGGTATATTTTCTCTCTCTTCAGAAGAAACTTGATCCAATGAGTGTTTTACATCATTCATGTTGTCTTCATTGGAATGGTTATCAGCATCAAGAAATTCTTGATCAATGTCACCACCTTCAGTTCCTCCTTCATTTGAAGTTCCTTCTCCTGAATTCTGAGCCTCTGATCTGGAATTTGAAGGCAATTCATTTGAATCAGCAGTATTTGTCATGCTAGTGCTGATGGGAGCTTCAATTGCAGGGTTAGTCACTACTGGAGCTGAAGTAGTCTTCTTGTTTGGTCTTCTCAGCTTAAATCTTGGATCAGGATCTTCTGTTAACCTATTATCTCTAGATCCTGAAACATTCTCACAAGATTTGTTAAAACAATTGGTAACTAAATCAAGATCAAATAGCCAATCCGGACCAGAACCTTTCACACAGGGTGTGTGTTCATTGAAAGTCACATTGGCTGACTCCTCAATGATTCTAGTTCTGAGATTGTATACTCTATAAGCCTTAGCTTGAGAAGAATATCCTACAAAGTGTCCATCATCTGATTTCTTAGCAAACTTGGCTATTTGATCTTTGGTATTCAAGATGGTGCAAGGACATCCAAATGTTCTGAGAAAACCAATGAATGGTCTCCTTTTGTGCCACAGTTCATAAGGAGTCTTACCTTGTGTCTTAACTACCCAAACTCTGTTCTGCACATAGCAGGCTATGTTGACTACCTCAACCCAGAAGGTGATGGGCAGTTTAGAGTCAGACAACATGGTTCTTGCAGCTTCAATAAGTGTCATGTTTCTCCTCTCAGCAACACCAGGGAGCACTATATTGTCTTGAAATACCCTTTCATCACAAAATGTATCAAGGATTTGGTTTTTGAATTCGGTTCCTTGATCACATCTTATGATTTTGACTTTGTGATTAGATTGATTCTCAATTTTCAGAATGAAATTCTTTAAGATTACAGGAGTTTCATCCTTAGTTCTAAGGAAAAACACCCGAGTGAATCTTGTGAAATCATCTGTGATTACCAAATAGTATGAGATCCTTTCTAAACTCATTACACTGGTGGGGCCAAACAGATCCATATGTAACAAGTGTAGGGGAGTAGTAATCTAGTTCATTTCCTTTGGCTTGTGAGACACTTTGTGTTGCTTCCCATTCAGGCATGCAACACAGTGGTCATCACTTGTAAACTGTTTCTTTGGCATTCCAGTTACCAAATCATTCTTAATCAGTTTATTCATGTTGTTAAAGTTTACATGGCACATTCTTTTATGCCAAAGGAAAGACTCATCACTATTTTCTTTAGATAGAAAGCAAGAAATCTCTCCAGAGGGAGATGTTTCCTGCAAGTTCATCTTGTACATGTTCTTTTTCGTAGGGGCTTTGAGTAAAATATGCTCTTAAGGAATGTCAACCCCAAGCTTGAGAACAATGCACTCATGCTCAGTAAAGAGCATGTGATGTTTTTGGTCACAAAATTGGGACATACTCAAAAGATTGTATCCAAGCTCCTTAACAAAATTTACCTTCTCAATGCTAAGCTTATCATTTGAGACCATGCCCCTGCCATCCAAAAGCAACTGGCCCTTCATCAATTCTTTCAAAGTTTTGAAGTAGGGACTCATTGCCTGTCATGTGCCTGGAGCAGCCACTATTAATGATCCACACATTTCTGTTTGCCTTTGGTTGTCCCTACATAAAAAAGATGATTTAGATACATTTAGAAACCCAAGCCTCATTGGTCTTGGGCTTATAAAATTCAGATGAAGGCAATGAAATAGTAAGTGATCCTATGTTCAGGCTTTGAGGATAATTTGTTGTTGCTGAAGAGGAACTTTCAGTCTCAAGGTCTTCCTTCATCTTCCACACCACCTTTGGAAGATTGGGCTTGACCTTCAATACTTCAAAAGATTTTGTAGCTTTGGAAGCTTTGGAGACTGATCCTTCGGAAGATCTTGGTTTCACTGCAGCAAGCTTCAGTACTTCGGAAGCATTCCTCTATTCCGAGACCAACTTTTCTTCCGATGGCAATTTCCTACTTGCCTTCTTCTTTATTTTGGAGCTTCCGTAGGAAACATATTTTCCTTTCGAAGCTGTTTGTTTCTTCTTCTTCACAGAAGTTTTCTTCTTGATCATGTGGATAATACTCTTGGGTTGTATTGACAATCCTTAGCCAGATGTGAAGTACTACCACACATAACACAATTCAAATCTTTCCTTCTGAGAGTCTTCTTTCCCAAAGAAGACTGAGCTTGAACACTTTCCTTTTCTTTCTCCACCTTTTCAGATGATGCAGCAGGCTTCTTAGGGTGAAGCTTGGTCTTTGAAATGAATGATTCAGGCTGTACAGCAGTGACACACAGCTGATCAGTCTTCTTGTTGTTGTTGGAGTGAGTTGAAGCTGAAGTGGAACCCTTGGTACTAGAATTCTTGTCAAGATCTTCAGCTTTCATCACCTTGAACCCTGCAGAGATAAATACTTGTTTCTGTTTGGGATCAAAGGTGGTCTTGATCTCTTGAGCTTTTCTAGATCTTATCTTTGCTCTTCTGATCAAGTTCTTTCTCTTGGTTTTGCTCAAACCAGCTTCTTTTTCCTCCTTAGGAGCATGGTGACCCTTTTTGGATTGACTCTCTTCACTCACCTCAGAGTCATCCCTCACCTTCTCCTCTTCATCCTCTTCATCACTGGGGTCTATGGGTGGCAGCTCATCTTGACCAGTTCCACACCTAGGAGATCTAACTGATAGTAGAGTGTGTGGAGGAGCTATCTCACTAGATCCCAGTCCCTGCTTATTCTGATAACACACTTTTACATGTAGAGATAAGGATATTATGTTCTTGAAGGTCTCTTCTTCAAGAACACATTTTTCTGCCTTGGCTTTGCTGATCACAAGCTCAGCCTGGCATTCAGTCAGCTTGGTAATGAGATCCTTATTTTGAGTCCTGTAGTTTGTTTGCTCATGTTTAAGAGTTGAAACTGTTTTCTCTAGATCTTCAATCTTAAGTTTATAGTCATTTTCAGCTCTTTTAAAATCAGCTTTTAAAATATTTAAAGGCTTAATGTTAGATCTCATTTCCAAGTTGTAGGACCTATATCTATTTACTTTAGCAATACATTCAGGAGAGCAAAGATGTTCAAGTACCTTGGCTTTATCATGGTCAGCCATGAGAGCTTGGTTTGGAGATGCATCTTCAGCTTGAAAGCTCTAGTCAAAGCCTCCTTCTTTAACAGCAACTGCAGCTTGCTGTCTTGGCTTCTCATTCTGGTGCCCTCCTTCAGTGTAGCTTGGCCTGGATGAGGCTTGGTGACCATTTGACTTAGGTGCCTTGCATTCTCTAGCAAAGTGTCCCATTTGGTTACAGTTGTAACACTTGACTTTGCTTTTGTCCAGCCCAAACTTGCCACTGGCAGCATTGTTAGGAAACCTTCTCCCAGTCCTCTTGTAGAACTTCTGGGCTCTGTGAGTAAGAAGAGCCATTTGCTGGACTATCTCCATGTACTCCAGATCATCTAGATGGATACAATTCAGGTTTTCAAGAGTGAAAAGAATGTTGCCTGAACTTTCATCAGTAGAGACAAAAGCTTGAGAAGAACTTGTCTTTTGGAAGGGACTTCCTTGGATGTAGCTCTCTTTGGGTGTCTCTGGGAAGGTGATGAAAGGACCCTTTTGTGAGGTTTCAGGGTAGCAGATGAGATGATGCTGTGGTTCTCTGCTATCCCTTTCAACCACATGATGGGCTGAACTCTGGTGAGTGTTGGAGTTACCAGATGAATTTTGCATGTTCATCCCCATCTGGTATCCACTGAGTATCCCATACAACTCAGTGAGAGTAAGGGTCTTGAGGTTTTCAGTCTTCTTAATGACCACACAGTAGTATGTCCATTGTCCGGGAAGAGAGGACATGAACTTCCTTACAATATCCCTATTCTCAATAGTTACCCCAACATGAGCCAGAGTATCCACAATCTCAACATACCTGAAGTATTGTTGAATCATGGTCTCACCTGTCTTGAAGGAGAAGTTTTCAAACTGCTGCTTCAGGAGATCCTTCTTATTCTCCTTGGCTGCATTTGAACCCTCATACATCAGTTTCAGTGCATCCCATAGTTGTTTAGCGGTCTTGCACTTCTTGAAACCTCTGTAGATGGAGTTTGGAAGAGCAGTTTGGAGGGCTGTCATGGCTTTCTGATCAACATCAATTCTTTTCTAGTCTTCATCAGAAAAGTCAGCCCTCTCCTTTGGTATTATGCCACCACCAGTAGCAGCTGAAGAGGTGCATGGTACATGAGGTCCATTAACAACAGACTCCCACATCCTGGAATCTTGAGACTTGATAAAGCCTTCCATTCTTTAACACCAAGTGTCAAAATCCACAGGAGTGATCAGTGGGGACTTTGTCATAGTTCTAGTTTCCATATCAGCTTTGGAGATAGCTACCATTTGTAGAGTTAATGATGTGTGTAGCTAAGAGGATTTGAAGATGGTGAGATCTTACAATCAAGAGCCTGGAATGCTCTGATACCAAATGCAGGACCGTTAAAGGGTACTTAAGCTTGCACTTAGTTAACACACTTGGGAGGATCTAAAGATCACTTAACAATTCAAATAGGGAACTGTGATTTTTTACTGAAGATACAAGACAAACACAAGTAAAAAAACAGAACAAGAACACAAGATAAATTTTCAAGGAAGTTGTATATTGCTTCTCTAGTTCTATTACAAGTGTTGTGCAAGTATATTTTGAATACAAGAACCGGAGACTACTTATACTACATCCTACAACCGTCAATATCCAAAAAGATAGTTAGAAGTGACTAATCTAGACAACAAGGCCAGCCTAAAGTCAAATGACAGATTGCCTTTTGACTAGTGACTATGACATGCCATAGCTCACTGACTTACCTATTACCAACAGCCAAAAAGGAACAAAAACAGAAACTTGCAGGCAAAGACCTTATTTACTTTATCATAAAGCACGGAAGTTTCACTAAATGATGATAGTTGGTGAACCACCAGAGCATGCAGCGGACAGTAAGTTGATTTATGATAAAGTTGATGGAAAAAGTATATTTTCTCTCTCTTCAGAAGAAAAATCAATCTTGTCTTTAAATAGCTTTGGAAGACTTTGTCTTGAGAGATTCGGATGATTTCATCTTTTACCTTCGGAAGAGTTGAGTCTTTGGATTTGGAAGACTTTACACTTAGAGTATTTTTCTAAGTTAAGTGTAAAGCTTCCGCAGCAGTTTCTTCTGAACTTTGGCTTCGGAAGATTTTACACTTAGCATTTTTCTTGAGTGTGTAAAACTTCCGAAGCTGGTTCTTCTTTGTTCCAAAGTGCATGTTCGAAGACTTGGTTGTTTTTCCTTTGGTTGCATCAGCCTCTTAACTTCAGACGTTCCTACAGGTTGTAGTTTAACAGAGATAGATTGCCAGTCATGTTTCATGAACAACCACTGTTAACATGCCAAACACTATTGATGGCTTGTCTTGGTTGTTCCTGCACATTTGAACAAATTTATTCATGTTTTGGAACCCAAGCCATGGTTGACTTGAGCTCTTTGTTTTCATCCAAATATGATACAGATTGTAATATCATATCTCTTTTTTCATTGAAAGTACACGCGTCAACAACATCAGGCTCATATGATTTTTCTTTAACTATCCACTTTTAAAATAGTTTGATTGGATGTGTAACAATTTTCTTTAAAGTGGTCGGTATTGAGGTAGAATTCCTATAATCAACTTGTACAGATTTTACATTCGACTTTTCTTTATTCAAGTATTATTTTTAATAATAAAAGAGTTTGACTAATTTGAGTTTCTTTTGAAATTGGCAATTACAAAGAAACCTTTTCTATTATTTGAAATTGAATTGTAAAATCTTTATTTGCTTGTCAATTGATGTTGATGATGACAATTTCTGGCCTTGTGATTTGACTTGCCACACACATAAAAACACATTTTATGATATGTATTTGACGCTTGTATATTTTGCACAAACTGTTTACGATAAGTTCCATAGTTATCATAGAATCTGGACCTAGTATTTCTTTGGCCTTGTGATTTATAACACTCGGGAAAAATTCAGCCAAAAAAAGAAGGAGAGTGAAAAGAAAAGAAAAGGGAGAAAAATGGAATTAATTCAAGCAAAAGGGGTTAATAGTGTGCAAGGGGCAAACTTTCCCATAATGGGTTCAAAAGGAGTGTTGAGGCCACCCATACCCTCTCTCTTTCATGCATACTCTCAGGTAAAAAGGAAAGAAAGAACTTCTAACTGCTTTTTAGAGAGAGAAAGTAGAAGTTTTTCAAGAACGTAAGATTTTCTAGTGTTTTCATCTCGGTTTTCAGTGAGTTTGAACATCTGGACTGATCTTTATGTGTTTCTTTGTGTTTGGCAGCTTGTTTTTATGTGTTTAGGTGCTAGAACTCCAAATTTCTCCCGGGTTTGAGGAGTTTTCACTCAAAAGTTGTTAGAGGTGAGTTCTAGATCCCCTCTTTTACATGTTTCTGCTTGTTTGGGGCTGGTATACATATAAAACTATGGTTTTCTTCACAAACTATGTTTTTCCATGAAATGTACGACTGAAAATGATGAGTGTATGTTTTATATGACTTCTGTGATGTTTTGTAGATGTTTAGTATATTTTAAATGTGTAACATGTTAGATCTATGCTAAGTATATCTTAGAATGATGTTTGGGGACTGGAAAATATGTATGATATGTCGGTAGTATGCGAATTCCCCGATGTGTTTCCCCAAGACCTGCCAGTGGTTCCACTTGATAGAGAAATCGAGTTTCAGATTGACTTGATACCAGGAGCACAACCCGTCGCCAAGGTACCATACCGATTGGCTCCATCTGAACTCAAGGAGTTGATGACACAACTGCAAGTTCTTCTGGATAAGGGCTTTATTCAGCCAAGCATTTCTCCATGGGGTGCTTCGATTTTATTCGTGAAGAAAAAGGACGCTAGCATGAGGATGTGCATCGACTACCGTGATCTGAACAAGTTGACTGTGAAGAACCGGTATCTGTTACCAAGGATTGACGACTTGTTTGATCAGCTCCAAGGTGCTAGTTGGTTCTCTAGGATAGACCTTCGATCGGGGTATTATTAATAGAACGTAAAGGAGCAGTACATCCCTAAGACAGCCTTTCGCACTTGTTATGGGCACTACGAGTTTCTCGTGATGTCCTTTGGTTTAACAAACGCGCCAGCTACCTTTATGGATTTGATGAATCGGGTGTGTCGACCAATGCTAGATAAATCTGTGATCATGTTTATTAATGACATCCTGATTTATTCGAAGAATGAAGAAGAGCATGCTAGACACATCCGCGAAGTGTTGGAGACTCTCAGAAGAGAAAAGTTGTATGCGAAGTTCTCCAAGTGTGCGTTTTTGCTACAAGAGGTGCAATTTCTTGGTCACGTGGTTAACCCCGAAGGAATAATGGTGGATCTTGCGAAGGTCGAAGTGGTAATGCAATGGGAATCCCTAAGGACGCCATCTGAGATCCGTAGTTTACTGGGTTTGGCGGGTTACTATAGAAGATTTATTCAAGAATTCTCTAAGGTGGCGACCCCGTTGACTAGGCTAACTCGCAAGGATGTGAAGTTTGAATGCTGTTTCGAGCAGGAGAGTGTGTTTTAAGGGTTGAAGATGAGGCTAACTCAAGCCCCAGTCTTGACGTTGCCCGAAGGGAATGATGACTTGGTGGTATATTCAGATGCATCGCGGATAGGCTTAGGTTTCGTGTTGATGCAATGAGGTAAGGTTGTAGCCTATGCGTCTCGGCAGTTGAAGATCCATGAGGTTAACTACCCTACCCATGATTTACAGTTGGCGGCTGTGGTCTTTGCATTGAAGATTTGGAGGCACTACTTGTATGGGGTGAAGTGTACTATCTTCACAGATCACAAGAGCCTAAAATATTTCTTCAAACAAAAGGACCTTAACATGAGACAAAGAAGGTGGTTAGAGTTGTTCAAGGATTATGATTGCGAAATCCACTATCATCCAGGCAAGGCGAACGTGGTTGCTGATGCCCTCATCCAAAAGGAAAGACCTGAACAGATTAGGGTGAAAGCTTGCCAGTTGGTTGTGACACCAGATGTTATGGGTCAAATTAGAAAGTTCCAAGATGAGGCACTAAAGGACTATAGGATCAACTCAGAACGGATAAAGGGGCAGATAACGGATTTGGGGGAGAACACCCTTGGCGTTAGAACCTGGTCTGGACGAATGAAGATTCCTCGATATGGGGATCTGAGGGAAAGGATTATGGATGAAGCTCACAAAACACGATATTCCATCCATCCTGGTGCTACAAAGATGTATCATGACCTGAAGAAGGATTATTGGTGGCCAGGGATGAAGCGTGACGTGGTGGGGTACGTGAGTAAGTGCCTGACTTGTTTACAAGTGAAAGCAGAGCATCAGAAACCATACAGGAATATCCAACCCTTGAATATACACGAATGGAAGTGGGAACAAATCATCATGGATTTCATCACGAAAATGCCTCGCACGGCGAGGGGATGCGATACCATTTGTGTGATTGTAGACCGCTTGATGATAAGTGCTCACTTCTTGCCAATCTGAGAGACTTACTCATCAGGAAGGTTGGCAGAGTTGTTCATCAAGAAGATCGTAACTCGCCATGGCGTGCCGGTGTCTATTGTTTCTAATAGGGACACTCGGTTCACGTCCAAGTTCTGGAAGAAGTTTCATGATGTGATGGGAACGAGGATACAAATTAGCACAACTTACCGTCCTTAAACTGACGGTCAATCAGAACGGACCATTCAGACCTTAGAGGACATGCTCCAGGCATGCATTATTGATTTTGGTGGAAGCTGGGATAAACACCTACCGTTGGCAGAGTTCTCCTACAACAATAGTTATCATGCCAGTATAGGCATGCCACCATTCGAAATGTTGTACGGGAGACGATGCAGAACCCCGATGTGTTGGGGTGACATCGAGCAGAAGGAATTGAGATGTATCGAGATCATTATGGCCACGTCAGAGAAGTTGGAAAGGATCAAGGCTTTTATGAAGGCAGCAAAGGACCGGCAGAAGTCCTACGCTGATAAGAGAAGGAGGCCAATTGAGTTCCAAGTAGGAGATAAGGTGATGTTGAAAGTATCTCCTTGGAAAGGGATTATTAGGTTCTAGAAACAAGGGAAGTTGAGTCCAAGGTATATCAAGCCATTAAAAATCATTGCCAGAGTTGGTGAAGTGGCATATAGGCTGGAACTTCCCGATGAGCTGCATGGGATTCATCCTACGTTTCATGTATCTCACTTACGAAAGTGCTTGGCGGAAGGTGACGTTGTTATTCCTCTCAAGGACATTGAAGTTGATGAAAGCTTGAATTACGTAGAGCAACCAGTGGCTATTTTGGACTGGAAGGAGAAACGGGTAAGGAATAAAGTGATTAGCCAAGTAAAAGTGCAATGGAAGCATTGCAAGTGATCGGAGGCCACTTGGGAGTCAAAGGAAGAAATAAGACGACACTACCCATAGCTGTTCAAGGAGTGACAGGTTTCGGGGATGAAACCTATATAAGGGGGTGGACTTGTAACACTCGGAAAAAAAAGAAGGTGAGTGAAAAGAAAAGAAGAGAGAGAAAAATGGAATTAATTCAAACAAAAGGGTTAAAAGTGTGCAAGGGTCAAACTTGCCATAATGGGTACAAAAGGAGTGTTGAGGCCGCCCATACCCTCTCTCTTTCATGGATACTCTCGGCTGAAAAGGAAAGAAAGAACTTCTAACCGGTTTTTACAGAGAGAAAGTAGAAGTTCTTCAAGAAGGTAAGATTTTCTAGTGTTTTCATTGTGTTTGGCAGCTTGTTTTTATGTGTTTAGGTGTTATAACTCCATGTTGCTCTCGGGTTTGAGGAGTTTTCACTTGAAAGCTGTTAGAGGTGAGTTCTAGATCTCCTCTTTTATATTTTTCTGCTTGTTTGGGGCTGGTATGCATATTAAACTATAGTTTTCTGCACAAACTATGTTTTTCCATGAAATGTACAACTGAAAATGATGAGTGTATGTTTCATATGACTTCTGTGATGTTGTGTAGATATTTAGTATATTTTAAGTGTGTAACATGTTAGATCTATGCTAAGTATATGTTAGAATGATGTTTGGGGACTGGAAAATATGTATGATGCATTAGGACTTGCATGTATGTTAAAGTGTCCGCTGTGGACACTTAGAATAATTATAAACTGTCCGCTATGGACTTGCACGTCCGCTCTGGACACTTAGACAAATTTTGCATGCTGTCCGCTGTTGAATTTACACTTCCGCTGTGGACACTTAGTAAATTTTATGATTTGTCCGCTGTGGACTTTGTTCATCCGCTGTGGATACTTAAATGTTTTAGTGATGTGCTGTGGACTTTGGCTATCCGCTATGGACACTTAGAAAATTTTAAGCTATCCGCTGTACACTTGTTCATGCACTGTAGACACTTAGAATTATTTTGAAATTTTGGGAATAGAATTTGAGTGTTAAGTACTTATGTATAATGAAAGATTATGCTTGTTTAATGTTTCTAATGTTTGATTCTTTTCTTATGGCCTGTTGTAATGGATAATATTTATTATATTTCGTTGGATGTTCATCTGTTTCAAAAGCCTATCGAGTTTATAACTCTAGGAAAAATGTTATACTTGATACATTCAATGTTAAATTCCATGAAAATTCTTTTCCATCAGTTTCAAATGGTCCAGCTTGGTTATTTGATTTAGATTCATTGTCAAACTCTTTTCAATCTAACTTGTTTAATCAATCTAACTTGCTTGATTCTACAGGTGAGAAGAAACTTCAAGAAGATCTCGGTTCTTTCAGTGATGATTTAGATTCTGATGATATGGATGACTCAAGCCCAGATTATCCATTTTTCTCTTTTGTCAAAGATTCAATAATTCGATTTGATGATAATGATGATCTCTCTTAACAAGATGAAGATCATTCTGTTTCAGAAAATCAAAAAGTTTCACAACCTATTCCTAATAATGGTATAGAAATTGTACAACCTGGGTCTGGAATGTCATCTATCTCTGGTGATGTAGTTGGTACCGGTAATCTTAATTACTTCATCAACTCATCGACTCAAGTTCCTAATTTCAATCCATATTCTTCGAACCTATTGCATCAGCTTTCAAACTTGAACCAAAAAAATTTGGATGTTCATGTTCAAGGAAATGAGATTCCAACATCTCGTATTCATAAGAACCATCCAACGTTAAAGGACAAGCAAATCTTTGCTTATACTCATGTTTTCTTTCTCAAATCATTCCTAAAAATGTTACCGAAGAGTTAAAGGACAATAGTTGGATTGAGGCTATGCAAGAAGAATTATTGCAATTCCGCAAACAAGAAGTATGGAATCTTGTCGATTTACCTGAAGGAGAAAATGCCATAGGCACAAGATGGTTGTTCAGAAACAAAACAGATGATAGAGGAACTGTTATTAGAAATAAAGCGAGACTCGTCGCATAAGGATACACTCAAGAGAAAGGAATAGATTATGATGAAGTATTTGCTCCAGTTGCAAGACTTGAATCAATTCGTGTCTTCCTGGCTTATGCATCATTCATGAGATTCAAAGTGTATCAAATGAACGTTAAAGGTGCATTTTTGTATGGTCCAATCACCGATGATGTGTTCGTAAAGCAACCTCGGGGTTTTGAAGATTTGGAATTTCCACATCGTGTGTACAAGCTTAGCAAAGCTTTATATGGTTTACACCAAGCTCCTAGAATCTGGTATGAAACATTATCACAACACTTAATCCAACATGGATACACATGAGGGAAAATCGATCCAACTTTGTTCATAAAAAAGGATGCTGATGATCTCCTATGTGTACAAGTGTGTGTCGATGATATCATATTTGGTTCTACAAATCCAAAATTGTGTAATGAATTCGGGAGAAATAAATTTCTTTCTTGGACTTCAAGTCAAGAAATCTACAGATGGAATCTTCATTAATCAAGAGAAGTTCGTTGACAAACTCTTGAAGAAATTTAAACTGCAAGATTGTCAATCAATTAGAACTCCAGCTGACGTAAACACTAAGATTGAGCCTGCTCCGAAAGGAAAATCTGTAGACCAAACTTTATACAGATCTATGATTGGTTCATTGTTGTACCTTACTGCATCTAGACCTGACATAATGTATGTTGTTTGTGTCTGTGTCAGGTATCAATCAGACTCGAAAGAAGCCCACTTAATTGTTGTAAAACGAATATTCAGGTATCATAAAGGTAAACCGGCTTTAGGGCTATGGTATCCTTATGAAGGTAACTTTGAGCTACATGGATACACGGATAGTGATTATAGAGGATGTTGTCAAGATTGTAAATCTACTATGGGTGGATGTTAGTTTTTAGGACCCAGATTAGTCGCATGGAATGTAAGAAACAAACAAATGTCTCTGTTCAACCAAGCTGAGTACAAGTTGCTTCAGTAGGATGTTCTCAAATCCTTTGGTTACAAAACCAACTGCTGGATTATGGGTTCAATTTTATTAAAACTCCAATTTACATTGATAACACTGCTGCTATGTTCATTACAGCTAATCCTGTCCAACATTCAAAAACAAAACATATCGAGATTTGATATCATTTTCTCAGAGATAACTCTAAAAAAGGTTTAATCATTCTGATTCAAATTGCAACTGAAAAACAGTTGGCTGACCTTTTACTAAAGCCTTCTTACCAGGACGGTTTGAGTATTTGGTAGAGTCAATTGGTCTTATTAACCACATTTAAAAACTGGGTTTTGAGCATTTCAATTAATTGAGTCTAAATATGATCAGAACCCTCCCTTACCTGAATAGGACACAGCAAGAGAAACTGTCAAAGTTAATTGCCTGATTGTATTTTATGTGTGCATGTTTCATAGAAAAAGCAAAACCAAATACAAAAATAGAAAATTGAAAAATCAAAAGATAAAAATATAAAACAAAAACTACAAAAATAGTGTTTTTCTCTGTTAATTTATTATTTAGGATGAATCTATCTTTGCAATATGTGAGAAATGAAAGATACATTAGTATGATCAGTCACATACTTCACTCGATAACAAAGTCTGACGTGATCAGATATGATGTGCAAGTAAGTTCATGTAATTAGACTGAAAAAGTAAATTCTTATGATTAAACTAAATCACTCATGCATTCATGTCTGTCTATCTTAGCACTAATGAGTAGTGTTGATTTCTCAAATTGATTGCTTGGTAAGACATAATCGCACACCTGATGGTGATATGAATAACCATTGAGCACCAAATTATTTAAAGCATCTAACACTTCTCTGTTATGAGTCATCATAGACCTGAAGTGATGAGATATCCTTTGTTGTAAGTGATTACAGACCTGGAATTCTCACTGATGCAACAAGATGCCAATGTGCACAAATACCAAATGAGATCTGGTTATAGTGTATGTCAGGTTAACAAGTTGAGAACAATGACTTCTTGCATATATTTATGAGAATTAACCTCTCTAAGTCTAAGTGTGACTGCATAATGTCATATCTAATTGTACCTTAATCAATCTAAGAATTGAAAAAGTAAGTGTGTTGAATATCTTGCTAAATGCACTTATTTTCTGTCTTTAGATCTCGTGTCTCCTTTGCTGCAAAAATACAAACCTGGATCACACTTGATCAGGATTTATTCACTGTCTATGACTATTCATCAATTTATTTTATTTTAATGTGTTGATCTTAACTGATATGATCTCACTGCAGACATTGATTCAGTTATAAATATTAGATTTTTATTCTGCTTTAATTTTGATTTTTGTATGTTTTCTGTGTGCATGCATATTAACAATGATTAGTGTGATCTTCATGTGACAAATTCAAGAAACTTCTAAGTTTTGTTAAACTTAAAAGTTTAGGGGGAGTAAAAAGAGTAAAAAGTTTAAGAGAAAATAATTCAAATTTCAAGATATGAAAAATCAAAATTTAGTGTTTTGAATTGAAAGGATGAAGCTAAAAAGTTCAAGCATGTGTGTGTTTGACATAATGTAAAAATAAACCTGAAAAACATTTTAAAGTGGAAAAGCTTCTTGCAAAAGTTTAATATGAGACTATTTGTTAAAATAAGAGACTAAAATGACGGGAAAATGTTTTTGAAAAATTAAAAAAAATGGTATCAAAAGTTTGAAAATTAGAGACTATTTGTTTTTGAAATAAAAAATAAAAGATTGAAATATCACAAGTTAAAAATTGAGGGTCAATTATGTAAATTTTGGGTGAAAGTCAAAATTTGACAAATTGTTTAAAAAATTAGTATATGAACAGTGCTAATGTGTTTAAACAGTGTTCAGGTGGAAGACTTGAAAATTACAAGTGTTAGACTCATGAAAGTTATCTCATGCGCCTAAATAGTGTTCAAAAGTCCAAGTAGGAGCATGATGAATTTTTTCAAAATTTGTACAAGTGTTGGGCGTTTCAGACATCCTCATGCGCCTAAACAGTTGTCATAAGTCTAAAATTTGCGGTTAAGTGTTGGGCGTTTCATCCATCCTCATGCGCCTGCACAGTACCAGACTTTCAAGAGTTGGGCGTATCAAGTAGAAAATTACCAAGTGTTGGGTATTTCAGCTAGACCCATGCGCCTGAACAGTGCAAAGGCGTCTAAACAGTGCTTATGCGTCTGAACAGTTCTCATGCGCCTAACCTCATGCGCACAAACAGTGCTCATGCGCCTAAATACTTAGTGTAAAAATCAACTCCATGCCCACAAACAGTGCTCATGCGCCTAAAAATTTCACTTAGTATAAATACAACACTTTGTGATTTCAGTCGATTCATTCACTCAAAACCCCTAAACTCTCACACCCGTCTCTCGATTAACATTGATAATCTGATTCTGTTTGATTTGTGTTCAAAACCTGTGTCAATAGTGTTCATTTCTGATTTTAACGTGAGTAAATGAACAAAATCATACAAATTTCAAGTTTAAGGTCGATTTTGATTGGGCGTTTCAACCCTATACGGACGTATGAACCTATTCGAACTGAAATCTTAGAAATTTGTACTCAAAATGGATTTAAAAACTGAAATTGATGATTGTTTGATGATATAACTTTGATTTCGATCATATTGACACATTCAAATCAAATTTTCATCAAAAAATTGTTCCTGATGATGAAGTTCATTAGTCGAACCGATGAAAATGAACAGTCAGTTTTGAATTTTTAATAAAAAAATTAAATCATAATTTCATATTTTGTTTAATCCTGATTTTAAAAGGTTAATGAATTGATATGTTTGAAATTTATTACTCATTAACTTGAATGTATTTTGTTTTCGACAAAATTCTTAAAAATTTAAAATTTTCAAAAATTCAAGTTAAAGTAAAAAAAAATTTAAAATATAATAATTCATTCAAACTTACAAAAATATCAAAATTGATTCATCATTAAAAATTCTTAAATGTCTAATTGTCTTTGTTTTTATCATTTTCAGATGGCAAATTTAAAGTTCGAGCCTAAACACAATGTGGCAGCTTTCTTAAATGAAGATGTTCGTGAAGCCACGGGATACGAGGAAATGATTAGATTTTTACTGAGGACGAAGTACGTATATGCTATGTGTTACCATCCAATTATATACATGCGATTGATAAAGAAGTTCTGGTCTACTGCAACTATTGAAGTTGATGACCATAGAAGGAAAGTTTTAAGAGGGTTTATCACAAATGACCGAATGATTGAAGTGTCAGAAGACTCAATAAGAGAAGCATTGAGGCTTGGTGAAAATGATCCACAAGATCTAGCTGAACTGTCTTATAATGAATGCAAAGAGACATTCTTAGCTATGGGTCATCCTGACCACTTTCCCAAGAAACAATTTTTCCATGCTCGGGTGTTTAATCATTGGAAATTACTATGATACATTTTCCAACACTGCATGTCTAAAATGAGTGCTGGATGGAACTCTTTCCCTGTAAACATTGCATCTCCTATAGTTGTCCTAGCCACCAATCGACGATTCAACATGGCTAAGTGGATAATGAATGGTTTTATATTCAACTTGGAGAAGGCATACGGAACAAATATCTGATGTATCCAAGATTCTTACAGATGATCATTAATGTTGAGAATCCTGATTTCCAAGCATACGGAGCCAGTGGAGAAGTGATGGTCTTGGAACACATGAATGAGATGACTTATAAGAAGTTGGTAATGGTAACTGGTGCTATAAACGTTCCATTATTTGACTATATGAGAGCAGTTGCTGAAGATGATATGAATATCAATGAGGATCATTTTCATCTCATTGAGGATGAACTTGTAGACGCAAATGATCTTATTGAATAAGTTCCACAAGAACCTTCTGAATTTGATGATGACAATGATGATGAAGAAGATGATGATGATGATTCCAGTGAAAGTGGAAGTTCAAGTCCTGATGATGATGAGATTGAACAAGTGCATGATGTTAGTCAAACTGAAGATGTTGTTCAAGAAACTGAACAAGTTGAAGGTGATAATGCTGATGAGCGTCCTGTTGAAGAAGTGATAGAGATGATAGAAAGATGTGTTGAAGGAAATGTACAAGATGATGATGATGTACAGATTGTTGATACACTTGAATCTGTTCTACCAGATGAAAGTGAACATGTGACTAAAAAAATTATCAAGGATTTGAAAGAGGAGAATGCTAAACAAGCAAAGATTATTAAAGATTTGAAAGTTGAAAATGAAAAGTTAAAAGATGAAATTCAAAAGAAAGATAAATTAATTGATGAGTTGGAAAAAGATAAAGGGAGTAACTTGCAAATTTTAAAGTGATGCTCAAGGATTATGATTCAATGGAAGAAAAATTCAAGGTGTTAAAAGAAAATTATGAAGCTTTAAAAAAGGAATTTGAGGAAATGAAAGAAAGTATAAAATCTCCATCTTCTGAAGTTATGATTATTTTTGAAGTTGTTACAATTGATGTTGAAAAGATTTCAGAAGTGGATAAAGGGAAAACAGAACTTGAAGATATAGATGTTTCAGTCTTACCTGAATCATCATCTAAAGTTCAAAAGGTCACAGACGAAAGTGAAATTGATGAAGTAGAAGAGTATGAAACTCAAAAGAAAATTGAAGCTCTTGATGATATAGATTCTGAGTTTGATGATGCATGGTATGATGAAGTACTGGAAGATGAAGAATTAGTTGAAGCCAATGTTGATGAACATTTTACTCCAACTGAAACAAGACAAGAAGATGTTCCTATAGATATTGAAGACAGGTATAACTATTTGGTCAAGATGAAGTTTAATAGAGTATTTCTTGATGGATTGATAGTATCTCAAATTAATGAAGAATTTGAGAAGTGTATTACTGCTGAATCTGTTGCTCCAATTGATCCTGATGAGATTGTTGTAGAACATGGAGAATTGAATCCACTTCAAGAAAGCATTAATGTTGATGATATTCCAACTTCTGAATTGCACCATCCAAACCCTGATGATATGTCTGTACATGCTTTGAAAATGTGGTTGCAATCAAGAAATTATCAATGGAAGAAGCTCAATAGATTACAAGCCGAATCTTTAAGGAACTTATTAAGAAGTTTTCAAGAGACAGAGAAGCAAATGAACAAAATGGTTATGCTTGATACAGACAATCCACAATACTTAGAAATAACGAAGAGAACGAGGATTTTGAAACCTCAAGAAATTAAATCAATGGCAGTGAAAAGTAACGTGCATGAGAAAAGGAAAGAGCTGATGAAAATGTTTCCTGAAACTGAAAGTCAAGGATATCAAGTTTCAATGGAACAGAAACAATTATGGAACAAAGCTCGATCTGCAGGTGATTTAGTGCGCAACGTGTTACAAAAAGGACAATCAATTTCCGAATTACTTAATGCAATGATTATTCCTGACACAACAAAAGAAGTAAAAATTATTGCATCGAAATATGACGAAGTGTTTGATGCGTTCTTGATTAAAAGAGTTAATGCTATTTATGATGTATATCATTTTTTCTCAAGTATTATTAAGCTTCCTGTTCAAGATCTGAAGGAGTTAAATAAACTACCGTTAATCAATCCGACAAGAGTGAGTTGAGGAGAAAATTTTGTCCAATTATTGAACAGAGGGATAAGTCGAATGAGTTCATTTTTACAAACAAGATGTGATCAAGAAGATAAGAGATATTTTCAATCATTGAAGAAGAAAAGGAAAGGTGATGACAAAGATATTGGAGAAGAAATTTTTTTTGATGCTTTTAGCGATCAATATTTTGAGAAGGTAACAAATCCAGGCTTAAAAGTGACTGATGGCACTCAACAGACTAAACCAATTTTGAGATGGTTTTATAATGCTAATACGTTTGAGTTGAAATTAGTTCGAGATCTGAATGATTGGGATCGAGATATGATTTCATTGTTTGGAGTATTTGAATTAAAAGTCTTACATCTCAGCTACATATCATTTTTGTCCATACAAAAGTTTGAAAGAGTTATGCCTGAAGTTGCTGAAAAGGATAAAAAGTACTTCCTGTCCATCATCAAAGTCATGAACGCTGTAATGGAACAAATTTCTTTGAGAAAAGCTTTTGCTTATGCTAACATTGTGAAGAAAGATATAAAGGAGATTGAGTTCTTGAAGATCTCAAGCAAAGGAGTGTTGGAAATCCATTCAAAACAATATCCAAACCCAAATGAATGTTATGCTAACATTGATATTGCAGGTATATCAAAAGAAACATTAGAAGTGATGAACACGATGGAGATCAAGACAAATGAAACAAAGCCGGAGCAAGGCATTTTGGCAAGCAAGTTCAAGTCTGCTATTGCTAAAGCCTTAAGGGAACAAGAAATGTATAAAGAGAAGCCATTTTTCAAAATTAAAGAAGAGCCTGAAGATTTCTTTGATATATGAATATAAAGAATGAAGATTTCTTTGATGTATGAAGACAAAAGATTGATGTTTAAAGATTGAATATTAAAGAAGGCAAAGACAAAAGAATGAAGAAAAGACAGAAGATTGATGATTTTGAAGACAGAAGACAATGTCAATCTTAGGGGGAGTATTGTAGAAGCCTCTTAAAGATTAACATTTAGTCTTTATTAGTCTTTGTATAGTTTTTGTCATAGTGTTGGGACTTATTTTATAAATATATGTTCCTTTTGTATTGATAGTATAAATAGCATAGATAAGGTATTGTGTAGCTAAGCTCTAGAAGACCTAAAAAGACCTAAAAAGAATCTTAGAATCAGTTTGAACAACTTGTAACTGTTTTCTTACACTTGTACTTTCTATGCTTTCTATCAATGAAAAACTATGAATTTTTTTGATATGTTTGCATTGATTTGATTACTTGTGTTTGTTTTGATTCAATTGCATCATAATATGATCACAGATCGATCCATTTTGATCCTATCAAATAATCACCGATTGAAGTTTACAAAAAGTATATTTTCTATATTATCAAACTAGAACTCACTCTATGCATATCAGTTGGCAGGTAATGCTGTTGCTGGGGATGGCATGAGGTTGAAGCTACTTGGCAAATAAAGACTAGCATCCATATTATGCAGAGATGATATTTTGTCTTGTAATACAACTAAATGTTCTTTTGAAACTTGTAACAACGATGTATTTCTTGGAAAAAGTTATTATTAATGCATGAAATGGTTTTTGTTTAATTATTCTGCTACCATGATTTCTCACTTCAATGTATTTTATTGTATAATGTGCTATCAATGACAAACTGTGAGGCTTCTCGGGAACGGGGCCTTACATGATTCTTTAACAGCCTCTTTTTTCTTTCTCTAGTTATGGATAGTTCGAGATGATTCCAGAAGAATTGAGGTAAGTTTCCTAGCATTTAGATTCATTTCTGAAGCTCATAAGGCATGAATTGTAGCTTTATCTTTATGAATCGTCTATACTAGAGTAGAACCAGTGTCTTTGATACCTGATCTACAAACATCTTGTTTAATAGAGTTAGCAATAATAGAAGACTTATTTTTAAAGAAACTAGCATAGGTTTCTTTAAAAAAATGATCTTCCTTATCAATGTTGCCTTTTGAAGCAAATCTGTTATTGAAATCAGTTTTCAAGTCAGATACAGATGTTGCGACTCGTTTTCTTTCTTTGGCCTTCAAATCTATTTTTGATTTCAGTTTCTTTTTTGGTTAGACATTTTTGAACAACCATTTGTAGCACTAAAAACTTTTGAACTTTCATTAATAACTGATGATGAATTACATGAAGATTTATTATTACAATTTTTATTTTCCTGAAAATCTAATTCATCATCACTTTCCCAATCTTCAACCAACCCGTCCTTCTTCACACTTTTTGCAAAGAAAATGTTATAATTAATTTTAATTTTAGTTTTTATGACAGGGTCAACAGTCAGTGAAATATTGACTGGAGGTGTTAAGTCTAACTTTGGTTGAAAACCTAATCCATAGGTCTCTTCATCAGGAGTTGTAATTGATGAAGTCAAACATGTATAATCATGATTAATAGGTGGTGCAATGTTAGAATAACCAACTCCACCTTTACCACCATTAATTTGCTGTGTCATTTGAGACTTGATTATACCTTTAACAATGTTTGATGATAACTCAAATTTTTCAACAATCAATTTAGCAGATACGAGTTCACTGTTATGTTTATTTCTAGAGCTGGTTAATTGTTACGTGTTGTTAAATCTTTTATGTTACAATCTTTATCATGAAGATTTAATTTTGATTGATAAATCAATTTGTTTAATCCATCTATCTTTTCTTTAAGGATTTTCTCATCAGTTTTATATTTACGAGCATGATATTGAAGTTTTTCAACTTCTAAGATCAAGTGTTCATTGTAAACTCTATATCTTTGTAGCTTTTCTGAACAAGTAGTTGAACAAAGATTAGAAAATACCTCTTTTGTCTCTTCATCTCTTTTCTTCTCTTTAGGTAAGATGTTTACCATGAAGGCTTTCAACACAACCTTTACTTCTGTTTCTTTTGCCAGAGTAAGCTCAACAGCTTTTTTTTCTTTCTTCACAAGCAGATGCCAAAGTAAACTCAACAACATTTTTAGTTTTCTCATTCTTGACTGAAGTGAACTCAACAGTCTTTGCTTTCTTTTCTTCATTCTCCTTCACTTCAACAATGTTTGATTGAGCTGGAGTAGTCTCAACAGCTATTTCATTAATCTCACATTTAGACTGCACTTCCTCCACTTTCACACCTTCAACTCTTTTCTACTCAACTTTCTCATCTTCAACCTCCTTTTCTTCTTCAAACACACCATTCATCAAATCATCTGACATGAACTCAGCTAGTACATTGTCTTCAACATGCTCATCAACAGTTTGAATTTCTACCAACAAAGCAGTGGAAAGCTTGATTTCTAGTATCTCCATTTCATCTGACCAGTCGTATTCTCCGTTAGTTTGAGAAACTAGTGATTTGTTGTTAGATGAGCTAGCTTTGTCTCATTTTGTCTCTACCTCCACAGTTACCATTTTCTTCCCACTTTCTGTTTGATTTGACCTTCCTTCAGTACACTCTCTAGCAAAATAGCCGGGTTTGTCACAATATAACATCTCAAGTTTGACTTATCAAATCCAATTTTGCTTGAGTTGTTCAGCCCAAAAACCTTTCTCCCCGTTCGTCTAGCAAAATTCTTTGCTGTATATACCACCATTGCCATTTGATATTCAATATCATTCACTTCAACATCATCAGGATTGACTTGTTGTAAGTCATCGACCAAGATGTTTGGTGCATTTAGTCTTCTGGCAGAAAAAGCTTTATAACTATTCATGCACGATGTAAACAGAGCCAGGTGCTCTTGAGCAATCTGAATGGTTTGTCTGTTGGGTTGAGAGTTTACAACAAAGGCTTGTTGTGTAGGTTGAGTGGCTTGACCTTGAGAGTATATTAGAGGTTGTGGTTGAGCTTTAGCATGATTGTAGGAAGTCTGATGAGTAGCTTGGAAATGAGGCAAGGATGGATCTTTGACAGTTTGATAAGCAGGAGTTGCTGATTGTTGTTGCTGACATAACTAAGAGTAGCTGACATAGTAATTTGGATTACTAGCCATCTTGGCATATAAGCCGATGCTTCATCCAATCATGTTGATATAGTTAGCAGCTCTCTGCTTGTCATCCATATCATAAGATTTGATAGTGGAAATCAAATTACTAAGGGATAGTGTGAACAAATCCTTGGTTCGTTTAATCGTAGTGCAGTTGTTATTCCAGCTGTAAGGCAAGGAATTTAATAGCTTTTTGTTCACTAAAATGTTCTCCAATGTGATTCCAGCACTTTTCATCTTGGTGATAAGCTTCACGAACCTAGACATTTGAGCCTCCAATGTCTCACCAAGAATATGATTGAACATGTTAAACTCTTGGTTAAGCATATCCTTCTAACTCTCCCTTATGTCTTTGTTCCCCATAGTTTTATCCTCCATGGCATCTCATAGATCCTTTGCCTTCCTGTATTCCTTAAATTTTTGAGCTATTTCAGTGGTAAGTGCCATTGTGATGGAAGCATATGCCTTATCATTGAGCTCCATCTTCTTCATATCCTCCTCATCCCAGAGGTGTTCAGGCTTCGGCACTAAGTCTCCTTTATCATTTGTGTATATCGGGATATAAGGATCCTGTTTGATAGATCTCATCATACTAGGTTCAGTATAAATGACATGGTTCTCAAAGCGTTAGACCCAGTCTGCATAGTCTTCTTTGCTAAGAAGTCGAGGAGGCTTCGTGCTTGTTTGATCTCATTATCAAGATTAACAGTGGCAGTAATGTGCTTCAAGTTTTCTGTTGGGAAGACTTGGATTCAAAACAAAAAAAAACTTCAAATCTGGAGTTCTCGCACGAATAATTCAGTGTTCGCGCGAATAATCTTCAGCAAAACTATTCACACAAGTTTTTGCACAAACTTCTCACGCAGTAAGTTCTGTAACTGAATTTTGTGAAATGTTCAAGTTTTCACGCGAAAGGAATCTTTCTGTAACATAATTTTTACAAACTTTTGCGAAAACCCCACTTCTCGTGCAAACAACTTTTCTCGTGCGATAATTAACTTTTCGCCTCATCAAACTCAGTCAATTTCGACAATTTCAGCCTTCAGTCAAACACTAATTTGTTCAAAATTAACTGTTTAATCTTTCAATTAGTGATTTAAGGTTCGGTTATGATCCTAATTATCTCTAGTTGATTGAATTAAGATCAATTAATCACCAAAACAAGTCAAATCTTCAATTAAACAGTATAACATCTCTTAAGGTCTTCAAAGGTGATCAAATAAGCCAGTAATTAAGTAAAACTTCAATGAACTTCAAATCGGATCTCAAGAACACTTCAATAAGAACTAATCAACCTTTGATTCAATCGATCAATAGCATACCTTGCTCTGATACCAATTGTAAGGATCAACACATTACAATGATCAATCTCGTGACGAAAATGCGGAATGTTGACATCACAGAATAAGATTGAATAGTAATTGAAGAACATAAATACAAATGTAAATAAACTTTGATTGTATTGCTCTCTGACATAGAAACTATTACAATGAGTGTGAAATCAGGAAATGACAAAAAGCTTCTAAAATACATTATAAAACTTCTATTTATACTATTCTATGAAGTTCTCGTGTGTAACACCCCGAATTTTATTAAAAAGAAGAACAAAGAAAAGTATCTAGAAAGAAAGGAATATGGACACAAGTAGAAGGGGGAAAAGTGTAAAAAGCACAAAAGTCCATTATTTTAACATAAATGGGAGTATGGTCGCCCACTTAAAGTGGATCTGCAATCCTGCTCTCGGCTAAAGAAGAAAAGAGAAGAAGAACTCTTAGTTTTGAGAGAAAAAAAAAAGGAAGAAGAAGCTGCAAAAGGTTAGTTTCTCATGTATATGTTCGGTTTTAATAGAATTCACAACCTCTTAACCGAAGTTCTTGGTGTTTTAGAGTTTGTTTTTGGGAATTTTGGAGTTGAATTTGCTGGTGGAAGTGTCTAGTTCGAAGATTTGCTTCAAGGTGAGTTTCTAGAACCCCTCTTTTACTGATTTTCAACTTCTTGGGGTTATTATGCATACCGAATAAACATTTTAAAGAGTTAACTGAATGTTTCTGCAATTTGTTTGAATGATGTTCTATGATTTAAGTTTTGATGTTGTTTTGGTGGTTAAAATTGTTGTTAGTATGTTTTAAGGGCCTTAGTATGTTAGATCTGTGTTTGGGTAGTGTTAGAATGATAATCGATTGTCTTTGGCAGTTTAGAAATTTTCAGAAAGTTCCCATGCGCCTAACTGTCCTCATGCGCCCAAGGTCATGCGCCTAAATAGTAATCATGCGCCCAGAAGGTTGTCCAGGAGGCCAAGTGTTGGCCATACGCCTGAACAGTAGTTCATGCGCCCAGAATAAGTGTTGATGCGCCTAAGTGTTGGTCATGCGCCTAAATAGTGCCCATGCGCCTAGAGTTACCCATGCGCCTAAGTGTTGATGTGCCTAAGTAGGGCTCATACGCATGCATAGTGTTGATGCGCCTACGCAGGGCTCATGCGCCTGCATAGTGCCAATGCGCCCAGACTGTTTTATACTTAGAATTTTTATGCTCATGCGCCTGAAATGTTCCATGTGCCTTATTTTGGACTTAGGATTTTCTAAGGGGTTTTAAGAGGTAGTTGTTTGAGATTGGTCCCGTTATGATGGGATGGCTTATGCTTGATGTATGAATGATGATGTGATGTGGTTTATGATGTGTGTGTGTGTGATATGTTTTCTTTCTTCGTTAAACGGTTTTCAAAACGTATGTATTATGTTATGTAATACGTTATGTATTATGTTATGACTTTACGTGGCATGATGTATGAACGTAACAAATGAATGAAAGTATTGCAAGCAATTGAATGGAGGTGCACGACCATGTTGTCGTCAGCTCAACTGTGTGCGGTTTAGCTAACCAGAAGGATGCACACGGGGAGTCTATCCTTGAGATAAACTCAAAAGGAGTCTAATAATGACTCGTATGGGGGTCTAATCCTCGAGATTGACTGGAATGAGGTCGTGATGCTCACCCCGGTACTATGTCGGTCTTCGGACATGAGTCAGGGGTTTGTTTACAGGCCCCGACATAGTATCAGTGTTCGGACATGAGTCGGGGGTGTGGCAAATAGAGACGGGATCCTGGTCGTGTACCCCGATACTGTGTCGGTCTTCGGACATGAGTCGGGGGTATTGCATGAGACAGGATCTGATTAATGGTAAAAGATGTAATGAACAAACGAATGAACGATGATGAAGATAATAAATAAATATTATGAATGTGTACGTATAATGTCTGATCGCTTACGATTGTGAAGGTTATGATTTAACGAAAGTAAAGTATTTTATTTATAAAACTAGAACTCACTCAGCGTCGCTGACTTTTTGTATGCATGATAGTTGGCAGGGATTTTGTTGATACTGAGGAGTTGCAGGAATGGATGCATACACTACTGGGGACGTTTTGAGGCTGGCATCCATGTTTTGTTATAATGTCATATTTTGAAATGTAACAATGATGTAATGTGATGACATGTTTTTAATTACTAATGAAAGTTTTTAAATTCCGCTGCAAAAGTAATGTATGTTCTAAAATGTTTTATGCTATGACGGTCCAGCTGTAAGCGTCCCGTGAAGGGGGCCTTACAAGTTGGTATCAGAGCTAAAGTTTAAGAGAATTGGGTAAATATTTTCAAAAACCTAATCTTAAACTAAGAATGGGACAAAAGGAAAGGGATGCCAGTCCTAGTAGCTACATGCCTGCAGGTAAAGGTTTTATGTAAGTTAATGTTAACCGGTGATATGTGCGCATGTTATGTGGCTTGTGTGCTTTTGTGTAGATTTAGATACTAATGTAGTCAGGATAGGAAATGCTTGGGGAATGAAGGGTAAAGTAAGTGGCTAATCACAACGCGCCATTGTGATTAGGGACTTACTATACTTGACATAACTCGAGCTATTACCTTGATTGACCGTGTTGGTATTTGAATCTTGTAGTGTTCTAGATGGCTGGCGGTAGGTCTTCTGAGGCTTCACGAGGTGGAGGTCGGGGTGACGTGGTGTTAGGCCGCGTGTCACGAGGAGCAGGCTCCTGATGAGCCAGAGCTTCATCACCAGGATGGTGAAGACAGAGTGCCAACCTGAGGGCATCAATGAAGGAGGTGGTGGTCGAGGAGGTTTATCAGGTCATGCAGACGATTCTGCCATCTGTGGTGACTGAGGGTATCCAAGCTGTGAAGGAGGATGAGAAGAAGGAGAGTGAGAAGAGGAGGACCTCTAGACGAGGAGGCGAGAAAGGAGGTTCAAAGGGAAGGGCGCAGCCAGAGACTGATATGGTTGTTTCCGGTGAAGATGAGCAGGAGGAGGAAGCTGTGCCAAAGACTGCGAAGGGATGCAGCTATGGAGCATTCCAAAAGTGTAGGCCCCCTATGTTTAATGGAAATAGGAGTGCTGCTGCTGCACAACGTTGGGTGAGAGAGATGGAAGCTGTACTTGACATCAGCGTGTGCCGCGAGGATCAGAAGGTGAAGTTTGCTACCCACTTGTTCGTGGACTCAGCATTGTGCTGGTGGGAAAACATTGTCCAAGCCGAGGGTACCAGAGCAATCGGGAGGATGAGGTGGAAGGAGCTGAAGAGGTTGGTAATTGAGAAGTTTTGCCCTCATAAAGAGCTTGACAAGGTTGAGAGGGAGTTCCTGCAGCTAGAGGCAGGGACCATGATGCACCAGCAATACACCACAAAGTTCAACGAGATGGCAAGGCTGGTACTAGATCAGGTGACGCCTGTGTCAAGAAAGATCAAAAGGTATATGCAAGGTCTGCCAGCAGATATCCGTAGACATCTGATCGCTGCCCGACCAGGTATGTTTAGGTCGGTGGTCGACCTAGCCGGGAGGCCGTATGACGAGCGAGAGGCGGTGGCTATAATGGATGAAGAGGAGGAGTGAGGTTATGATGAAAGCGGGAACGAAAGGCGGGATTATGATGATGGTGAATTTGTGGCTGGAGGTAAGATGATGAGGTTCGATGATCAGAAGAGGATAACTTAGAGGGAAAAGGTATGTAAGAAGTGTATTAGAGGCCATATGGGGGAGTGTAGGTGTGGATCGAACGTCTGCTTCCAGTGTGGAAGAGAGGGCCACAGGGCGAGGGATTATCACATGGCTAAATGTTACGAATGTGGCGAGACTGGACATATGAGCAGAGACTGCAAGAAGTCAAGGGTAGGAGGCTCCGATGTGAGGAAGGAGAGCAGAGGATGAAGGTCAGAGCATTTTTCTTGACTGAGAGGAGGCTAGAGTGGACTCCTACGTGACGTCAGGTACGTTTCTGGTAATTTAAATTTGTGCATCTATGCTTTGATTGTGGTGCTAGTAGTAGTTTCATTCCGGCTGCCTTTTGTGGTAAGTTGCACGCTAGGAGTTGAATGATCGATGAGCCCTTCGATGTAGAAATTGCTACTGGTAAGTCCACTAGGCTACCTGATGCCCAAGAGGATTGCATGATAGAATTGAGAGAGCGCGTGTCTCCTGCTTGACTGTTCAGGACGAACTTAGGTCGATAGGTGTACACCTTCGGATGAATTGGCTAGTAGTCTATAAGACAAAACTCCAAGTGTCGCCAGAAGATGGTTTAATCTACCACACCCGACAAGAGTTCGGTGTCGACCCGGTCTTCGGACATGAGTCGGGGGTTTGTTAACAGGCCCCGGCATAGTATCGGTCTAGCGACATGAGTCGGGGGTATTGCATGAGACAAGATCTGATTAATGGTAAATGATGTAATGAACGAACGAATGAACGATGATGAAGATAATAAATAAATATTATCAATGTGTACGTATAATGTGTGAACGCGTACGATTGTGAAGGTTATGATTTAGCGAAAGTAAGTTATTTTGTTTATAAAACTAGAACTCACTAAGCGTCGCTGACTTTTTGTATGCATGATAGTTGGCAGGTATTTTGTTGATGCTGAGGAGTTGCAGGCATGGATGCATATGCTACTGGGGCGTTTTGAGCCGGCATCCACTTTTTGTTATAATGTCATATTTTGAAATGTAACAATGATGTATTGTGATGACATGTTCTTAATTACTAATGAAAGTTTTTAAATTCCGCTGCAAAAGTAATGTATGTTTTAAAATGTTTTATGCTATGACGGTCCATCTATAAGCGTCCCGAGAACAGGGCCTTACATCGTACGATTAACGTACGATTAACAAGTTCTCGTGCGACTAACAAGTTCTCGCGCGATTAATACTTTTTCGCGTGAGATCCAAGTTATCGAGCGGCAATTTTTACTTATCGCGCGACTTAGATCTTCTTCATCTTGATTTGATTTCCCGAGCATCTAGGTTCAATTCCTACATAGTGGCTGTAATTTCTTGGAAATAGGTTGATTTCTTGGTAATGCAAGAAGTAGTAAACGGTATCCACAGCCACTGAAGAGGCTGAATATGAGGCTGCATCAAGTTGTTGTTCTTAGATTGTTTGGATTCAACAAAAAAATCTTAGTTATGTTCTTAATATCTATAACACCAAGATTTGGTGTGACAACACTATAGTGTTAAACATAGTGAAGAATCCAATCCAACATTCAAAAACAAAGCCCATCGATATCCGAATGCACTTTTTCCATGACTGTTTTGATCGAAAGCTTATCAATCTAGACTCTGTCTCATCAGATGACAACCTTGCTGATTTGTTTACTAAGGCATTTGATCATTTCCGATTCAAATTTTTAGTCCAATCTTTAGGAATGATTAACTTTGGGGAATGATTATCCATAAACTCTTTTAAAATATTTTTTTATTATTCATTTTAGTTAAAATTTTCATTTTCTTTGTAGATAATCATAGTTTTAGGGGGAGAAAATATGAAAATGTCTCGAAAAAGATTTTGCTCTTAGGTGGAGTAAAAAACAATAAAAAAAAATTACAAAAATATTTTGTTTCACACATTGAGAAAATTAAAAATTTCAAGGATTTATAAGAAATTATAGTACGTTTTTTGATTTTGATACATTACATCCTAAGGATTAAAAGAAACTGACTTGCATTATGTTTGATACGTTGATTGGCTTGACTTTCAAGACTGAAAAGCACTATGATCTGTGATACACAAAAAGTAAGTTCTTGTGGACTGAAGTGGGTTACGCATCAAGGTTTATGGTAACACTGATTCCATGCTAAAATAGATTGAGAGTTATAGTCTAGTCATACTCAAGCCAGTTACTGTCTGATTTAGTGTCTTTAAAAAGAAATATGTATATATAAATATCAAAAGATGAAAAAGATATGAAAAGCAAAGACAAAAGGGAAATTAAACATAAACAAAAGAGCAAAAAATATGCCAAAAGGCCATATAGGAATAAAAGATGTCAATGACCACAATAATAGAAGATATGTCATAAACATACATACTATATGATAAATATTTTCTTCTTTGAGAATATGTTCTAACACGGGAGGCAAAATCAAAAGATGGGGCATGTAAGTCCGACTTGGCATGTAAGTCCAAAACGTCTTGGGAGGGCAAAACATAAGTCTGACTCGCAGTTGATAAGTCCTAAAATTTGTTAATATTTTGTGTTCAGAAACGTTACTGAGGCTAGTTATGCTCTAAATAGATATTATAATAGAGAAAAAATAATTCTGAAAGAGCTATTTAGAGGTTAAAGGTTTAAGTCAAATTGGGGTGACTTGAAATCTCAAAAGTATCTTGAAGTTGGATAAGGGTTCTATAGGATTTTTGATTGTGGGATCCACAGATTTCATACAAATTAATCTAAACATGATAAATATCACAGAATATATGTCCAAGTAAAAATTAAAGTCTATGTTTAAAGTGGACACAACATATTGACAATCAATGTAATCAGTCTTATTATAAATATAGCTGGATGATGTTAGTGATCGATTTCGTAGAAATATGATCCTATACTTAAAAATTTATCAAAATCATTTAAGTTATAAGTATAATGAGTATGTCAGTTTGTTTTTCTTTTATAATTCTTTTTTGTTAGACCTTATTTTTGTTCTACAAAATTTTACAAAATTAAGGGTTTTTGGATAATTGTAAACACCTAGCCAAACATATTTTTACTCATAACAAATCAAATGGTTCAACAAAATAAATAAAATTGAAAAGTTGAAAATTTTAAAAACTCAAAAGAAATTGAACTTCTCACGTGCGAGAAGTTCAACATGTGCGAGAAGTCAGAAGACTATATAAGAGCATCTTGTGCAACTAGTTGACTACTCGCACAACTTTCCTTTGAATTCACTCTCTCAAATTTTTCTAAGGTTTAGACTTGTTACCTTGATATACCAGTTCATTGTGGTCGTCCATTGATTATATAGTGATTAATAAGGTACTTTGATGTTTATAGATTGTTTTTGAGTATGTTTGATTCATGACAGAACGTTAAAGGACCCATACACTAAAAAATTACAAAAATTAAACATATTAAATCATAGTAAAACCTTAATCGACACTTAATGAACATATTACATTGGTTAAAGCACTCTGAAATGGTTAAATTTGAAACTTGAAAAATTGAGACCTGTCGCCTGCTATAAGTATGGAGAATAAGAATAAGCGCGAGAACTTTCAAATTCGCACAGAACTACTCGCATGAAGATTAGACTTGTCACGCGAGAAGTTGACTTTTAGTTAATTTCATTTTCATGTGATTACTCATGTTGTCGCGTGAGAAGTCAAACTTGAAAAACAAACTATTTGCATGCGATTAGTTGCTTATGTGCAAAAAGTTTAAAAAATTTTAACTTTTCAACATTTTCTAATTCTGGAATGTCTTGTAATGTGTGACTAATAAAACTTGTTTGTTTTAATTTTTAGAAGGCAAGACAAATGGTTTTCAATAAAAACCATAATGTTGTTGCTTTTCTTGGAGAAATTATGGAGTACAAGGCATTGTTTAGATCAATTATTGTCGGTCTTAAGACATCTCATATTCACCATACCATTATAGCTAATCCAACCATTTATGCTGATGTGATCGATTAGTTTTGGATTTCAGCTACCAATGAGACAGATTCTCAAGTGAATCGTGCATCTCTACTACGGTTAAAGGAAAGAGAGTTGTTATCATATCTGAAGTGATTAACAGTGTATTATTATTAGAAGATCACCCAAATGTACCTGTAAAGATTGATGGTGACATGCCAAAAGATAGTATGAAGAGGATGGGTTATGATCATCGATATCCTTCACTGGAGAAGAAGTACTTACCTCCATTCTAGAAGTACTTATTTCATGTGGTGATGCATTGCCTAAGTAATCTAAAGGCTGGGATGGATAGTCTAAGTGCAGTATTTGGATCCCTGCTGGTATCTCTTGTTGACAATCTACCTTATAGCATATCCAAGGCTATCTTTTCAGAGATGCAGAAGAATGTAATGGCTTCCTTGGGGAAGAAGTTCATCATGTACCCCAGATTCATACAGATGATATTGAATGCTGCTCACCCTCAGCTAGCAGTGTCTGATTCATCCACCTATGTTGCTAAGCTAATGAAGAAAGACATATTCAAATACTTGATAGCAAAGGGAAATTCCTGGGATGGTACTTATTTTGCCAATCTTGGAAAATTTGTTGAGGGATATCAAAGAGATGTGTAGGACCGTTAAAGGGTACTTAAGCTTGCACTTAGTTAACACACTTAATAGGATCTTAAGATCGTTTAACAATTCAAATAGGGAACTGTGAACTTTTATTGAAGATACAAGACAAACACAAGTAAAAACAAGAACAAGAACACAAGATAAATTTTCAAGGAAGTTGTATATTGCTTCTCTAGTTCTATTACAAGTGTTGTACAAGTATGTTTTTGAATACAAGAACCGGAGACTACTTATAGTACATCCTACAACTGTCAATATGCAAAAAGACAGTTGGAAGTGACTAATCTAGACAACAAGATCAGCCTAAAGTCAAAAGGCAGATTGCCTTTTGACTAGTGACTATGACATGCCATAGCTCACTGACTTTCCTATTACAAAAAGCCAAAAAGGAACAAAAACGAAAACTTGCAGGAAAAGACCTTATCTACTTTATCATAAAGCATGGAAGTTTCACAAAATGATGATAGTTGGTGAACCACCAGAGCATGCAGCAGATAGTAAGTTGCTTTATGATAATGTTGATGGAAAATGTATCTTTTCTCTCTCTTAAGAAGAAAATCAGTGTTTTCTTTAAACAGCTTCGGAAGACTTTGTCTTGAGAGTATCGGAAGACTTCATCTTCTACCTTCGGAAGAGTAGAGTCTTTGGCTTCGAAAGACTTTACACTTAGAGTATTTTTCTATGTTAAGTGTAAAGCTTCCGCAGCAGTTTCTTCTGAACTTTGGCTTCGGAAGATTTTACACTTAGCATTTTTCTTGAGTGTGTAAAACTTCCGAAGCTGGTTCTTCTTTGTTCCAAAGTGCATGTTGGAAGACTTGGTTCTTTTGGTATCCTTTGGTTGCATCAGCCTCTTAACTTCAGAGGTTCCTACAAACTCCCCCTAGGCTGATGCTACCAAAACAGAGAGGTTCTTCAGACTGGATGGTCCACATGAGGATCTTCAAAATTCCTTTCTTCATCAGCAGATCTGGATTCTTCAGACTCATGAAGTACATTCTCATGTCATAGAGATCATGCAGAGGGAGTTCAAGCATGTCACTTGTAAAGTAGACATGTTGTTCTCCCTGATCTCTAATGACATACGATCTGTCTGCGTCTTTAGCAAATGTCCAAGACAGAATTTGTCTTCCAATAGAGAGGGGCTCTACTATGATAGGAGTTGGTTGAGAGTCCTATTCATGCACTTCCTCGGGATATTCTGACTTATCTGAGGTTGGGAGGTGGATGCCTTTCTTCTTTTCTTCTTAGTTGATGATCTTCTACTGGCCATCCTTTTTCTCCTCCCTGATGATTTTAACTGAGAGGGTTGGTCTTCAGTACCAAGTTCTTCAGTGGATTCCCTCTCAGTTGGGATCTCCTCTCCCCCAGTTTCAGAAGGAGAAGGAGGAGAACCCTGCTGTGGGTTAGAAGATAAAGTTGGCTGTTATGAAGCTTCAGGTGCAGGTGGTGTTGTCTCTGTAGGTTCAACCTTAACCTCAAATTTAGGTTGAGCTTGACTTGATGATGAATGAAGGTCCACAAGCTCTCCCTTTTTTATCTTCTGCTTGATCACCCTTATGTGCTCATCCATTATGGATAGAGACATGGGACCAAGCCTCCTTCCAGAGAACCCATACAGCTTCAAGAAACTCATCATCCTCTGCCTATCTACAGACTTTTAATGACTTTTCTGGATGATGGCTCTTGATTTTGCAGCTTCTTCCTTGTGCCTCTTCCTAGCAGCCTGTCTTTCTTTTTTGGGCTTGCTCTTCCAGCTGCTTATTGTATTCAAATAATATATAATCATAAGGCAAGGGAAGGAGTGCAGGTGCCTGATAGAGACCTGTGGCACTCAGGTAGTTGATCATTTTTAATCTTTCTTCTTCTTCAACTACCTAAGGTTGTTTCGCAGCCACAGTCTCTGACTCTGGACTTTCTTGAACTGGGGAGAGGACAGGAATGTTCTTGTAAAGCCTTTTTCTCCTTATTTCTTCCTTGTAGTTGAGGGTCAAGGCTGCATCCTCTGCTTCCTTCCTCTCCTTTGACAATTCAATGATGGCTAGTTCATTTAACTCCTCTAAGGGGAGAGAGATGAGTTCATCTATCTTGTAGTTCCTGGTCCCCAGATAGTTGAGCCTGGCTGCCCTTAATTCATCTTCTTGAGTGATTGGTACAGGGGCAGCCAGAATTGCAGCTTGTATGAATCCTGGGGAACCACTTGAACTCTCCCCCCTCAGCTTCCCCTTCCTCTCTCTTTTTTCTTTTTCAATCTCTTCAGGGGTCATATTCCTTTTGCCTTTGTAAATTTTAGATCTTGATGACTCAGCCTGAGGAGAGCTTTGTCCTTCATTGCTTGATTCAGCAGTCAAGCTCGGGCCAGAGAGAGGTTGTGAAACACCATCACCAGCTGGTGCCTCACTGAAGGTATGGGGTGCTAGAAGAGATCTTGACTTAAGGTTTACAGTCTCAGCCTCTGGGCCTTCAGTCAAGGCTTTCTGTTTGAAGCTAATCTTGGGGTCTACCTCAACATCCAGTTGACCAAACACTTCAACTATTAGCCTCTGTCTATATGATGTTGTTCTCCTTTTGAATTCTGCCAGCACCCATTCTTGAATTTGATTGGCTAGTCTGACAGCTTGTCTGTTATTGCTTAGGTTGACAAGTGCCAGATCTACCAGATTTATACCCTCATAGAAACTTAGGTTTGAAATGTTTAAGATTTCTAGTGGACCCTAAGCTCTAGAGAGTAGAAGAGCTTTCCTATCACTGTCATACCCCCAACCCCTGATTGGGTTCTCAGAAGGGGCATACATTGCTCTTGGTATCTTTCCTCAAACAGATGGTGAATTTGCAAGTCAAGATTTCTGTCTTGAGGAGGTTGCTGAGCATGGACAACTACAAGATAGGATGGTGAGTCCAGTATGTCCATACTCAAGGAAGAACTCCCAGGTTCTGTGGCTGTCAAGACTTCCTCCCCCTTTTTGGTAGCATCACCCTCATGCATAGGTGAGCTGGGGAAGTGCTCCATAACATCCACAGGTTCTTGTGGACCTGGATGAGTTTGTGCTATGGGTCTCTCAGCTAACTGGCCCTTGAGATCGGTGATCTCAAGTTGCTGGTCATGGACCCTCCTTTGCAAGATAGTCACCTGTGATTCAAGGCGAGCTATCTTTGAAACCAGTTAGGTGCAAATGTCTTTGAGTTGGTGCACCCTGAGTTTCAGACTCCCCTCATCTTCAGTTGAAGAATCATTGGGGGATGAAGGAGGTGAACCGAGGTCCGCTCACTCACCATCACCATGGGGTTCTTGTCTGCTGGATTTCCCCTGCCCCATGAAAATGTCAAGAGGTTGGGTTGCCATGGTTGAGGTCTTAAAGATGTAATCACTGGCAACAGTGAGAGCCTCTTCCACATGGGTCTCCTGGACAATCACAGGAAGATCCACCTCAGTTTGGAGTGTTTGATGTGGGCTAGACATGGGTGAAGCAGGAGTACTCATCTCCTCTTGAGTGTGGGTAGAGTGGGGAGATTCATGGTACTCACTTAATCCCAAATCTTCATAAGAATCAAAGTCAAAGCTAGGAATGGGTTGGTTAAGGGCTTTCCCCTGAAGGTTGATCACTAGAGTGTTGAGACTCAGAGTGATGGCTTAAGGCTGTTTGTGGAGTTGTGAGCTCATCAGGCTGAGCATGAGGAACCTCAGCACTAATCTTTTGAAGAATGGGAGTGGTTTGCTCCTCAGGGGAAGTGGGAGCTCGAGTGTCCACTTCCTCTTGTGTGGGTTGTGATATGGGGGCCTGCACATGCTTAATGGCAAGTGCAGGGGTTCTTTTGGATTTTCTAGTGTAGGTGAGGGTAATTGTTGGCCTTGATGGTGGTTGAGAGGTGGAGGGTCTTGGTTCATCACTAGATGGTGCAGCTAGGATGTCACCCTGAGCAATGAGCTCAAACATTTTCGGGACAAAGGCTGTTTCTACCCCTAAGAACCCAACAGTTGGCTTTTTCAATATCTTGAAAATGTCGGGCCTCATGTGTGCAAGTTTAAGCACATTACCTGTTCCCCTCAACTGTGGTCCCAATTCACAGTTGAGAATGTGTTGAACATACCGGGGGAACATGTAATATTCTAAGGAATCCAAATTCACTAGTAAATTTGTAAATACAAACTGAGAGTACCTGAATTTAACCCCTTAAACCATCCCATGGATAATGAAGGAGAGGTCTTCTGGAATCTGGTCCCATCCTCCATGTTTGTTGGATAAGCTGTGGATGACGACATAGAGGAGGTATTTCCATTGGAATGAGACCTTCCCCTTCCTGAAGGTCTTGACTGGAAAGTCACCTTCATATCCCATCTACTCAAAGGATTGGTTGACAGCAGCTTTTGGAAAGGACAACTCACCTGCTTCATCATCCAGCTGCAAATGGGTATTTATAATGGTTGGAGTGATGAAAACCATCCTCCCCTGCACTGTGGCAGATAGTGTCTTCTCCCCGTCCATGGTGACCACTTGACAGGTCCGCCAGAACTCAAGTAACTGATCCTCATAGAGAGGAGGATCGATTGTAAGGGAGGTGAAGTAGTGAGACAAAGAAAGATACCTACAAACGTTTGAGAAGCTTGGATCCTTCTCAGAGTTTAACATGGCAACTTGATTATGTTGCCTGTGTAGGTGCATGGTGAAATCCGGGTCGTTACGACGATCAAGACTGGCCATTTGAAGAAGCTTTGAAGTGAAAAAGGAAGAAGAAGATGAAATTGGGGGTAATTTTAGGTTAAGGAACAATGAGAGAAGTGAGATGAAATAGAACCATTTGGAAAGATATACTCTAGATTTGAGACAAAGTTATGACAAAAAATAAACTTTGAAATCCACAAGTGGGTCCTACTTTTGAAAAAGGCGCCCAAAAGTTAGTTTTCTTGGAAGTAGTAAAAGCTTCCGAAGGCAATTTTGGTTTCGGAAGCTTTGCAATCAAAGCTTCCGAAGGCAATTTTGCTTCGGAAGATATTTCAAAGAGTTTTGAAAATTTTGGCTTCGGAAGAAATAAATGAGTCTTCCGAGACTAAATTGCTTTCGGAAGAAATTTGTTCCTAAAATGCATTTAAGTACTCATACCAAAATTTAAGCTTCGGAAGATACTTCAAGAATTTCTTCCGAAGGTAAATCTCAAATAAGCTGTTTAAACGATTTAAAGACATAAATTTCTTCCGAAGGCAACTTTTGCTTCTTCCGAAGGTAAATTTTCATTATTCTAAGAGATATCATTTTAAAAGTTTGTTTTTCTTCCAAAGAGAACTGAGCTTATGAAGTGATCTAATAGACAACCTAGGACACATAGTTTTAGGAAATCAAATTGATTAAGTTATAAAGAAAAATCTATTCAAAGTTAATCATCCCAATAGCTGATACAAGATACTTAAATCTTTGTTCATCAAAAGCTTTTGTGAACAATTCAGCATAATGTTCATTTGTGTTAACTTTGATTAGTTTTATCAACCCTTTTTCAAAATTATCCCTAATCAAATGATACCTGATGTTGATGTGTTTGGTCCTTGAGTGCTGCACGGGATTCTCTATAATAGAGATGGCACTGTTGTTGTCTATATGGATGGGAGTCTCTTTGAAATTATACCCATAGTCTAGCATTTGATTCTGAATCAAAAGCACTTGAGCACAGCAGCTGGCAGCAGCAATGTATTCAGCTTCAGCAGTTGATGCAGACACATAGGATTGCTTCTGGCATTGCCAAAGGACTATCCTTCCACCCAGGAACTGACACCCCCCAGATGTGGACTTTGTAGTCATGTTGCAACCACCATAGTCATTATTTGTGTAAGCATACAAATTAAAGTCTGAATCCTTTGGATACCAAAGGCCTAGATTTGGAGCACCTTTGAGATATCTAAGAATCCTTTTGACAGTGATTAGGTGTGACATCTTGGGGTTGGCTTGATATCTTGCACATATGCATGTGGCAAACATGATATCAGGCCTGCTAGCAATAAGATATATAAGTGACCCAATCATAGCCCTGTAGAGATGTTCATCAACACACTCCCCCTCAAGATCAGGACCAAGGGAGTGGTTTCTGGCTATGGGTGTCTTTGCAACCTTACAGTCAGTCATCTTGAATCTTGTAAGTATGTCCTGTACATACTTTTACTGACTGATGAATATGCCATCTTCATCCTGCTTCACTTGAATTCCTAGAAATAAATTGAGTTCCCCCATGGCACTCATTTCAAATCTATTCTTCATCAGCATCTTAAAGTCTTTGCAAAGCTTTGGATTAGTTGAACCAAAGATGATGTCATCTACATATATCTGAACTAGCAATGTGTCATTTCCTATCTCTTTGATGAAGAGAGTCCCATCAATAATACCTCTTTTGTATTCATGTTGACAGAGATATGTTGATAGTGTCTCATACCACTTTCTTGGAGCTTGATGTAGTCCATAAAGGGCTTTATCAAACTTGCACACATAATCAAGATGATCTGGGTCTGCAAAGCTAGGTGGTTGTTTAATAGAAACTTCTTCATCAATCACCCCATAGAGAAAGGCACACTTCACATCAAGCTGGTAGACCTTGAAATCCTTGGATGCAGCATAAGCCAGAAATATTCTTACAGCTTCAAGTCTTGCAACTGGAGCAAAGACAACAATGTAATCAATCCCTTCTTCTTGATTGTATCCTTGGACAACCAGTCTAGCCTTGTTCTTGATGATAATCCCTCTATCATCCTTCTTGTTCCTGAATACCCATTTGGTTCCTATGACACATTTCCCTTGAGGAAGAGGGCATAAGTTCCAAACCTTCTTTCTTTTGATTTGAAGCAACTCTTCTTGCATGGCTTCAATCCAACTTCCATCCTTCAAAGCCTCATCAACTTTCTTAGGCTCAAATTGGGATAAGAAACAAGAATGTAGACAAACATGGCTGTCATGAGCTTTTCCTTTTGTTCTTACCCCTGAGTCAACATTTCCAATGATGTTTGTGGTGGGATGTGACTTGTGGATCCAAAGTTGAGGGATCACAACAAGTTGGTTGGATAGATCTAAATTAGAGAAATTTTGATCTGGCAAAGAAGAGTCCCCTACCACTTCAGCACACTTATCAAGAGAAACTTGATCCAATGAGTATGTTACATCATTCATGTTGTCTTCAATGGAGTGGTTATCAGCATCAAGAAATTCTTGATCACTGTCACTACCTCCAATTCCTCCTCCATTTAAAGTTCTTTCTCCTGAATTCTGAGCCTCTAAGCTGGAATTTGAAGGCAATTCATTTGAATCAGTAGTATTTGCCATGCTATTGCTGATGGGAGCTTCAATTGCAAGGTTAGTCACCACTGGAGCTGAAGTAGTCTTCTTGTTTGGTCTTCTCAGCTCAAATTTTGGATTAGGATCTTCTGTTAACCTATTATCTGTAGATCCTGAATCATTCTCACAAGATTTGTTAAAACAGTTGATAACTAAATCAAGATCAAACAACCAATCCGGACCAGAACCTTTCACACAGGGTGTGTGTTCATTGAAAGTCACATTGGCTGACTCCTTAATGATTCTAGTTTTGAGATTGCATACTCTATAAGCCTTAGCTTGAGAACAGTATCCAACAAAGTGTCCATCATCTGATTTCTCAACAAGCTTGGCTATTTGATCATTGGTATTCAAGATGGTGCAAGGACATCCAAATGTTCTGAGAAAACCAATGAATGGTCTCCTTTTGTGCCATAGTTCATAAAGAATCTTACCCTTTGTCTTAACTACCAAAACTCTGTTTTGTACATAGCAGGCTATGTTGACAACCTCAGCCCAGAAGGTGATGGGTAGTTTAGAGTCAGACAACATGGTTCTTGCAGCTTCAATAAGTGTCCTGTTTCTCCTCTCAGCAACACCATTTTGCTGAGGAGTCCTGGGAGCACATTATTGTCTTGAAATACCCTTTTCATCACAAAATGTATCAAGGATTTGGTTCTTGAATTTGGTTCCTTGATCACATCTTATGATTTTGACCTTGTGATCAGATTGATTCTCAATTTTCAGAATGAAATTCTTTAAGATTTCAGGAGTTTCATCCTTAGTTCTAAGGAAAAACACCCAAGTGAATCTTGTGAAATCATCTGTGATCACCAAACAGTATGAGGTCCTTCCTAATCTCATTACATTAGTGGAGCCAAATAGATCCATATGTAACAAGTGTAGGGGAGTACTGATAGAGTTCATTTCCTTTGGCTTGTGAGACACTTTGTGTTGCTTCCCCTTTAGGCATGCAACACAGTGGTTATCACTTGTAAACTCTTTCTTTGGCATTCCAATTTCCAAATCATTTTTAATCAGTTTATTCATGTTCTTAAAGTTTACATGGCATATTCTTTTATGCCAAAGGAAAGACTCATCACTATTTGCTTTAGATAGAAAGCAAGAAATCTCTCCAGAGGGAGATGTTTCCTGCAAGTCCATCTTGTACATGTTCTATTTCATGGGGGCTCTGAGTAGAATATGCTCTTGAGGAATGTCAACCCCGAGCTTGAGAACAATGCACTCATGCTCAGTAAAGAGCATGTGATGTTTTTTGTCACAAAATTAGGACACACTCCAAAGATTGTATCCAATCTCCTTGACAAAATTTACCTTCTCAATGCTGAGCTTACCATTTGAGACCATGCCCCTACCAGTGATATAACCTCCTGTATCTCCTCCAAAAGCAACTGGTCCTCCATCAATTCTTTCAATGTTTTGAAGTAGGGACTTATTGCCTGTCATGTGCCTGGAGCAGCCACTATCAATGATCCACACATTTCTGTTTGCCTTTGGCTGTCCCTGCACAAAAGATATGATTTAGTTACCTTTGGAAACCCAAGCCTCATTGGTCTTGGGCTTATAAAATTTAGATGAAGGCAATGAAACAGTAAGTGATCCTATGTTTAGGCTTTAAGGATCATGTGCTGTTTCTGATGATGAGCTTTCAGCCACATGGTCTTCCTTCATCTTCCACACCACCTTTGGAAGATTGGGCTTGACCTTAAAAGCTTCGGAAGTTTTGGTAACTTCGGAAGATTTGGTGACTAGACCTTCGGAAGATCTTGCCTTCACTGCAGCAAGCTTCAGTGCTTCGGGAGTATTCCTTTCTTCCGAGACCAACTTTCCTTCTGAAGGAAACTTTTCATTTGCCTTCTTCTTCATTTTGGAGCTTCCGTGGGAAACAGATTTTCCTTCCGAAGCTGTTTGTTTCTTCTTCTTGTCAAAAGTTTTCTTCTTGATCATATGGATAGTACTCTTGGGATTGTATTGACAATCCTTAGCCAGATGTGAAGTACTACCACACATAACACAATTCAAATCTTTCCTTCTGAGAGTCTTCTTTCCCAAAGAAGACTGAGCTTGAACATATTCTTTTTCTTTCTCCACCTTTTCAGATGATGCAGCAGGCTTTTTAGGGTGAAGCTTGCTCTTTGAAATGGATGGTTCAGGCTGTGCAGCAGTGACACATAGCTGATCAGTCTTCTTGTTGTTACTGGAGTGAGTTGAAGCTGAAGTAGAACTCTTGGTACTTTAGTTCTTGACAGGATCTTCAGCTTTCATCACCTTGAACCTTGCAAAGATAAATACTTGTTTCTGTTTGGGATCAAAGGTGGTCTTGATCTCTTGAGCTTTTCTGGATCTTCTCTTTGCTCTTCTGATCAAGTTCTTTCTCTTGGTTTTGCTCAAACCAGCTTCTTTTTCCTCCTTAGGAGCATGGTGACCCTTTTTGGATTGACTCTCTTCACTCACCTCAGAGTCATCCCTCACCTTCTCCTCTTCATCCTATTCATCACTCACCTCAGATCTCATTTCCAAGTTGTAGGACCTGTATCTATTTACTTTAGCAATACATTCAGGAGAGCAAAGATGTTCAAGTACCTTGGCTTCATCATGGTCAGCCATGAGTGCTTGGTTTGGAGATGCATCTTCAGCTTGAAAGCTCCAGTTAAAGCCTCCTTCTTCAACAGCAACCGCATCTTGCTGTCTTGGCTTCTCATTCTGGTGCCCTCCTTTAGTGTAGTTTGGCCTGGATGAGGCTTGGCCACCATTTGACTTAGGTGCCTTGCATTCTCTAGCAAAGAGTCCCATCTGGTTACACTTGTAACACTTGACTTTGCTTTTGTCCAACCCAAACTTGCCACTGACAGCATTGCTAGGAAACCTTCTCCCAGTCCTCATGTAGAACTTCTGGGCTCTGTGGGTGAGAAGAGCCATTTGCTGGACTATCTCCATGTACTCCAGATCATCTGGATGGATACAGTCCAGGTCTTCAAGAGTAAAAAGAAAGTTTCCTAAACTTTCATCAGTAGAGACAAAAGCTTGAGAAGAACTTGTCTTTTGGAATGGACTTCTTTGGATGTAGTTCTCTATAGGTGTCTCTGGGAAGGTGACAAAAGGACCCTTTTGTGAGGTTTCAAGGTAGCAAATAAGATGATGCTGTGGTTCTCCGCTATCCCTTTCAACCATATGAAGGGTTGAACTCTGGTGAGTGTTGGAGTTACCAGATGAATTTTGCATGTTCACCTTCATCTGGTATCCACTGAGTATCCCATACAACTCAGTGAGAGTAAGGGTCTTGAGGTTTTCAATCCTCTTAATGACCACACAGTAGTGTGTCCATTGTCTGGGAAGTGAGGACATGAACTTCCTTACAATATCCATGTTCTCAATAGTTACCCCAACATCAGCCAGAGTATCCATAATCTCAACATACCTGAAGTATTGTTAAGTCATGGTCTTACCTGTCTTGAAGGTGAAGTTTTCAAAATGCTGCTTCAGGAGATCCTTCTTGTTCTCCTTGGCTTCATTTGAACCCTCATACATCAGTTTCAGTGCATCCCATAGTTGTTTAGCGGTCTTGCACTTCTTGAAACCTCTATAGATGGAGTTTGGAAGAGCAGTTTGGAGGCTGTCATGGCTTTCTGATTAACATCAATTCTTTTCCAGTCTTCATTAGAAAAGTCAACCCTCTCCTTTGGTATCATGCCACCACCAGCAGCAGCTGAAGAGGTGCATGGTACATGAGGTCCATTGACAACAGACTCCCACATCCTGGAATCTTGAGACTTGATAAAGCCTTCCATTCTTTGACCCCATGTTTCAAAATCCTCAGGAGTGATCAGTCGGGACTTTGTCATAGTTCCAGTTTCCATATCAGCTTTGGAGATAGCTGCCATTTGAAGAGTTAAGTGATGTGTGTAGCTAAGAGGATTTTGGTGAGATCTTACAATCAAGAGCCTGGAATGATCTGATACCAAATGCAGGACCGTTAAAGGGTACTTAAGCTTGCACTTAGTTAACACACTTAGGAGGATCTTAAGATCACTTAACAATTCAAATAGAGAACTGTGAAATTTTACCGAAGATACAAGATAAACACAAGTAAAAACAAGAACAAGAACACGAGATAAATTTTCAAGGAAGTTGTATATTGCTTCTCTAGTTCTATTACAAGTGTTGTACAAGTATGTTTTTGAATACAAGAACCGGAGACTACTTATACTACATCCTAAAACCATTAATATGCAAAAAGATAGTTGGAAGTGACTAATCTAGACAACAAGATCAGCCTAAAGTCAAAAGGCAGATTGCCTTTTGACTAGTGACTATGACATGCTATAGCTCACTGACTTTCCTATTACAAAAAGCCAAAAAGGAACACAAACATAAACTTGCAGGCAAAGACCTTATCTACTTTATCATAAAGCATGAAAGTTTCACCAAATGATGATAGTTGGTGAACCACCAGAGCATGCAGCGGATAGTAAGTTGCTTTATGATAAAGTTGATGGAAAATGTATCTTTTCTCTCTCTTCAGATGAAAATCAGTCTTGTCTTTAAACAGCTTCGGAAGACTTTGTCTTTAGAGCTTCGGAAGACATCATCTTTTACCTTCAGAAGAGTTGAGTCTTTGGCTTTGAAAGACTTTACACTTAGAGTATTTTTCTAAGTTAAGTGTAAAGCTTCCGCAGCAGTTTCTTCTGAACTTTGGCTTCGGAAGATTTTACACTTAGCATTTTTCTTGAGTGTGTAAAACTTCCGAAGCTGGTTCTTCTTTGTTCCAAAGTGCATGTTGGAAGACTTGGTTGTTTTGGTATCCTTTAGTTGCATCAGCCCCTTAACTTCAAAGGTTCCTACAAGATGCTCAACAACAAAAAATTGAAGCTCCTCATGTTAACCAAGCCAGTCCATCCACTAGTACTGCTCAAGAGGCTCTAGAAAGTTCACAAGGAGCAGGCATATCAATAGATGCTGAGATTGATTCCTGATTTAGTTCAGGAAGTGAGACGGATAGTGACCAGATTAGGAACCCTATGTATTGCAAGAACGTTCCAGAGTGCAAGAAACTCCAACCAAACGCACTGCTGAGGAACTGGATGTTGATTTTATTCCTGAGGATTCTTCATCTACTAAGAGGAGAAAGAAGAGGATGGCAAGGAAAAGTGCGGATAGTCCACGTGGGAGGGGTAGAGGACGAGGTGTGTTACGTAAGCGTTAGACCCCGATGACCACTCTGTCGACCAGTTCTAATATTCCTGCATCAGAAACTCCAGCTACAATGAGTGAGGTTGCACCTTTAGAGACTCCAATGATTGTTACAGATTCAACAACTATAACATCATCTGCTATGCCTACTACTGATGATGTGTTGAGCACACCACCAAGAGATCAAGGCCCTAATAACATGTTTTGCATGGACGACTTCATAAATACTACTCCTGAGCTAAGGCAGTAGGCCGAGGCTTCTTCTGATTCACCCACATGGGTATCTCTTGAGCAAAGAGTTTGTACGTTGGAGAAAGAGATGATGGAGAAGACTCAAACCATTGATGATCTACATAGGCAGATGTTTGAGAAGGATGAGTGGATCAAGAATCTCGAACATCAGCAACAGTTTATATTCAGCTATGTTCAGATTCTATAGTAGAATATTAGAGACCTCACTTCTCGTGTTCTATTTTCGTTTGCTCATCAACGAACCATAAAAGTTGGAGAGTCAAGTGGACAACACTCTGCTGATCCTGAAGCTGTTCAAGATCCTACTGATGCTACAGAGCATGATGTTGATCATGTTATTATTGAAAAGGACAACAAAGACTCCTGTTGTTGATAACGAGCCATCTACTACTATTTGTACTACGGCTACTAAGGATCGAACTATAGTTTTCACTTGCGAGGCGTTCTAGAACCTAAGCATGATATATCATTTCCTGAGTCTGCTAATGATGATGATGACTTAGATTTGGTAGACTATGGGTTTAGTGATGAGGATGATGTTGATAATGATGATGATGAAGATGATGATGGTGATGATGATGATGACAATGAAAAGGATGGAAATAATGACAAGAAGGATGATGATGATGATCAGGGTGGTGATATGGGCTCTACAGCTGGTGTTTCTAGATCATCGGGTTCTGCTAATGTCTCCTGACCAAGTCCCGATGATATAGTTGACTATACTTCTTTAGATCCCGCTACTAACGAATCATAGGAGAAGGAGTTTTATACTTTCCAGCAACAGTTTTTTGCTGAGGAATCGGATGAAGATTTTGGTCCTTTTGATGATTTGGTGAAGACTATAGATTACATGGATATGTTTGGGAATAGTCTTAAGGACTTATTTTCAGACATTTTGATTAAAGAATGACAAATAGTCGGTGACAATAGTGCCCAAAAGACGACTGACAAGACAACATATCTAACTGGTAAAAGTGTTGTACGTCAGGTCAGAAATATAGCTGTTGAAGCTCCTCCTTCGCCAGCTTATGTACACACACTGACATATTCCAAGCCTTTCGTAAGGTACAAAAACTCAAAAACTATTCTTAGTTGGGCATATGAAGCTGAAAAGAAGATGTATGTGATTAAGAGAAAGGTTGGGGCTATAGAGTATTATTAAGACGAGCAGGGTCATGTTCTGTTTGTTAATCCGAGCAATTATGAAAGGGGAACTAGATAAGAAACATGATATGGAGACATAGTAAGACAAACTTCAAAAACTTCAAAACTGCCAAATCTAAAGTCATTGAAATGGAGACTTGTATAGACCCAAACACTAACAAGCCAATGAAGATAAGGGTTTATAAGCATCCAAGATATGCTAGGAGGATCCCTATACACAATCCTGTACCAGTTAACAGCTTGTCTAAGCTCATGTGGTGCAGTTGTGAGAAGGAGACGGGTCATGCATTGATCCATTGTGTAGATAAAGATTATCGTATGATCGACCCTGTGGATCTACTTAAGTTTGGAAAAGAAGATTTGATGAGGTTCCAGGCTTTTCCGATTGTAGCTGATGAATCTGTTTATTTAACAGTAGCACATTTTGGTTGGTTGTTCACGATGGCCCTGATAACAAGATGTATGCTTATGGGGGTAGTTACAAGGTGGTAGACGTGGACTTCTAAAGCATTGATTCACCAAGCCTAGGGGGAGATTGTAGGGATTGAACCTAAAAGCTTGGAAAATCAAATCAAGATTTTAAAGATCAAGTCGCGCGAGAACCTAAAGTTGTCACGCGAGAAGTACATCTCACGCGAGAACTATATGAAAAGTTCATAGTTTAGTATAAATACTAGTTAGTTGATGTAATTCAGAGAGCTTTTGTCACTTTCCTGATTTGTTTGTAATTGTAAACATTCAAATCAGAGAGCAATATACTTTAAAGTTATTAACATTCTTGTTCATCTAATTCTCTTCCAATCTTATTACCGTAATGTTTAGTGTTCTTATCACGAGATCGATCTGATTATTGTAGTATTGATCTTTACAACAAAACATAAGGGTTGGGCTTAATTGATCACTTAATAAAGTACTTATTCATTTGAAATAAACATAGGAACCCCCCCGGTCGGTAGCATCCAAACATGTCAAGTAACTACGTGATCAACCCATAGGTGAGTCTCATGAACCCCTTTTTTACTTTAAAACTTTTGGGGTGAAATACATACTCATTGGTTAGTATATTATTGTGGTGCAATATTACCTGCTCTTGTCTCCGAACGGAGCATTATAATTAACTCCATTAGGAGCTACGTGATTTGTGGATAGTACTATTTGGGGAATCCCCTACACAAAATGGGCCCTTTATGCAGGGAAATCCCCTATTGAAATTCAATATCATTGTGTCACAAATTACTATCATTTAACCATGCTTAGCAGGGCATATTTAAACCCAACAATCTAGTAGTAACTGCTTAGGAGATATTTTAGCACTCGGGCGGGAAAGTCCGGGTCAGGCTTGATTGTGATACATTCTATAGTGCACCCTGTATATCATATTATTGTTATAGGCACTAACAAATTTATTGAATATTATATCCGTCATGGAAGGTAATGTGTCTTAAACTCACGAGCTCACCAACATTATGTTGACGTATTTTGGTGTGTATTTCAGGTGAAGTTTAAACGATAGGTGTCAAAAGGATAGGTGCCACCTTAGATGGACCTTTGAAGATGTAGCCATCGCCCTATCCACTTTATTATTTATGAACAATTATATTATTATGTTTTATCTGCATATTTAGACAATTTCGACATAAGAATATCATGGATGATGTAATGCCATTGAGACAGTTTCTTTTGGGAATGTAATAATTAAGTTTGAATGTACTTATTTCCGCTACATTGTGATAATATCAGTCGGTCACGGTCAAACCCGGTCAACGGGGTGTGACAATAAGGCACATATAGCTAAGGTTGTGTTGATGCGGATATCATTCCACCTACTCTTTCTCTTGGACAGACAATACTAATAGATATGAATCAAGAATCTCTATTACAAATCGACTTGTCCTCTAACAATCCGCTTTTCTCAAACCCACCTTCATACCCAATGTTGGCAAGAAAAGGTCTGTATCTCATCTTCATCAAGCTCATAAGACTGTCCAACATCATCACCAAACTATAGACACTATTTCGCAGTTTGTTCAGTGATAACAAGCTTATGTTGAGCTTCTATCCTTCCTTATATCTGGTGGAATTCATTATCACACCCCACCTCGACAGGAACACGAAGTGCAAAATTCATGGATCTCAGAGCACATGGTTAAAGGAAACACTTAATATGATGAAACTAAATACAAATGTATAAATTTTACAAAACAAAGTATTGTTTGAAAAAAAAGATTTACAACTATAACTTAAGTAATTGAGTAATAAATGAAAGTTTCTAAAAAGTTGGTATCCCAAAATATGCAATGCTTGCCAAAACCCTTTTTCATTCACTTGAATTAATTTTCTGAAAAACATGTTAGAAAATGTCAACAATAATGTTGTTGAGATCACATGTTTTTTCGGCATTATTAAAATCATTTTCCCTGAAAACCACACATAATACAACAAGTTCCAATTGATCATTATAGTTATGTCAGGACCTGTGAAAAAACAGTATGACACCAAGAGCCTATAACCAAACCGAGATGAACATGACATTCAAAGAATGAGATATGCTTTTAAAAAATATGCAATCATTCAACTTGTTGGTTGGACATTAGCGCAACTAACCATGAAAGGGGTTGTCAAACCCAATAGTACTATTCATATGTTTCACTGCAAATTCTATAGCTAATCGTTACAGTTCGAGCTACCGGGGACTTTCATGCATGCAATAAAGAAATAAAACTCAAGGTTTTCACAAGGATCAATTTTGGTTGAGTCTCGTTTTCTTGTTATCGTCCATTTAGAAATAACTTCTAGAAATATATATAAACATGTTCTCCCCAAAATATAAATAATAAAAGGGGCCGTAAACTCACCTGAAAGTAATGCAAATTCTAGCAATAAGCTTAAAAAGTAGTGCTCGACCTTGTTGTGCCCTAACAATTTTGAACACCTTAAGGTATGAAGTAATTACACTAGCATCCAAGCTGATAAAGTTTAACATTCACCCAACTAACTGTACTCATTTGTAAACCGCTTGAATTTAAATATGTGACTCAACGACCCGTTGGTGAAAAATATTAGATTTAAATAAAATGTATTTATATAGAATATTAAAATATGTAACTTTTCTTCCACAAGTCGTAACTCGTCAAATCTGATAATAAACAATTACATGTATATATTTTAGCAAGTAGTTATCAAATTATTAATTTTCTTCTTATACAAAACTTTATGTAAAATATATAGATAAACTAATATACTCATATTTTCGTAAAAATATATAATATTACAAATAATTTTTTAGTTGAGGGTTTAAAACTTTTAAATAAACCTTTTTCCACATCAATTTACATTTAAACTTCAAATCTGGTCATTTTGCACCATTAATTTATAATATGACGTACGCTTATGTGAAGGAAAATATTTTTATACACCGGTTGATAGATCTATAAATGAAACATGAGAATATATATTTTCCTACTAGATCTATTAATATACCACCAAATATACATGTTTGTATTTTCATAACATTCTCTTGTTAAATGGCTTAAATACCATATAAATAAATATATTTTAAGTGTTTGTAGATATGTATATTTGATCCAAAAGTTTATTTTTATACTTGTTTTTAGAGTTTTAACATGTATAAGTACATAATCTAATAAGTTAGTAAAAGACATAACTCACCAACTTAGTCATATTTGTAACCTTTCTTGAAACTAAAGAACATCTTTATATTAAAGATAGTAAGTTGTTATAAATGGTTATTACAAACATAAGTAGCTTATAACTTTTTAATACATGAGTGAGTGTAAACTTTCAAATATAAGCTTGTAACACTATAAACAAGTAAGACTTAGAGGGATGATTTTCACCTTAACAAGCAAAGAGAATGTGGATGAAGAAAAGAGATATGCTTAATAACCAAAATCCTTGATATCCGCCTTAAAAATCCTCCATGTTATTTGGAGAAATGCTTAAGATTTTAAGAAATGTAGTTATTCTTTTGTTTAAAGATGAAGAAAAGAAGTGTGATGGTGAAATGGAGGTAATTTTTGATACTCTTTTTGTAGGATGGTGATGATGATATATGGATAGTTAATGCAGAAGATCATGTACCAAAATTCAAAGCATGGCTTTTTCAAGGCATGGTATTTTCTTTAGAATAAGATGGAAATAGCGTGTAGTGGAGTGTGTCCCCTATGTGATACGCGAACTTCAAAAGAATGGGAGGTTTAGGTGATGGTGGTAAGGAGGTGATGTTTTCATTATTTTATTCTTTTGTAAATAGTTGTATTAATTTACTTGGGTTGTTTTTTCTTTAGTATGTGAAACACCAGATAACTTGATGATAAGTTGGCTTCCTATAGTCTACGAACATGTTCGTTAAAGTTTTGATTAGTTTTGAAAGCACACTAATATTTTTTTTTATAATAATTATCGAACTATGACACACGTAATAATATATATTTCATTCATTTATTTTTAGTAATATTCACCAACATTTGCATGTCGGGTTAGACCATGCATGACCCAGAAATTTCTTAAATCATTGCAACAATGTTATGAGATGAATGGGCTTTGCTATGCATATGATGACCTAATTAACCAATAATTAAGTCTAACATACATATTTTTTAATGGAAATGCAATAAATGTACGAATGGGGTTTAACTTGAAATTGTCTGTTGTCACATTCTTCCCCTGTTAAAAGAATTTTGTCCAAAAATTCAGCTTGTGTTATCTATAATTGGTGCTTTCTCAAACAACAGAGGGTATTTGTGTTTCATTTGATCTTCACATTTCGAGGTATATTCTAGTCCTCATCTTGAGTTCCAACGTATCATTAGGATAGGAATGCAACTCTGTTTCAACCTTTTAATCTCCTGATCCATGATTTCCATGGGTTCCTCCACAAAGTGAACCTTGTCATCGACTTGTATTTCCTCAAGTTGTATGATAAAAGTTTCATCTGATAAGCACTTGAAGTTCTAGCACAACCACTACCTTCCTGAAGTCTTTACCTAGAAAAAAATACATAAACATGCGTTACATTCATCAATAATCGTTTCTTAGTACATAACACAAGTTACTACACGAGTTACATACGTTAAACACTTTGTTTCTTCACTTTCTCTCTCTACGCAACTACTCTCTCTCTAGCAGCAGTACTTCTCGCGTGAAACTAGAGTCTGGCTGGGTGTTCTCAGCTCTTTATACCCAACTCAACTTTTCACCAGACTTCTTGCGCGAGAACAGATTCTGTCATCGTGAAAGCCCTAGTCTTGTCCCTTGGCTTGTCAGCAGCTTTCTTTTCTTTCTTAGACTCCTTTCCCTTGGCCGAGTCAACCACTAGCGCCTCTTTATAATCTCGGCTGTAGTGCCCCAACTTGCCACAGTTGTAGCACTTTCCCGCGCTAGGGCAATCCTTATAGAAATGCCCTGTCTTCCCACATTTGTAACACAGACTCGAACCGAGCCTACATTCACCAACGTGCTTCCTCCTATATTTCCGGCAATCACCGGACAATTCCACCTTTATCTTTTTGGCCTGAACAACAGACCTCTCAATTCTCTCCCACTTCCCCTTCCCTGACCAACTCTTCTTGTTCGCCTCCTCGACGGGTTCATCAGCCACCACATCATCATACACTTTCCCGCTCAACTCCACCAAAGACTCGAAGGTCTTCGGCCCGCTTGCCTTCACATACGTCCTAACCTTTGAAGGCAAACCGTGTACATAACACTTCATCCTTCTCTCCTCGGTACTCACCAGGTGAGGTACCAGCCTGGCTATCTCATTGAAGCAAGACGTGTACTGTCTGTGGTTCATACTTCCAGCCTTAAAACCCAAAAAAATTCTTTCCACCCTGTCGATCTCATTCTGAGGGCAGAAATTTCTTATCACCAAATCTTTCAGGTCACCCCACTTCAAGTTCCTGAACTCGCGAGGGTCTTTAGTTTGCTTGATGGTGTTCCACCAATGAATAGCTTCGTCAACAAATGAGTGAACTGCGAACTTCACGGCCTAGTCAGCTCTACACCCACTGGAGAATGGCAACAGCACCTCCCTTGCCGTCCAGGGATAGAGGATTGCACCCCTTGAATATGCGATATAAACACCCTTTAGCTAAATCCCCATTAGTTTCATCCCCGTCATCCTTCCCTGAGCCTACCCCGGCACCATCACTCTCTTTCTTGCTAGCTTTTTTCTTTTCCTCCAGCATCCAATCCTTGGTTACCTCCTTCATGGCCTCAGTCATGATCGAAGGCATGATGTCCTGAAGGATTTTGTGGACCTCTTCGGCGATAGCTTCCCTAACAATAGGCTCCAAGGTAATCCTCTCTTTAGAATGATTAGAGTTTTCCTCGCTTGCAGTGTGAACAGAGTCCACATGCACCTCCTCAGTCGTCTGCCTCTGGTTTCTGGTGATGGGTGGTCTACCCCTACCACTACGAGCACCTCCTCGAGAAGCTTTTCTTCCAGCCATAGCTTGCTATAAGATGTAAAAGGCAAACAATATCATTCCAGGTAATAGTCCAGATCATGGCAAGTAACGTAAGTTCCTAATGACAGTGGCCAGTTGTAATTAGTTACTTACTTTACTCTTCTTTCCTAAACGTTTCCTATTCCGAGTCACATCAGCTCTCAATCTCACTACAAGCACTATAACCTCAAGGAACCATTATCAGTCATAACCATTCCTGGCATGGAGCTACTGGCACTGGCATCCCTTAATCAATCCCATTCTCAGTTTGAGTCTAGACATCGGAGTGTCTAAATCTCTCAAACTATGGCTCTGATACCAAATTGTAAGCCCCTAATCTGGGAAACCTCACAGTTGGATTTGAACATCAGAAACACAAGTTCTTAAACATCGAATTTCATTAATATACGTAGTGGAACGTACAAAAATTTCTATCGTATAAGCATTTACATCAAAAGATCACTATGGCTATCTATCAAAAGTTCTGTGCCAGGATGCCAGTCACTATCATGTGCTAGGTAGCTCTCTCCCATCCATGCCAAGCTCACCCCCAAAACGTATAGCATACCTGTTAATCTAATATGCATACAAAAGTTTGCGACGTTGAGTGAGCTCTATGTTTGCTATAACAAAACTTTATCATAATCAAACATTTGATCATCTTCAACATTTCATAAAACATTAACTGTGCACATCAATTAACCGAACTCGTCTGATGATTATACTTTAACTTTTCCTTTCCCATTCACTTTCCCATTACATTACCCATACACCACCTTACTTTACTTTACTTTACCATACACTTTACGTTACGTTACCCATACATTACTTTACTTTACCATACACGAGTTACATACCTTATACACTTTGTTTCTTCACTTTCTCTCTCTAGCAACAGTACTTCTCACGTGAAACTAGAGTCTAGCTGGGTGTTCTCAGCTATTTATACCCAGCTCAACTTTTCGCCAGACTTCTCGCGCGAGAACTTTGCCAACTAATCTTCCCAACTTTTCGTTCAAGGTTCTCGCGTGAGAACTTCCTTTCACGCGAGAACTTCGCCTGTCTTATTCTCTTCAAAATTTTTGGGCATTACAGGGAGACATTAATAAAACCTTATCTCCCACTTGAAATTCCAAGGGTTTGCATCTCATGTTGGCATAGCTTTTCTACCGATCTCTAGCGGTGTTTAGTCTATCTTGAATTTTGAAGATTTTATCATTCATTTATTAAATGATTTAAGTACCAATGAGTTGACTATCATAATTTTTTGTCCAACATAAGGGTGATCGACCCTTGTGACAGTTATTATTGTATGAAAATTCAGCTAAAGGCAGGTGAATATCCCACATACCTCCAAAAGCTCTAAGTAAGTCTTTCAGGATCTGAATAGCCCTTTAACTTTTACCATCCATTTGTGGGTGATATGCGCTACTCATATCTAACCAGGTACCTAATGCATTCGGTAACTATTGCAAAAATCTAAAAGTGAATCAACTATCTCTATCAGAAATTATAAAAATTGGTACTCCATGTCTCGTGACAACTTCTTTCAAATTAACCCTAGTCAACTTTTCTATCTTCCTAGTTTCTTTGATTGGTAAGAAATGTGCAGACTTCGTCAATCGATCGACAATAACCCATATTGTGACATAACAACCGGATGTCCTAGGTAATTTTATGATAAAGTCCATAGAAATATTTTCCATTAGGGTATTTCTAGTTGATGCAACAATGCTGATGGTTTCTGATACTCTTCCTTGACTTTAGAGCAACTCAAGCATTTACTGACGTGGCGATTTCATCATGTTGGGAAACCAGTATAGTTATTCGAGATCTTGATACATTTTTGCTAAACCTAGGTGAATTGAGTATCTTGATGTGTGTGCCACATCCATTACTAATTTTCTTAAGTTCCCAAAGTTTGTTACCTATATTTTATCCATGAAATAATGGGTCTCATCAGATTTTAATTCCTATTGTTTATCCACGCCTTGTAAGGACTCATCTTTCAAGTTATATTCTTGTAGTGCCTCATGTTGAGCATCACGAATCTGAGTAGTGAGACTTGTATGAATAGTCATTCCTAAGCTCTCACTTGTAGTCTTTTAACTCTTTCTTTCCTATTCAAGGCATCTGCTACCACGTTCACTTTGACAGGATGGGAACGGATATCAAAGTCGCAGTCATTAAATAACTCAACCCATCTTTGTTGTCTCATGTTTAATTCCTTCCGGTCAAAAATATGTTATACACTTTTATGGTCGGTAAAGATAGTGCACCTTGTACCATATAGGTAATGCCTCCAGATCTTAAGTGCCAAAACCACGATTCCTGTAAGGCCTCGTTCCCAGAACGCGTACAATTGGACAGTCATCGCATAATACATTTAAAAATACATCATTATGCAGCGGAATTTAAAAACTTCCCATTTATAAGTTAAAACACATCATTTCATTACATCATTCATGTAAATTTCAAAATACAACATCATATCAAAATGTGAATGCCAGCCTCAAAACGCTTCCAGTAGCTTATGCATCCATGCCTGCACCTCCTCAGCATCAACACAAAAACCTGCCAACTATTATGCATACAAAAAGTCAGCGACGCTCAGTGAGTTCTAGTTTTATAAATAAAATACTTTACATTCGTTAAAACATAACCTTACATTCATTCGTGATCACACATCATACGTACACATTGATAATAATTATTATTATATTTATCATCGCTTATCATCATTCATTCATTACATCTCTCACCATCATCCAGATCTTGTCTCATGCAATATCCCCGACTCATGCTCGAAAGCTGATACTGTGCCGGGGCCTGTAAACAAACCCCCGACTCCTGCTCGAAAGCTGACACAGTACCAGGTTACGCGACAAGGATCCCATATCATATGCAACACCCCCGACTCATGCTTGAAAGCTGATACTGTGTCGGGGCCTGTAAACAAACCCCCGACTCATGCTCGAAAGCTGACACAGTACCGGGGTGAGCAACAAAGATCTCATCACTCTCAAAAGCGACACCCCCAAATCATGCTCGAAAGCTGATACTGTGCCAGGGCCTGTAATCCTGCCTCATGCAATACCCCTGACTCATGCTAGAAAGCTGATACTGTGCCGGGGCTTGTAAACAAACCCCCGACTCATGCTCGAAAGCTGACACAGTACTGGGGTACGCAACAAGGATCCTATCTCGTATGCAACACCCCCGACTTATGCCCGAAGGCTGACTTTTGTTATCTTTCACTTTTGTTATATAATACTTTACATATACACTATACATAATAGGTAAAGCCACATCATACACAACATGAACATCAACAGCAACACACAACATGCACAACACAACCGGCATAGCCAACACAACAGAACTTAGCACAACCACTACCTCTCAGAATTCCTAGAAATACCTAAGTCTACAAAGAAAACAGCCTAGGCGCATGAGCACTATGCGGGCGCTTGAAAACTATGTAGGCGCATGCACACTTCTTAGGCGCATGAGCCACACTTAGGCGCATAAGCAATAGGTGCATGGGGTACTTGGGCGCATGGGCATATTCTGGGCGCAAGGGCACTAGTTGGGCGCATGACTAACATTTAGGCGCATGGGAAACTCTGGGCACATGGGCACTCTAGGCGCATGAACAACACTTAGGCGCATGGGTAGTGGGCGCATGGGCACTAGTTGGGCGCTTGGGCACTCTAGCCGCATGAACACTTATGCGTATGAGGTCAGTTAGGTGCATGGAAAACAATCTGGGCGCATGGGAACAATCTGGGATATAACCTATGCTACAAACAACTCCCAAACATCATTCTAACACATCGTAACATAAATCTACCATACTACAACACTAAAACATGCTAAACGTCAAACATAACACAATAACAACCTCTAAAAACAAGCATCAACAGGGCACGGTCGAACATGATGTTGAAAACTCACGGTTTGCTTTAAAAACTTTTGCTCGGTATGCATAATAGCCCCAAACACTTAGAAAACCAGTAAAAAGAGCGGATTTAGAAACTCACCTTGAACAGCCTTCGAGTAGAGCACTGCATACCCGAGACCCACCTGCAGTTCGCACCTAAAATCCATGAAAACGAGTGCTAAACACCAAAAATCTTGGTCCAGAACTCGAAAATCTAGCTGAAACCAAACAATTACCCAAGAAAACTCACCTTGAACAGATTCTTCTTCTTCTCTCTCTCTAAAACAGGTGAAACTCTTCTTCTTTCTTCTTTGCAGCCGAGATCAGGAAGTACGTGGGGGTATGGGCGGCCGTGCCCTCCTTCTTAAACACAATTATAATAAAGTTTGCCACTTGCACAACTTTAGCCCCTCAACTTGAGTTATTTCACCTTTCTTTCTTTATACTTTTCTTTTCTTTTCTTTTTAATAAATTTCCGGGTATTACAATTCCCAACTCTAAATCATGAATGGTGTAGTTCTTCTCATGAACCTTGAGTTATCGAGATACATATGTTGTGACTTTCTCTTTCTGCATCAACACACAACCTAACCCTTGGTATGACGTGTCACAGTAAGTTACAAAATTAACCGCTCCTTCTGGAAGAGATAGAATAGGAGCACTGCATAAAATTTTTTAGCATTTGGATCGCTAATTCCTGCTTGTCAGCACTGTCAAACTTCTTATCCTTCTGGCTTAACAATGTTAGAGTTTCTGCTATCTTTGAGAAGTTTTTGATGAATTGGCAATAGTAATCGGCTAGACCCAAAATTGTCTCCCTTCAGTTGGGGACTTAGGTGCTTTCTAATTTTTAATTGCTTCAATCTTAGAAGGGTCTACATGTATGCCCTTCATACACCACGTGTCCACAAAATGGATTTCACGCATCTGAAATTCACATTTGGTGAACTTAGCATACAATTTCTCATTCTTGAGTAACTCTAAGATTAACTTTAAATGGTATTCATGCTCTTCTGTAGTCCGTGAGTATATTAATATATTATCAATAAACACGATCACAAATTTATCCAAGTAGGGTTTACGTACCCTATTCATTAGATCCATGAATACGGCTTGCGTGTTTGTCAATCCAAATGGATTGACTAAGAACTCATAGTGACCATAACGTGTTCTAAATTCCATCTTAGGAATATCATCTTTTTGGACCCATAGTCGATGGTAACCTGACCTTAAATCAATCTTTGAATAGTAGTTGGAACCTTGAAGCTGATCAACAAATCATCAATTCTTGAAAATGGGTATCAATCTCTAATGGGGAGTCTTTTTAGCTCCCGGTAATCGATGCACATTAGAAACGTTCCATCCTTCTTCTTCACGAATAAGACCGGAGCTCCCCAAGTTGAGAAACTCAGTTGTATGAACCTTTCATCCAATAACTATTGTCGTTGACTAGAAAACTCTTGGATCTCGGATGGCACTAGATGATATGGAGATCGTGCAATCGGTGTGGCTCAAGGTACTAAATCGATTCGGAACTCGACTTGTCTTTGTGGTGGTAAACTAGGCAAATCTTTAGGAAAAACATTTGGACAATCCCGCACAATGGATATGTCTTCAAGTTTCTGTTCTCAGGCTTCTTCTCTACCACATGTGTCAAGAATGCAAGATACCTCTTACGCATAAACCTTCGAGCCTTCGTGCATAAGATAATCCGCAAGGTGGCTCCATTACTTTCTCATTGGATCGAGAGAATTTCACCATCCGGTAAGGGAATGTGAACTATATTTTCATAGCACACTATCTTAGCATGATTCTTCAACAACCAATCTATTCCAATAATAACGTCAAAACTTCCCAACTCCACATGCAAAGATCTATGCTAACTCATGATAACCCAAACTCAAAGTACACCTTTGAATGACTTTTTTTGATTCAATTAATTTACCATTTGTTAATTCTATAGTATAATGTTTATTCAACCTACTTACTTTTAATCTGAGTATTTGTCTAAATTCAATTGACACAAAACTTAAATTAGCACCAGTATCAAATAGAATTAAAGCAAGTGATTACTAACAAGGAATTCATGATAACATTGGGGTCTTGGTGGGTGTCCCCTACACCAATCACAAAAGCTCTTCCCCATGCTTGGTTGGTGTTTGGTTCATGAGCTTGTGGCAATCCTTGTTGAAGTGGATAGTGGCACCACATTCATAACACGATCTCTTGTTGTTGGTCCAAATGATCATTAGAATGTGCTTTTGATGAAGATTTAACACTGAAATCCACAAGATATCACTAAGTCTAATAACTTGTGGACCAAGTAATGATAGAATATAAACATAAATCAAACATAAGACCCATTTGTAAGATGATTTGTGAAGATTAAGAAGAATATTGCTCAAATGTAAAAAACATAAGCTCCTAGCAATACACAAAAAATCAATGAACTCAAATCTGTAATATCAATAAAGTTCCAAGAGTTACATAACGAAGAACAGAGATACAAATATATATAGGACCTAGTTTTGCATACAGTTTCGCATACTGCGAAACTGTATGCACCATGGCATGCGAGACTACTGGGCAAAACTGTAGTTTCGCATGCAGTTTCGCATACCACAAAATACAAAAGAAGACAAAAGTAAACTAGATCCTATTACATTAATACCAAAGCTATCATAAAATATAACAAAAAAAATGGCAAGGTGAATACCACCCTATTCTTGATCATCAATACTCCACCTAGGGGGATATTCACCTACCGGGTCTTCTAGATCAGCTCCGGCCTTTGCCCTCTCCAACAGTCGAGACAAATCTCCAACTTCCGCCTACAGATCCTCGTGTTCTTGCATGCTCTTCTTGAGCTTCCTGATTTCCGATCTCATGCCCCTAGCCTTGTTTGCAACCCGCTCAAACAGGCTTGCTTCCGTCTTTGTTTCTTCTCCAGCTCCAATTTTGATCGGGTTTTCGCACAAAACTTTCAAATCCTCGTAACTGAATCAGAATACCTCCATTGGATCGAACAACTTTATCCCATCTCCGTTCTTTACCCGCACTACTGCTTCTCCAGTTTGGTTGTCGTAGTACCATTTCTCGAATTTCTGTAGTCTTGACGGCTGTTGATCAAGTATCCTCACTCGGTTGATGGTCTTCGCAGACTTTAGCTTCAACACAATCTTTCTTTTCCCAGTCACCTAATCTAGATCCTTCTTTGATCATCTCCTCTCTGGCTTCATATATCCAAAAGCTTCAAAGTTGTCATTTACGCCCCGATGGATCTCATTCTCCAACAATGTAGCACGTTCGCTCAAAGCTAAATCTAGGAGGGGAATCTCTGCCAACCTCCTCAAATCCCACTTAGGAAGGGTCTTAAACGCCTTCCTTTTATGCAAATAATAGACCCCCCCTCCGCGTCTTTTGATCATAAACATTTTTAGCTTTGAGTTGTACTTCTAACTGACAATCCTTTTATCTGACTCCTTCCTCGCTTATTCTTTAATGTTCTAAAATAGAGGGGTTAGCTACTTAGTGAACCAGTCTTCCTTGTTTAACTCAACCACATCTCCTTCGATTGAACTCCTCTGAGACACATAAGTCATTGGCCTTTCATCAACTATGTAAAACTCGGGATTAGAATCATAGTCCACCAACTGCTCCTCTACTTCTTCATCCTCATCAACTAAATTTAATTCAGTTTGCCCTTTCTCTCCTACTTGAACCTCATTCCTTATCACCTCATCTCCTGTAAGATCAGTATCTATGTTAAATCCCATATTAATAAATTAGGAACTTAAAAAGAATGAAGCAAAACTTTTTGTAAAATTAAATGAATCTTTAAATGAAAATGATCATTTAAGAAGAACTCTTTCTGAAAGAAACGTGGAAGCAAATGCTTTGACAGAAAGGGTAACTTTAGCTGAATTCGAGACCACTAAACTTAAAACAAAACTTGATAAATGGACTATTTCTAGAATGAAGCTAGGGGAACTCTATAGCAAACAAAGAGGAGCTAGAATTAAGACAGGGTTGGGTTGTGGTGAAACCACCCATGTTTACCCATCGCCTAGCACCTTTTGCTATTCTCCAATGCCTATACCTCATCCTATAAATTATTTAGTTAAAAAGGATATTAACAATCTGTTTGCAGGTTTAGAAGGTGTGAATCATAAAGAGGTTTGGGAAGACTATGATTATGGAGGAAGTAGAGGTCTTGGTTGTAGTAGTTCTAGTTCTTTAGATTCTAAAAAGTCTTTTGTAGACAATAGTTCTAGTTGCATATATTGTAATTTGGATAGTTTGCACTCGAGTTGTTCTCATTCCATAATGTCTTAATCAAATGAAATTGGTGTTTTAAGCGTTAATGAAAAAGTTGGTGTTCTTAGTAAAGACAATAAACATTCTTCAAAATCAAACTATTTTGAAAAATTCATTTCTTTTCCCATTCCCACTTTCACTCCTATTCGGATCACTACTCCAATTGAAACAACATCCTTACATGATTGTAAAGTTTTAGAGATAAGAGAATCCACAAATCATGATAGATCATTAGACTCAGAAACCAAATCACAGGAAGTGCATGTTACTTACAGTGATTGTGATTCTCTAGCTCTCAACATGCATAAGAACATCCCGTGTCTGAAAATCCCTATGTTTCACAACCTATTCCTAATGATGGTCCTAAAATTGTACAACCTGAGTCCTGAACGTCATCGGTTTCTGATGATGTAGTTGTTACTGATAATCTTGATTAGTTTATCAACTCACCGACTCAAGTTCCTAATTTCAATCCACATACTTTGAACTTATTGCATCAGCTTTCCGACTTGAACCAATCTAATCTGGATGTTAATCTTCAAGGAAATGAGATTACTACGTCTCGTATTCATAAGAACCATCCTACATCTTAGATTATTGGTCCATTGAATGAGAGAACGATGAGAAATCAATTAGAACAAGCAAACCTTTGCTTATACTCGTGTTTTCTATCTCAAATTGTTCCTAAAAACGTAATCGAAGCGTTAAAGGACAACAGTTGGATTGAGGAAATGCAATAAGAGTTATTGTAATTCCGCAAACAGGAAGTGTGGAAGCTTGTTATTTACCTGAAGGAGAAAATGACATAGGCACAAAATGGTTGTTCAGAAACAAGTCTGACGATCGGGGAATTGTTGTTCGCAACAAAGCAGACTCATTGCACAAGGTTACACCCAAGAAGAAGGAGTAGATTATGCTAAAGTATTTGCTCCAGTTGTAAGATTTGAATAAATTAATGTATTCCTGGCATATGCATCATACATGAAATTCAAAGTGTATCAGATGGACGTAAAAGGTGCTTTATTGTATAGACCAATCACTGATGATGTGTATGTCAAGCAACCTCCAAGTTTTGAAGATTTAGAATATTCTCATCATGTGTAAAAGCTTAGTAAAGCATTGTATGGTCTTCATTAAGCTCCTAGAATTTGGTATGAAACATTATCATAACATTTGATCCAGCATGGATACACGCGAGGGAAAATTGATCCTACTTTGTTTATAAAGAAGGATGCTGATGATCTCTTATGTGTTCAAATGTATGTTGATGATATCATATTTGGTTCTACAAGTCCAAAATTGTGTAATGATTTTAAAGAAATCATGAAGTCTTGTTTCCAAATGAGTTCTATGGGAGAAATTAACTTTTTCCTTGGTCTTCAAGTAAAACAGTCTGCAGATGGAATTTTTATCAATCAAGAGAAATTCGTTAAAAAACTCTTGAAAATTTTTAACTGCAAGATTGTCAGTCCATCAGAACTCCAGCTGACGTCAATACCAAGATTGAATCTGATCCGAAAGGAAAATCAGTTGGCCAAACTCAATACGGATCTATGATTAGATCTTTGATGTATCTTATTGCATCTAGAACTGATATAATGTATGCTGTTTGTGTCTGTGCCAGGCACCAATCTGACCCAAAGGAATCTCACCTAATCGCTGTTAAACGAATATTCAGGTATCTCAAAGGAAAACTGGCTTTAGGCTTATGGTATCCTTATGAAGGAAGCATCGAGTTACATGGATATACAGATAATGATTATGGAGGATGTTGCCAAGATCGTAAATCTACGATGGGTGGTTGTCATTTTTTAGGTCCCAGATTACTCTCGTGGTAATGTAAGAAACAAACAAATGTCTCTGTTTCAACCGCATAAGCTGAGTACATAGCTGCTTCAGCAGGATGTTCTCAAATCCTTTGGTTACAAAACCAACTGCTGGATTACGGGTTCAATTTTCTTAAAACTCCTATTTACATTGATAACACTGCTGCTATGTTTATTACAGCTTATCCTTGTCAGCATTCAAGAACAAAGCATATCGAAATTCGATATCATTTTCTAAAAGATAACTCTGAAAAAGGTTTAATCATTTTGGTTCAAATTACAACTGAAAAACAGTTGGTTGACCTATTTACAAAAGCCTTTTTACCAGGTCATTTTGAGTATTTGGTTGAGTCAATTGGACTTATTAACCATGTTTAAAACTGGTTTTGAGTAATTGAGTTGTCTGGATCATAACAATGAAAAGAACCCTCCCCTAGCTAAATAAGAAAAATGAAAGAGAAACTGTAGTTAACTGCCTAATTGTATATATTGTGGGTGCATGCTTAAAAGAAAAAGAAAAAGCAAATGCAAAAATAGAAAAGTGCAAAACCAAAAGAGAAAATTATAAAACAAAAACCCACAAAAATAGAGTTTATTTGTTAGTTAAGTATCTAGGACTAAATCTGTCTTTGCAATTTGTGAGAAATGATAGATACATTAGTTCTGATCAGTTGCATACTTTGCTCACTACTAAAGTCTGACGTGATTGGAAATGATATGCAGGTAAGCTCATGCAATTATACTGAAAAGTAAATTCTTGTGATTAAACTAAATCAATTATGCATTCGTGTTTGTCCATTTTAGTACCAATGTGCATTGTTGACTTCTCAAATTGATTGCTTGTAAAGTCACAACCTCACAGTTGGTGGTGATATAAATAACCATGAGCTCTAATTATTTAAAGCATCTATTCACTTCTTTGTTATGAGTCATCATATACCTGAAGTGACGAGATATCCTTTGTTGTAAGTCATTACAGACCTGGATATTCTCACTTGATAAAAAAGGTACCAATTTGCACAACCTAAACATGAGATCTGGTTATAAGTATATGTCAGGTTAATAAGTTGAGAAATATGATTTCTTGCATATCTTGATGAGAGTTGAGCACTCTAAGTCTAAGTGTGACTTACATTATGTCATATCTAATCGTACCTTAATAAATCTAAGAATTGAAAATGTAAGTGTGCTGATTATCTTGCCAAAAGAACTCATTTTTTGTCCTTAGATCTCGTGTCTCCTCTACTGCGGGAACGCTGACCTAGAACACACTTGATCAGGATTTAATCACTGTCTATGACTATTCACCATTTTATTTTATTTTAATGTGCTGATCTTAACTGATATGATCTCACTGTAGGCATATGATTCAATTGTGTATAGTAGATTTTCCTTCTGATTTCATTTTGATTTTTGCATATTTTTTGTGTGTAGTGATGTTGATAATGATTTGTTTGCTCTACTTGCAACATAAAAGAAACTTCTAAGTTTGTGAACTTAAAAGTTTAAGGGGAATAAAAATGTAAAAGGGAAAATCAATGAAAAGTGTCCAAATGTGAAAAAGATATAAAAAGTTAAGTGCTTTGGATGAAAAGGATGAAGCTGAAATTCAAGCATGTATGTGTTTGATATGATGTAAAAATGAACCTGAAAAGAATTCAAAATAAGTGGAAAAACTTCTTACAAACAAAACAAGACTATTTGTGTTGTAAAAGTTTTAAAATAAAGACTAAAATGACGGGAAATTGTTGGAAAAAAAAAATTGGTTCAAAGTTTCAAAAATTGTTGTCAAAATGATGTGTAATGATTTTAAACAAAAACAATTTGATATTGTTAAAATTTGATAGTAATTAATGTATATTTTGGCTGATAGTCAAAATTTGACTAAGTGTTGAGATAATGTGCGTGAACAGTGCTAATGTGCTTAAACACTGTTCAGATGGATGTTGTGAAAATTTCAAACTATTACACTCATGGAAGGTTTCTAATGCACCTGAATAGTTCTCAAAATTTATCAAGAGTATGGTGAATATCAGGAATTTGTACAAGTACTGAGCGTTTTGTTCATGTACATGCGCCTAAACAGTTGTCATGTTGCTAAAAATGGTTAAGTGTTAGGCGTATCAACTTATGCTCATGCGCCTGAATAGTTTCATACTTTCCAATGTGGTTAGACGTTTGAAGGTGGGGTTTACTCTAAGTGTTAGGCGTTTCAACAAGTCTCTTGTGCCTGAACAGTAGTCAAGCGCCTGAACAGTGCCCAAGCTTCTTCACAGTGCTCATGCTTCTGATAATTTAGTGTGAAACTTAGCCTCATGTGCCTTCATAGTGCTCATGCGCCTAAAAATTTTTACACTTATATTTTCGACACTTGTAGTTTTCATTCACTTATTCACACACTCAAACTCTCTGATTCACTGATTCTCTCACCCGATACACTCAGATATAATTCAATGAATCTACACATCATGTTGATCTTAAAACATCTGATTTCATTACCTATTTTAAACTTTGATTAGGCGTTTGAACTCTATTGAGGCGTTCGAACCCTAGTTGTTCAAAAATCCAAAATCTAAGATTTAAATGTGTTATGATAACTAAAATTGAACATCAAACTGTTGTTATAACCTGTTTCTAAACATATTATGATAATCAAATCTCAATTTCATATTAATGTGTTCTTGATGATTCACTGTTCATCAGTCGGGTTTTAAGAACAAGAACAAGAACAGTCAGTTCATAACTTTTCATTTAAATTGTTGTGTTAATCATGAAAATTCATCTATTCAACTGATATTGAGAAGATTTTAATTGGTTTAGTGTACTTTAAATCATTTGAACTAAAACTTGAATGTGCTCTGCTCTTGATAGAGTGTGTTCAACACTTAGAAAATTTAGTTGAAAAATGTTAGGTTTAAAATTTAAAATGTGCTAATTCAATTGAAAATCAATCAATTTTCATGTTTCATGATACATTTCTTGGTTTAATCATAAATTGTGTTATATCATAAATATAATCAGTGTATAATTTGTTCATGTAATGGATTGCACAAAACACATAGAAATTTTTTTTAAGTTTTATTGGTTCAAAATTGATAACACAAAATATGACTGAAATCATTATAATTCAAATGTGATTAATATTTTGTTCTTGATATATAGATGGCAGATCTTAAATTCGAACTGAAGAATAAAGTAGCAGCCTATCTAAATAAAGATGTTCGTGAGGCTGTTGGAAATGAAGAAGTTCCTCAAGGACTTTCTGAGTCTGACGCTGAGGATGATGATGAAGATAATGAAGATGATGATGAATCTGAAGATGAAGAAAGTTCTTCTTCAAGTGATGATAGTGATGATGATGATGTTGGAGGTAATAAAGTTGAAGAAGTTAATGAAGTTGTTATAGAAGTTGATAATCTGAATGAAGATGTTCATAATGTTGATGATTCAATAGATGTGAATAAAGATAATGATGAAGTCAATGTACAACAACAAATGGAGTGTGATCTTCAAAATGTTGATGTATTTGAGCCTATAGTACCAGGTAGTTCACCAGTTGTACAATCTCCTATTTCAACAGCACAGGAGAATGTTATTGCCGAGGAGTCTTCCCTCGAGGTTATCAAGTCGTTGTTAATTTACCTACTCATATGTCAGATGAGGGTGAAAGATCAAATCAATATGATACACTTCTCACTGAGAAATTGAACACTGAGCAGATAATAAAAGCTTTGAAAGAAGAGAATATCAATCAGCTTAAGATAATTTAGAAGCTGAAAGATTAAAATGATCAATTAAAAGCAGAATCTTTAGAGAAAGACTTGAAGATTACTGAGCTTGAAGAAGTTCAAGAGATGGATGTAAAGAACCTTAATGTTTTGCTCAGAGATTATGATTTGATGGAAGAAAAATACAAGAAGTTGAAAGAAGATTATGATAACTTGAAAGAAGAGCTTGAACTTATAAAAAATAGCTTAAAATCTCAATCTTCCCAACCACAAGAAAAAGACCCTTTAACTTCAGAGAAAGAGGTTATTCCTGAAGTTCAACTTACTGAAGTTGAAAATTATTTGATGCTGTGAAAGGAAAACGAAAGATAGATGAATCTGATGTTCAAGTATTGGAAGAATCGTCATCCAACTGTCCTTCAAAGATGCAGAAAATTGTTTCTGAAACTCGTAAATAGTTTTAATGACATTTTTGATTATAGGTGTTGTTTTATTTTTATATGCTTGAATCTAATATGTTTTTCTTATGCAGTGAATGTAGATCATCTTTCTTTACAGGAAAGTGCAGAAGCAGACATACAAGAGCAAATTGGAGCATTGATTGATTTAGATCCAGTTCTCAGATGCTTGGTATAATAAAGTCATTGCTGAAGCTGCATATTCTCCGATGTATAATAAAGTATCATTGCTGAAGCTGCATATTCTCCGATGAAAGCTGTTACCGAAGACATCCCTTTAGATATTGATGACAAATATAATTATTTAGTCAAGAAGAAATACAATCGTGTATTCTTTGATGGTCTAACAGTTTCATAAATTAATGAATAGTATGAGAAATGTATTATAGCAGAGTCAACAGCTCCAGTTGATCCAGATGAAATTGTTATTCAACATGAAGAGTGGCATCCTATGCAAGAAAGTATTAACATTAAAGACCTTCCAGCATCAAAATTGCACCATCCAGATCCTAAAAATATGACAACTGTTAAGCTTAGGCTGTGGCTACAATCAAGGAATTATCCAAGAAAGAGATTAAACAGATTGCAAACCGAGTCTCTAAGAAATTTGGTTAGAAGTTTTCAAATGAAAAAAAAGCAAAATAATAAAATGATTGTGCTAGACATGGATAATCCACGGTATTTGGAGATTACAAAAAGAACTCAAATCTTAAAGCTTCAAGAAATAAAGAAATGGAGTTAGTGAAAAGTAGTCATGAAAAGAGAAAAGAATTGATTGATATGTTTCCAAAGACTGAGAAGCAGGCATATCAAGTCTCGGTTGAACAGAAACAACTATGGAACAAAGCCAGAACTGTAGGAGATTTAGTTAGAAACGTACTGCAGAAAGGCCAATCTATTTCTGAGTTGCTTAATGCAATGATTATGCCGGATAACACAAAGAATGTTAAGATAGTTGCCTGGAAATATGATGAGATCTTTGATGCTTTTCTAATTAAACATGTAAATGCAATTTGTGATGTTTATCACTTTTACACGAGCATCATAGCTTTGCCGGTGCAAGATCTCAAGGAGTTAAATAAGTTGTCTCTGATTAATCCTACCAAGTCAGTTCGAGGTGAAAACTTTGTTACACTTCTAAATCGAGGCATTACCAGAATGGATTCTTATTTTAAAACTAGATGAGATCAAGAAGATAAACAATATTTCAAGTCTCTAAAGAGTAAAAGAAAGGTGGCTACTCATCCAGAAGAAGAAGATAGGTTTAGGATGCGTATAGTGATTAGTACTTTGAAAAGGTCACTGACCTAGGCTTGAAAGTGATAGATGGTACTCAAACATCTAAGCCAATTTTGAGATGGTTCTATCATGCTGACTCATTCAAGTTGAAGTTAGTCCGTAACTTGGACGATTGGGATCAAGATATGATTTCGTTATTTGGAGGTTTTGAGCTAAAACTTCTGCATCCAAGTTATATCTTTTTCTTGTCTAACCAGAAGTTTGATCATGTTATGCCTGAAGTTGCTGATAATGATAGAAAATATTTTATGAAAATTATTAAGGTAATGGATATTGCAATGGAGTGAATTTCATTAGGAAAAGCTCTAGCATTTGCAAACATCGTGAAGAAGGACATAAAGTCTATTGATTTTATGAGAATATCTAGCAAAGGCGTGTTGGAAGTTCACTCTCACGATCATCCTAAACCTTATGAGTTCTACGCTAACATAGATATTGAAGGTATGACAAAAGAAAATCTGGATAAAATGGACAAGATTGAGATTAAAACAAACGAGTAAAAGCCTGAGCAAGCCATACTTGTCAAAAAGTCCAATTCAGCTATCAAGAAAGCGTTGCAAGAATTAGATCTTTACAAAGAAAAGCCGGTGTTCAAGATTAAAGATGAACTAGAAGAGTTCAATGCAGACTGAAGACAATGTCAATCTTAAGAAAAGTATTGTTAGAGCCCTTAGAAGATTATCATTTGTCTTTTGCATTTTGTCATAGTATAGGGACTTATTTTGTAAATATATGTTCCTTGTTTTTCTTTGATAGTATAAATAGGATAGTTTATGTATTGTGTAGAGTTGACAACCAAACAGTTAGAATAGAACTGAACGACTGTAACTCACATTTACACTTTGTATCCTAAGCTTTGCTATCAATGAAATCTATGAATTTTTAAAGTAATTGCTTGTGTTTGATTACTTAGTATTTGAATTGATCAATGCATTACGATATCGTCACAGATTGATCCATGTGAACCTATCATCCTTTTTAAGCAGTTCCAACATTAGGTGTAGGTGCTCCTCGTGTTCATCGTTAATCCTAGAATAGATCAATATGTCGTCGATGAGTAAGATAACAAACTGATCGAGATAGGGTTTGCACACACGGTTCATGAGATCCATGAATATTGCTGGTGTATTAGTCAACCCAAATAGCATGACCAAGAATTCATAATGACCATAACATGTATGGAATGCGGTTTTCGAGATGTCTTCCTCTCGAACTCTCAGTTGATGGTAGCCAGACCTCAAATCAATCTTAGAATAATAACATGATCCTTGAAGTTGATCAAACAGATCATCTATGCGAGGCAAGGGTATCGATTCTTGACTGTAACTTTGTTCAATTCCCTGGAGTCGATGCACATTCGGAATGTGCTGATAATTCCTATAGTTGTTGAAGTTGTGCTGATAACTCCTACTGTTTGATGGTGTTAACCGATAAGGTGCTCCCGCAATTGGACCTGCTCTGGGAGTCAAATTGATCTGAAACTTGACTTGATGATGAGGTGGTAGTCTAGGCAGATCCTCTGGAAAAACCTCTAGAAAATCAAGAACTACCAGAACATCCGCTATCTTCTTTTCCTCTTGCTGTTTCGGGCTAATATAGCTAAGCGGCCCTTGCGCAGCCACTTCCGCTCTTTTATAAATGATATGATGCCTATCACTGCACCACTCTTCTTGTGACATCTATCACTCTCAGATTTGTTAATTAACCGGAGGCACGTTATCACTTGATTGTGCAATTTTATCTCCTTGAAATTAATGTGCTCGTAATGATAATAATTGATATCGTTATTTAATCATGTGAAATTCTAAATATAAAATGATAAATTAGATAATTATTTGTATAGATTATTATTGTGGTTGTAATTATAATTAGTACTATTAGTAATTGTTATTATTATTATTATTATTATTATTATTATTATTATTATTCTTATTAAACATATATATATATATATATATATAGTATCATTCGCGTAAAAATCTATCAAGTCGTGCTCGTCAAGTGCAAATCTTGAACGCACTAATATTATTTTGCGTCACGTCTTAGCCCGGGAATAGATTTTCTCTATTTTGTTTGGTTAAGGGTTATGTTTTTTTTAAAGTTTGGGTTAAATAGAAAATATGCATGAAAAGTCAAGGGTTTAAAATCAATTTTTTCAAACTAAAAGTAATTAATTCCTAAATAGTCCGAGGTTCTAAGTGTAAATTATATTATATATACAAATCACCAAACCTAAATCGCATCACCACCCCCCGCCGTGCACCGTAGCTGTGAGATTCCCCCGGCCATAGACCACCAACCGAGCAGCCCCCTTGCCATCGTGAACCGCCATCGAGCGTTATCGTCACTCCGTTGCACCATTTCGTGGTGGGACGTGTGTATGTGTTTGTTTATATAGATCGTGTGTGTATGGCAGCCATATATATATGTGAATTGTGTGTGTGTAACATGTGTGTATGGCAGCCATATATATATGTATATATTGTGTGTTTGTGTGTGTTGAATAATATATATTGGGTATGTGTGAATTAGTGTGTGTATGTATGTGAACCGTGAGTGTTAGTGTGTTAGTGTGTGTTGTTGATTTGGTTGGTGTGAGGTGTGTGTGTATTTGTAATGTGTGTGTGTTAGCTGAGTGTATGTGTATATGTGACCTGTGTGCGTGAGTTGGTGTGTGTATGTTGAGTGTTTGTTAGTAAGTGGGTATTATGTGTGTATGTGATAGATATTAGGTGTGTGTTTGTGTGTGTTTGACATATAAGTTTCATGAGATTATACATACATATTAATGCAATGTAGGTGTGTGTATTATGAGTACATGTACATATATATTAAAATGTTTGTGTGTACATATATATAGTGTGTGTTCATTGTAAGGTTAAGTATGTATGTGATATATAAGTATGTATGTGGATGTATGTATTTGTATATTTTGAATGTATATATATGCAGGTTTCATGTCATATGTGTGTGTGAGTACATCAATTGGAACATAAAATAGTATCGGTTGGTTTTTCGGGTCAATAATGGTCAGTAATTGGGGAATTGAGATCTAAGGATAATGGTTGTATTTTAGATAGCTTGCTGTTAGAAAAAGTGGGTCATTGTGTGCGAGTGATAACTTGGTCATATGAAGTCCGAGATGAACGAATTTAAAGACTAAAACTAAGTTTAAAGATTCTACTTTTCAACCCAATTGGTCTCGTAAAAAACCATGAAGTTTTGAGTACCCAAACTATTGATACAACAAGATTGGTTGAAATTGAATTTCTGGCAGATTGTTTGGTCAGGCTTTAGAAACACATATCTATCTCAAATTTTATCTAAATGATCAGATGTACTCCAGAAACCCAATTCCATGTGTTATCTTTAAAATCCAGTTGGTCTCGCGTCATTTCATTATTTTCTCGACCTCAAAATGGATTTTATAAAATCTGTATGCAAACAATAATGTATACTAAATACTTTTTAAATTACCAAATTTATGGTAATAACTTAAACAACTAAATTAAGCTAAAATATGAAATAACGATTAATAAATACATATATGATATGATATGGTATAAATGTGTTATAGCGTTGAAATAGTGTATGTGTATTGTGAGCCATGTAATTATAAATATATAAATATATATGTAAATAATAGTGGTGTGTATATATATACTAATTATATGTATATATATTTAATCGCGTTTAATAATGGGACAAATCAGATTATTTAGGTGTATATATATACATACATACATACATACATACATAAATACATACATACATACATACATACATACATACATACATATATATATATATATATGAGTCGCTCGTCAAACCCGAATCGACCCGAGAAAGATCGAATGTGTTATAATGTTTATTAGACGTGTTACAAGTTCAATTATATATTATAATAGGTGTTTGATTGCTTGGGTTTTCACGCGTTGCAAGAAGTCTTTTGATTTCATTACTTGCTGTATCACACAAGGTGAGTTTCGTGGCCCCGTGTTATTACAATTATTTATAAATATCAAGGGGGAAAAGTATGCTCAACTTTTTTTATGCTGTGAACTCATTTAATATTTAGGACTATGGTGTTTACTATTTTGTAAGTTAATATTTGGTACATGCATGAGTTTTCTGTGTGGTTCTTTATTTACAACTATTTAACTTTGGTGATGGAGCCGACGGACAGGTATTGATAGTAATATTGGGCTGACACCCCCACCCTTGTTTGTTGGTATACTAGTTGGGACTGATAGTGGCCAGGGACGGGTCTTAAGGTGAATATGTTCCAACAAGATCTGTGTGTACATCATAGGTTTACTTGTGAGACTTATGTTTATATGTGATATTGCTTGCTTATAACTGTATACCTTTATGTCCTAAAAACCATTACACAACATCAAATTTTATTCATTATTTAAACCTGCTAACTCACCAACAATATGTTGACCTTTTGAGTTTATCTTTTCAGGCAACAATCATCGAGGATAGCTAGAGACGATGCCTTAGTGATGACCCTAAGGAATGCATTTTAGATTTGCTCTAGTGTTTCAAACTATTGTGTTTTACTTTAGGTTAACATAGTTACACATGTTTACATTTACTTGTTCCCGGGTTATGGGATTCAAATTCCTTATATTGTTTTACTATGTTTGTCGTGGAATTGACAAACTGCGACGCAAGTCTCCATTTGTGTTGGGTGATGTCATGACACGTTGGTTTATCATCATTAATGCATCTCTTTAACAATCAATATGTTATGATGATCCCGTCTGTTACATCCTCGTGTTTTCGCTATAAGCAAGGGTGTGACACTTCTCGCCCTTGACCGAGAGAATTTCTCTACCCAAGAGAGGAATACGAATGACCTTCTCGTGACAAAATGACTTCCGCCTGCTTCTCACACAGCTAATCCATACCCACGACCACATCAAAACTGGCAAGTGTAACATGCATAAGATCAATGTTGAAAGTATGTCTAGCAAGTTCTATCTTACAACCCTTAACGATGTGCGTAATGTGAATTTGCTTACCATCAGCTAATTTTACGGTATATTTGGATTCCAACGTAGAAGGCATATCACTTAAGAGACTACTAAACATAGTAGATATAAAACTCCTATCAACTCTGGTATCAAACAGAATAGTAGCATAATGACCATTAAGAGGAAATTGACCAGTAACAATCGTAGGGTCGTTTAGAGCCTCACCTGAACCCATAACAGAGGCTCTTTCTTTAGCTCCACCATTGTTACCACCATTATTGTCACCGTTGTCGTTGTTGTTGTTTCCACCGTTTCAGCACCATTCCTATTTTTCTTCATTCGACGACAGTTCCTCTTGTAATGTGCTTTCTTTCCCACATTCAAAACAACCTTTAGCTGTTTCCTAAGTCTGTCGAAGCTTTTTCATCAACTCATCATGGTAATCCTTCACCGCATGTCCTGTTTTCCCACAACATTGGCATTGAAAGTTGTCACACCTACTAGTGTGGTGGTAATTGCATCTGCTGCACTTTGGATACTTCCTCACGTATCCACCTTGTACTTGAGTTAAGGAAGATGACTGATTAAAGTTGCGATTATTTTTTAACCTTCTTTGCTACTGTTGCTGCTGGTTGTTTAACCATGAGCTCTTGTTTCCAAAGTTATCCCACCTGCGTTTATTGTCGAGCACGCCTGCCACCGTGCCCCATTTTTGTAACTTGCCTTTATCCATCGCTTGGTCCGTCAGCTTATAAGCTAGCTAGATAGCCTGTTGGATAGTGGTAGGGTTTGAAACATTCACCATACTTCATATTTTAGGCACCAACCCACGCAAATAGAGCTCGATCCTCTTGATTGGTAGATTTATCATTCCAGGACAAAGAGTCGTCGACTCGGGAGATCTAGTGATGTAGGTCTTGATCTCGGATCCCTCCATCTTTAATTACCAGAACTCTGCATCCAACTTCTGTACTTCATCATGAGGACAAAACTCCTCCACCATCATAGCTTTGCACTCGTCCCATGACAAAGCATTTGTCATTACTTGGCCCAGCATCTAAACTTAAGCATTCCACTATGAGAGCACTGCACCCTCCAATGTTCCCATAGTATATTTCACTTGGTCCGCCGCAGGACAGTTGCACTTTGCGAAGATCGATTCGGTCTTCTCAAACCATCGCACCAATCCCACAGCTCTTTCATCTCCATTATAGGTGTGGGGCTTACAGTCTATGAACGCTTTGTAAGTTCATTCTGGCGATCCTGAATTCAACAATTAAGAATATTTAGCCAAACGAATTGACTAACCGTCTAACATAATATTTGTGTAGTTGATGACTAAGGTCATCGTTACCTCCAAACTGAGCAGCTTGAGCGTTAACCACTGCCCGCCCATGTTGGTTAATATGAGCTGCTAAATCGGCCGGGATCATGTTCATGACACCGGCACCAAGTCTACGACCTCCCCCGCATCCTCTACCACATCCGTCCATTTTTCCTTTTACATTCAGAAATACGATAATGAGTAACATCCAACATTTAATCTCATTTAGGTATACTAAATAAAAAGAACAATGAATTTCATTAACCACAACATTTATAACCAAAATAATAACCCATGTTAGATAAATTGTAAGTAACTCACAAAATATCCAATCAGTGTTAGAATTTCAAGTTTTTAAGTTTGGTGGGAAACAACCCTTCCCACATAGGTTTAAAAAAACACCATGTAGTCCAAGTTAGTTGAATAAAGGAAATCAGTCTATGACTTCAGACCCATTATAGTCCTCCTCCATCTCTTCTAGTTCCTCCTCAGATTCCTCCTCTGGGTCTTCTTCGGTTCTTCCTGCGGTTCCTCCTCTGGTACCTCCTAAGGCTCTTCAATTGGGGACTCTTAAGGCTCGAGTTAGTTTTCCTGTTCATGTAAACACACTATAGCCTCATGAAGCTGATCTCATGTCACGTTTAGGGTAATCGTCAACTCAGCAACTTGTCCATGTAGTATCTGGATCTCTCTTGTCTGAAACGTCCTTGCATATCAAGCCACGAGTCTTCCATCTCTTTGTACACCTTCTTGTCGTACTCGGGTCACGCGTCCTGTAACACCCGAAATTTTTGTCAAGTTAAAGAGAAGAAACCAATAAGAAGGAAAATAAAAAGTATCTTGAAAGAAGGGATAAGGAGCCAAAGTGGAGGGGTCAAAGTGTAAAAAGTACAAATGCCATTATTTTATTATATAATGGGTATGGCCGCCCATTTTATGTTTCTACTTTCTTCTCTTCAACTGAAAAAGAAGAAAGAAGAAGATTAAGCTTGTTTCTCTTGGTTATTCAAGAAGAAATGGCTGAAATTCGCATATTGGTGAGTGTTTAATGTGTTCTTGGTTAGGTTTTGTTGGGTTTTCATCCTTAAAACCAATTTTTATGTGTTCTACGTGTTTGGTTGTTTATTTTGGTGTGTTTTTAGGTGTTTGAAATCTTGTGCACTCAAGTTTGGAGGAGTTCTACTTGTTGGCTACATAGGTGAGTTCTAGACCCCGGTTTTTCTTGGGGCTGAAAATACATGTTTAAAAAGGTTTTAAAACTGTTTTATGTTTACCCGTATGTCTATGTGCGTTTATGTTTGTGTTTTATGGTTGATTATCTGTTGTTGATGCTTAGAATGATAGGAATAAGCTTCGAACAGGTTAATATGCAGATTGGGTTAGAAAATAAGTCTAAAATATGCATAACTGTTGGTCATGCGCCCCAATAGTTCCCATGCGCCTGAAATTTAGCTCAGACGCCTAAGTCCTTTCTCATGTGCCCAAGTACCTCATGCACCTACTGACCAAATGACTAAGTGTAGTTCATGCGCCAAAATAGTCTTCATGCGCCTAGAATTTCTCATGCGCCTAAGTGTTGGTGCGCCCACATAGTGCTCATGCGTCTAGAACACTTAAAAAATTTTCTGAAATTTTGGGAATTAGAAATTTTAAGACTTGACCTTGGGATCTTTTGGTGGTTATGTTTATTGATATTATGCATGCTTATGGCCTGTTCTTATGTTCCATATCATGTATTATTGTGTGGCTTTACGTGGTGTGTTTATGTTCGTATACGTAAAGTATTATCATAATGAAAGTGAAAGATTAATGATAATGAAAAATGTAACATAACGAATGAATGGAAATCTTGCAAGCAAATTGAATAGAGGTGCACGACCATGTTGACGTTAGCTCAACTGTGTACGGTTTAGCTAACCTGAAAGATACACACAGGGTCAATCTTTGAGATTGACGGGACCCTTGTGGCATGCCCTGGTACTGGGTCAGGCTTCATGTTCAATGTTAAGGGTCTATTTATAGACTCCGACCCAGTATCCGCTTCGTGCACAATGTTTAGGGTATTGCACATTGGTCTGGTAGAAAGTGAAAGATAATAACGAAGGCTGGAAATGAACGATAAAAGATAATGAAGAACATTCTTTTGCTGTATGTGTGTCGTGTGAACACGTACGAAAGTAATGAATTTTATGAAAAGGAAGTATTTTAAGAAAAATGATATTTTCGTATATAAATAAAGGTGTTTTAAATGTTTTAAAACTAGAACTCACTCAGCAACGCTGACTTTTATGCATTTTTTAGTTGGCAGGTAAATGTTGCTGAGGGTGGCACGCGGGGGAAGCTACTCGTTAGGGCAAGACTGGCATCCATTCGTGCAAATGATTTTGTTGTGTTATAATCCAACTAATTGATTGTTTTGTGACCCTAACTTACAACGATGTATTATTTGGCAACAAAAACTATAAGCATGAATGGTTTTTGTTAACTTAATCCGCTTATGAAATGTATAATGTTTTATATGTACAATGCTATGATTGAGCAACTGCGAGGTCTCCGGGAACAGGGCCTTACAAGCTCCTAAGACATCTTTTCGCATGCGTTATAGACACTACGAGTTTCTTGTTATGTATTTCGCTCTAACTAACGCGCCAGCTGCCTTTATGGATTTAAGGAACCGAGTGTGTCGGCCAATTTTAGATAAATCAATGATTGTGTTTGTTGATGATATCCTGATTTTTTCGAAAAATGAGGAAGAACATGTCGGCCATATACGCGAAGTATTGGAGACACTTAGAAGAGAGAAGTTGTATGCTAAATTCTCTAAGTGTGCTTTTTGGTTGCGTGAAATTTAATTTTTGGGTCACGTGCTGAATTCTAAAGGAATTATGGTAGACCCGGCGAAGGTTGAGGCAGTGATGCAATGGAAGTCTCCAAAGACGCCATCCGAGATTCGTAGTTTTTTGTTTTTGGCGGGCTACTACAGAAGATTTATTAAAGACTTTTCCAAGATAGCCTCAACTTTGACTAAATTGACTCGCAAGGAGGTGAAGTTTTTGTGGGGTCGAGAACAGGAGGATGCTTTTGAGGAGTTAAAGGCAAGATTAACTCAAGCTCCTGTCTTGACATTACCCGAAGGGAGTGAAGATTTAGTGGTATATTCGGATGCCACTTATTCGGTACTGGACTGTGTGTTGATGCAACGTGGAAGGGTAATAGCCTACGCGTCCTGACAGTTGAAAATCCAAGAGGTCAATTATCCCACTCATGATTTGAAGCTAGCAGCTGTGGTCTTTGCGTTAAAGATTTGGAGACATTACTTGTACGGGACGAAGTGCACAATCTTCACGGACCATAAAAGCCTAAAGTATTTCTTTGAGTAGAAGGACCTCAACATGAGGCAGAGGAGGTGGCTGGAATTGATTAAAGATTATGATTATGAGATCCATTACCACCCGGGCAAAGCCAATGTAGTGGCTGATGCCCTCAGTCGAAAGGAGAGACCTGAACCGATCCGGGTGAAAGCTTATCAACTGGTGATGACCTTTGACGTGATGACCTAGGTCAAATAAATTCAAAATAAGGCGTTGAAGGAAGATCGCCTTAACTCTGAAAGGATGAGAGGTCTAGTCATGGAGTTGGAAGAAAATACCCATGGAGTTAGAACCCGCTTTGGGCGGATGTGGATCCCTCATTACGGAGACCTATGAGGGTGGATCATGGATGAAGCTCATAAGACTCGATACTCCATTCATCTCGGTGCTACCAAGTTGTATCATGATATGAAGAAGGATTACTGGTGGCCGGGTATGAAGCGTGATGTGGCGGGGTATGTGAGTAAGTGCCTTACTTGCTTGCAAGTGAAGGCAGAGCATTAGAAGCCTTTTGGGATGATCCAACCTCAAGATATACCCAAGTGGAAGTGGGAGCATGTTACCATGGACTTCATCACGAAGTTTTCTCGTACGGCAAGAGGATACGATGCCATATGAGTGATAGTTGATCGTCTGACAAAGAGTGCCCACTTCTTGCCGATCCGCGAGACATATTCATGCGAGCGGCTGGCGGATCTATTCATTAAAGAGATTGCAGCTCATCATGGTTTGCTGGTGTCTATCATGTAGGACCGTGACACCCGGTTCACATCAAAATTCTGGAAGAGATTCCATGATGCGATGGGGACGAGGCTACATATCAGCACAGCTTACCACCCTCAGACAGATGGTCAATCTGAGAGGAAGATTCAGACGCTCGAGGATATGCTCCGGGCATGCGTGATTGACTTTGGAGGAAGTTGGGATGATCACTTACTGTTAACGGAATTCTCATACAACAACAGTTATCATGCCAGCATTGGTATGCCACCATATGAGATGTTATACGATTGAAGGTGTAGAACACCCGTGTGTTCGGGGAGACATCGGGCAGAAGGAGTTGGGAGCTGTGGAAGTGATCGAGGCTATGACCGAGAAGTTAGAGAAGATCAAGGCCTTTATAAAGATAGCGAAGGATAGGCAAAAGTCGTATGCCGACAAAAGGCGTAGACCAATCGAGTTAAATATGGGCGATAGAGTCATGTTGAAGGTCTCACCTGATCATCCGGTTTAGAAAGAGGGGTAAGCTCAGTCCAAGATACATAGGGCCTTTCCGAATTATCACACGAGTAGGAGAGGTGACCTATCGATTAGAACTGCCTGATGAGTTAAGTGGAATTCATCCGACATTCCATGTATTTCATCTGAGAAAGTGCTTATCCAATGAGGATATGATTGTACCACTGGAGGACATCGAGGTGGATAAACGACTTAATTATGTAGAGCAACCAATGGCAATCATCGACTGGAAGGAGAAGAGACTGCGGAATAAAGTGGTTCCACTTATACGTGTGTAGTGGAAACACCGAAAGGGTTCTGAGTCTACGTGGGAGACTGAGGAAGAAATGAGATAGCATTACCCACAGTTGTTCGAAGAGTGACAGGTTTCGGGGACGAAACCTCTTTAAGGGGGGTAGACTTGTAACACTCGAAATTTTTGTCAAGTTGAAGAGAAGAAAGCAATAAGATAGAAAATAAAAAGTATCATGAAAGAAAGGATAAGGAGCCAAAGTGGAGGGGTCAAAGTGTAAAAAGTACAAATGCCATTATTTTATTATATAATGGGTATGGCCGCCCATTTTATGTTTCTACTTTCTGCTCTTCGACTGAAAAAGGTTTTACCCATAAAATCGGTTTTATAATAAAATAATTGATTGTTTTGTAACCCTAACTTACAAAACTGAAAGAAAGGATATGCATTTTTTAGTTGGCTGGTAAATGTTGCTGAGGGTGGCACGTGGGGGAAGCTACTCGTCAGGGCAAGACTGTCATCCATTCATGCAAATAATTTTGTTGTGTTGTAATGCAACTAATTGATTGTTTTGTAACCCTAACTTACAACGATGTATTATTTGACAACAATAATTATAAGTATGAATGGTTTTTGTTAACTTAATCCACTGCTTAATCTTATGAAATGTATAATGTTTTATATGTACAATGTTATGATTGACCAACTGTGAGGTCTCCGGGAACGGGGCCTTACACGTCCAGCCACTCAAATTTCTCCTCGAAGTCCCGACACAGTCTATCATGAGAGGGAACCACAACAGCGATAGCCCTAGGGGAGTCACAAGGAAGAGGAAGTAATATGGAATTTCTTCTAAGGGAAGGGATTGAATATGGAACGCACTCCTTTTCTAGCGTCTTGATCAGTGCGGTTTGGTACCATGCCCAATTATCAGGATCAGACATGTGCCTATCAACCATAGGTTCGCTCGGATGGTACGTATCATGCATAAACATAGGGGGTCGAGAAATAGAACCCATAGATGACGAAGGGATAGTAGGAACCTCGAGTTCCTTTCTTGGTGCATGTCAAACAGGCGATGCGGATGATGATGATGCCATACTATAGTGTACGCGATGTGTTTGTCAATGAGTATACAATAAAGGGATAAGTAAACGAGTATCTAACTAACTGTGTTCGGTTATAGAATAGTGTGTATGCAACCTAGTTCCCTATAACCAATGGCTCTGATACCAATCTGTCACACCCTCAAAATCCACACGTGGGGTTTTACCGCGAAGCGTGTGAACAAACCAGGATCCAAGTCATTTGTTACTTAGAACGACTCTATATGTAATATTTAAAACACATCAGAGTTTGAACTTTAAAACATTTGTTGAAGCGTTAGTAAACATTTCAAACCCGAAGTATTAAAATGTAAAATGTGCAAAACACGCGCCCAAACCAATGTATGTAAATATGCAATAAACAAAATGTAAAATATTAATTGTTCAAAGCATGCTAGACTTGTGATTGCTCCTAAGGGCAGCTGCTAGTAACGACATGAGAAAAGCATACTAAAAGTGTCAACACGACGGTTGCTGAGTTCAAGAGTTTGTAAGTCATCATAAACAATAGTGTTTGTAAAATATATAAACAAGTGTATTGAAATAGATAGCTAGTCTAATTTTATAAGTAATAACCATAGTGATTTCGCGATCGAAGCTGACTATGTTTGTTTGTTTGCCTTCCGCCATCGTTTAGGACAATATTGCACCTACTTGACCTCCATTCCTACGTGTGGGGTTTGTCAGAGCTAGTAGTACTACCTAAGATTTCTTGCTAATTTCTTTAATTAACGATCCAAAAGTGTAAGGGCTTTCAATGGTATAACACACTATGTTATACTAAACACAAGTTTTAATAGTAAAGCATTTTAAAATACAAGTATGCTTTCTCCTTCAAAAAGAGGGTAAATAAAAGTGGGGCATTGAACTCACCTGGTGCGCAAACGAATAGAAATAGAGAAGCTAACGGTGAGTGGAAAAAGAACTCGTGAAAGGTTACCTAGAGCACATGAGTACATAAGTACGTGTAACAAGAAGTTTAGCATCCCTATGTGCTCAATAAACATGTTGATCCAAGGGTTTTGGAAAACAAAGACTCATTTGGCCTAGTTGACCTGTTTGACCTGTTGGTGACATGTTAATTGAAATCTTGTTCGATCAAGCATAGAAACTCATTACAAATGATTATTATACAAGTTATCCCCGTATGCCCCATTATAAATCTTAAGTTCTATCAAGATCATCATACCCACATAGATTATCATACAACACATATTAACCTCAACCAATTATGATGTTCAACATAAATATAATTACATCACAACTAACAAATCACACATTTAGCTTAATCACGCACAATGTGCCATATGAAGCCACTCACGACTTGACATCCTAAACCCCGCCAACCCTACTAAGTTGGGGCCTCAGATTCGCATGCGTGTATGATGTCTGTTATCACATTTATCAACATGTTTCATACCAATTAGCATACATGACCATGGCCAACTATACTCCCCAAACATGATTCCATAATTTATATTATAACTCATCCCTTGCATAATATTTCCTAAAACCTAGATTTCCCAAGTAATCCATTAGGTATCCACATGACCCTGTTAACACATTCTAATGCATTAGATATCATCATCAAGCATTCTAGCGTGATCCTAACATCATAATCATGTCGAATTCATAATATCCAATGCTTCACATCAATAAAGTTTCCCTTTCGGGAAAGTAATACCCAAAAACCAATCTATCATCCAATTTAATCAAGAATTCATCAATATTATGCGTAATGTAGTTCATAGCAATCATCTAAACATGATAAACAACAATAATTCCTCAAAATTCCCAAATCTCATGCACAAAAGTTACTACTTATAGTAAGGTATGAACTAACACATCAATTCCATAAAATTCTTGCATAATCCACGTAAACTATCATCAATGCAATACAACTAACATCATAACATCATCTAACATAAAAAATTTCGAATTTAATGATATTGATTGAACTAGGGTTCTTCTTGAATCAAAAACTATGAAAAACTAATCAAAATCTTACCGTAAATCGTGTAATGATCAAGAATTGGACTTGCTACTATGTTTTAATGACAACAATAGCTTAAAACAGAATGTTCTTGGTGTTCAAAAGCTTGAAATTTCAAGGATGTAGGTGTGGGGAGTGGTTTGCGGCCGAAGAGGGTAATGGGGGCTAGGGTTGGGTTTTTACTGATATTAAGTTTAATAGTTTTACAAAATTAACCGCTCCTTGATCACTTTTTGTAAAAATTAATCTTTTTAACACTTTTTAAATGGTTTTAACTACAAAACACATGAACTAATATTAATTAACAATAGTAACCATATACTCAAATTAACAACATTACACATAGATCATATTTCACAGGTTGTCATGTTATAAAGTAAAATTCATAAATAATATTTAAAATTCATGAATCACATATCCACATAACAATAATCAAGGTTAACTAATATTAATCACTATTCAGTAATCAACATTCAATGACAACTAGTGTATGCTCGCAACACATGTATGCAAAACCTAACGGAACTAATGGAGTTTGGTAACGGAAACTTACCAGATGTCACATAGATGAAAATTGAAACATTACAAGTTTCACTTCAATGGCTAAGTGTTTAGGTTTTGACTTGGTTGACAGTTCTGTTTAAATTTTCTACTTTAGCTTTAAGAGTATACTTCTCCCCACGAAGTTTCTTAATAATAGCCAGCAAAGATTTAATATTTGTTCTAAAGCTTCGCATCTCATGCTTTAACAACTCAAATTTGACTTTTTTTTATCTGTCACCATGTTAGCCAATTTGTGATTGTGCTCTCTGTAGCCTTGCACCTCATTGTTGCATTTTTTACTACATAGTTTGGCTTTTACATCTTGGCATTGTAGTTGGAGAACCATTAATATGAGTCATTAGTGCATGATTATGAAATGTTAGCTTCACCTCTTCAGCATAAAGGATCTAATCACAAACACCATCTTGTTGTTGATGACAAGTGCATTAGAAGAAGACTGAGGTGTTTATTGAGATTGCTATGTGATTTGAGGTTGAGTCTGCTGAAATGATGGCTGATTGCTTTGATGATTGTGAGAACTTTGGTTGCTTTGACATGAAAATTGACCATATGAACTTCTTGAGAATTTTTTTTTCCGGCTTTTTGATGTATTACATTATCTGGAGAAGTGGCCATTAACACCATAGTTGTAGCATTTAACTTTGATTTTGTCATAACCAAGTTTGGTGATCTCATTCAAGGTTATCTTCTTCCATTTTATGAAGAATTTCATGGCCTTCATTGCAATCATGGCTATCCGCGGTTGGAGATCTATCTGTGACATCCGGTAATTTTCCGTTACCAAACTCCGTTAGTTCCGTTAAGTGTTGCATACACATGTCGTGAGCACACACTAGTTGTTGCTGAACGTTGGTGACTTAATAATAATTAATAATGATAAACTGATAATACTTTAGTTGGTAATGTGATTATTCAGTTGTGCTTATGTGCTTACGTGATTTAAATATCAGTTGTGAATTTTATCGAGTAACGTGAAAACGTGTGTATTTAATTCGTGAATCTTGTGACTAGTGAAAATAATTTATAGAATTATTATTGTTGATTAATAATGTTTGTATTATTAAGTTTAAACCTTTTAAAAAGTAATTAAAAGCTTAGTTTTAATAAAATACAAAACAATAGGGGTTTAAGGGGTAAATATGATTAATTAAGTAAAAAAAAAACCCAACCCTAGCCCCCACTCACCCCATCGGCCGCGAACTCCCTCTCCACACACACACCTGCGAATTCAGCCTAGAACAAGCAATTGTACTTCCGTTTTGTTTGATTCCAAGAACTACAACACGTTAGAGGCTTCAATTCTCACCCATTACGTGATTAAAGGTTAGTTTCTTTGTGGTTTTCATGGATTTTTAGTCTTGGCCGAACCCTAGTTCGAAAATTGATGTGAAAGTCGAATTCTTGGTTGTTTGATGATATTGGGATGTTAGTTAGATTGTATTGATGCTAGTTTACGTAGATTATACAAGAAATTCATGATTTTGATGCGTTGTTCATACGTTACTAATAATAGTAACTTTAATTGCATGAATATGGTGATTTGATGATGAATTGATGTTACTAGGGTATTTATGATGTTGTATGGATGTTAGAATGATGATAAGTGTGCTAGGAATCCAAGGATTGATAATGTAGTTCATGCATTGCCAAAAGTGAAAACTTTAATTTATGAAGATTTGTGTTGTATGAATTACATGTGCTTGATGAATGGTTATGGTCTCTAAGGACTAGATAAGGTATGTTATTAATGTGTATGAGTTGTAATTCATGGAAGAATAGATTTTGGGATGCACTTTCCAAAAGGGAAACTTTATTTGCACAAAATCTTGAATATGATCATTTGGGCATGTTTGTGACTTTAGGATCATGTTAGCATGTTCATGGATGATTTCTAATGTGGTAGAATGCATGGTTTGGGTTGTAATAGATCATGGTTGAACATTTTGGTTGGTATGAATTCTATTGATTAGTGTGATGATGATTGTTATACACCCGTGCGAATCTGAGGCCCCTACTTAGTAGGATTGGCAGGGTTTAGGGTGTGAAGTCGTGAGTGGCTTCACATGGCATGTTGTGCATGATCTGATTCTATATATGACGCAGTAGTTATGGCATAGTTATGTTGAACATGATGATTATTTGAGATTCGCATGACTTGTATGAAAATCTAGTTTTATGATGATCTAGGAAGTACATGTGGTTAATGAAGTGATATATGTGAACAACTTGAATGATAATCATGTGTGATGAACTGTTATATTTGATTGAATGGAATTTCACCAATAATGTCACCAACAGGTCAAACGGGTCAACTGGGTCAATGTGTCTTGTTTTTCCAAAACCTTGAGTTCTTTGGTTTATAGAGCACTAAGGGTTTCTTTATGATTCTGTGTACACGTACTTATGTACTTGCGTGTTCTAGGTGACCTCTGAAGGTTGTCTTTCCACTTTCTTTCCAAGTTAAGCTCTTAAGTTCTTTCTTGTGCACATCAGGTGAGTTCATGCCCCACTCTTTTACGTACTCTCTTTTGGGGGAGATAGCATACTGGTTTTAGAAACGCTTACTTTATATCTGTTGTGTGTAGTATGATATAATGCTGAATACCATGAAAGTCCTCACACTTTCGGATTGTTAATAATGATGATTAGCGGGAAATCTTGGGTAGTACTACTGGGTCTGACGAGCCCCACCTGTGCGACTCGAGGTCAAACGGGTGCAATTTTGTCCTAACACAAATATCGTCATGACCTGGTAAGTCATGACAGGAGGCAACAAACGAAACACAGTCAGCTTCAATCGCGAAATCACTATGACTATTACTGATGAATATAGACTAGCTATCTATTTCAATACACCTCTTATATTTTGCAACTATTACTATTTTATGCTTAACGCAAACTCTTGAACTCACCAACCATTGTGTTGACTCTTTTAGTATGCTATTCTCAGGTTGAGGTTACCATTGCCTAGGAGCACGTGCACGGGTCAGCATCATTGAGTTATCAGCATGATTGAAACTTGTTTTGGTTTGGTTAACAAACATTTAAGTATTTGTTGGTATTACTTTGGTCGTGTGTGTTTGCGCATTTTACATTATCTTGTTTTACTTTGGTCCTTCTGGTTTATTAAACGCTTCCACATATTTTAAAGTTAAACTCTGATTTTGATTGTTTGTTCATATAGAGTCATTCTGAGTAACTAATGACTGAGATCCTGGTATGTCACACGCCTCGCGGTAAAGCCCCACACGTGGATTTTGAGGGTGTGACACTATCTGTTCTACATCATCTGGATCTATTTCTCCAAGATCTTTTTGGATCAGATATGCTTAAGGAAGTCTACCACCTAAGTAAGGTTCAGAAGTTTGACACAAAGGCATTATAAGTGGCCTTTTGTTTTTCACTTGTGCTCTCACATGGAAAATAAGCTTGATTTGTAGCTTGTGGTGTAGAGTATGGCATCTTGTTATTCTTTGTATGTAAGCATACACAAATGTAGCTGATCTTCGATTCTCTTGAGGTGTCATAAAGTCATCTTCCTCTATGATGAAGGCATTTTCTACGTAAAGATTTTCAGATGGAAACTTATATACCTCTATCACCTGTGGCCCTCCAAGATTGGCCCTGTAAGATTTCTGGACTTCTCATCAAGCTCTAGTGCTTCTATTCTAGCAACCATTGTATCTAAACTAGTGCTTTCTAGATCAAGTTTATTCTTCAACATAGTAACACTATACTTCCAACTCTAAGGTAAAGAGTGAAGCATCTTCTTGTTTATTCTTTCTTCATGTAAGTCATGCCTAATATCTCAAGATTATTCACTAATTGAACAAATCTATGAGGTGCTTGGAGATAGATTCACATGTAATATGATGGAATGTCTCATACTGGTTCACTAACATGTCCTTGTTGATCTTTGTGAGTTAGCATCCCATACTTCTTTCGTTGTACAATATATCTCCAACCTTTTGAGAACATCCATCTTCAAGGCTTGAGTGAGGAGTGAGTATACCATCATGTCTATCTTGATCTTCTTTAAATACTCAGAATCAAGATTTAGACTAGGGTTTTGACTAGAATTCTGACACTACAGAAACAATCAACATCTAGAGTTGTAAGAATAAAGGAACCTATGCAGATTGAAATCTTGTAATCTGCATCAACACCAATTAAGTAATTCTTGCATCTAATTTTTCATTTCTTAAATTTAGATTTATGTCTAAGCATTGGTGGTTTGGGTTTATACCCACGTTCCAAAGAACATAGTGAATCCATTAAATGGATTGCGTGATTTTAACTTGTTTTTGATAAAATTAGATTGATTTTAACTTTGGTGAATTGATTTTATGATGATTTGTATGTCCAAATAGTCCAACAGTTCAAAATCAGTCAAAATAACTCCAACTCAGGAACAAATACGGAAAACAATGTTTTAAACAAATGCAGAGAATAGTGTTCTAAACAAATATGATTGATACAAATATGGTGAATAGTAACCTCCCAAATGTGATACACAGTAAAGTACTTGCACTCTGTACTTGAACAAATTCAATTAACAGTACTTCGATTGAATGCGATGAACAATACAACACTAAGTAGATGTGATAAAAAGTGGTTGTTCAGGGGCAAATGTGATAAACAGTATAGTACAGAGGCAACTGCGATAATAGTGTTCAAAGAAATAGAATGAATGGTACTATAATTTGTTCTTCAGTTTTTGGTGAAATTGATTGTATATTTCTCTCTATTTGATGTCATAAACTTCAATTACGAACCCTTTCTAATCACATGCCATGATTCTCTCTTAAACTCTCTAATTTGAATGTTTTTTAAGTGATTTAATGGTTTTCAATCAAACGAACAGTAAACTTCAAATCATGATGAATTTGAAGGTCGATTGGTTGAGTAATTTGAGTATTATGAGTTGGATTACAAATCAAATATGTAGAACACAATGATTTACAAATCAATCATTGGATCTATCAATAAAAAATCCAAAATAGTGGGTTTTGAATTGAATTCAAGAGTCAAGGCTCTGATACCAACTGACTGGATTAGAACCAATGAGGATCAAATATACTAAGTGATATCAGTGCATTATTGTATCGACATTACAATCAACACAAATCAAACACAATAAAATACTCCTAAACTTCTTGTATATTGATAAGTAATTTATCAAAATACCATAGGGTTTATAATGGGTGACGGGTTACAAAATAGAAAGAAATTATTGTATTTATAGGTCTCATACATGACCTATACATTTGACTAAACTACCCTAAAAATATTACATCAGATAATCTAAGTCAAAAGTACAAAAACTATATAAGTATTTCTTTTTGTTAAACCGCATTTGTTTTAGTTCATTCGCATTGACAAATGCGGATGACCAAAACCTTGTACGCGCTACTTTGTTATTCTTCATTAGCATTTGTATTGTTCATCCGCATTATTCATATGGGGATAGACAAATACTTAACCGTATTTGTCTAACGCATCTGTATTGACTAATGCGGATGCCCAACACTTACACTCTCTAGTTTATCCACATTACATACTCAATCACATTGCTCTACTTCAACCCTTATGATCTTTTCTAACCAGAACAACTTTCCAATCATCACTTGAATTGGCATGCATGATAATTTCAGGGTCCAACAAAACCTACCACTATAAGAAAAAATCTTTTGTGTCTGGTTTAAACTTATAACCTATAAGATTTCAAACCCTAACTATCACTTGTATGCCGTTAAACTAGAAGATTTTTAGCTATTATGTTTTCCAAAAGAGTAGTTAAAAATTTTATTTACCAAAATAGTCTAGTCTGAAAATTATTTACAAGATAGTGTATTTTTATTTTTCTTTCTTTTCTTTAACTAATGTATTATTTTTGTGCGTTTTCTTTCTAAATCTTAATTTCTAACTAATATATAATTATTGTTTTTACTTTTTCACACAAAAATGAGCATTTATATTGAACTAACATTTAAGAAATAAAAACATAAAAAAATCCATTGGCTTTCATTTTATTTTATTGCTATGTCTTTTGACTAAAAGAAATTAAAAAAATCCACATTAAAGCATTACAACCTGACAACTTCAATATCAAACACAAACAAAGTACCAAATAAAATTGGTCTACTAACAGTTTTAATATTAAAAAAAACAAAAATCAAATAAAGTCGGTCCGCTAACTGTTTAATTTCAAATGCATATTATAAGAAATATATGAAAACAACTTGACCTACTTAGACATCTGTTCTTCTAAGCTTAGAGGCACATCTTGCTAGATTATGACCAAATTGTCTACAAATTCTACAATAATTAGTCTTTTTCCCCTCTCTAATAATATTCCATTTTGTAGTCTTGTCGAGCAAGGATAACCTCTTTTATCTCGTTTTAGATCCAAATTAAAAAGTAATTCTATAATAGACGATGGTCGAGGCCTATGCTTCATGATGAAGAGGGAAAACTCACATGACCACGTACCATAATAATGTATAAATTAATAATATTTATTAACATATTGCCAAGTGTTCAAAGAAAGTTTAGCACACACTGTCAAAACATGAAAACATGTTTATTTGAATATCTTCCACTTATTACATGCGCAAGTTTTTTGCTCTAAATTAACTATTTGTATATTTTACCCTTTTGAATTATCACCTCAAATATCCCCAAGTATCCTTTTATGTTGGTTAAAAACTCAATGAATGTGCTAACTTTTGATGTTGAAGCCCCTTGTTATGCCACATCAAAATATGTAGCATTTTATAAAATGTATGTCGAACACAAGCCATAATGGGTAAGAAATGTAACATTTAACCCACTTTAAAAATCCAAACTCGAACCCATTTGGGTGAACTGTGTAAATAAAAGTCATTATTTAAATCATTTTTTTTATTTTAGTGCGTCAAATACAATAATGGTTTTAGTTATCTATTTTATAACAATATAATATAATTTAATAATTTATAAAATAAGTTTTTATAAATTTATAAATATTATTGCTATTTATGAGTTTTTAATCATCTTAACAATTAAATTACAAATATTTTACAAGATTTAAAAATTTTATAAAGTGTTTATAAATAAATAATTTGTTTAATTATTCAAACTTGGGTTTTATAAAGTCGAGGCTTTTAATTTGAAATTTTGAAACTTTATTTTAAAAGTTTAAACATGAAATAATAACATTACTAAACCTCAGAAACCTAACTATAATTATTTTAAAACCCCAAACCAACTCCCCATTAACCAAATTCCTTCCAACCATCAACATACCTCCGGCCAACCTCCAGTGATTTCCAAACCCATGAAATCCATTCATATTAACCAAATTAAACTACCCCTTCCTATTCGCGATAAGGATTCAAACTCGGCAACGATTTCAATTCAATTGTTCAAGCGGTTATGATATGTTCAAACTAAAACCGAAACACTCATTCAAAAATCTTACTGTTTTAACTCGAATTTGATGGAATCAAGCGAATTGATTAACCTGAAACATTCTCACAATTATTGTAAAATTGAAATCACTACTTATAGTGATTAAATCGTGTTAATACTCGCAGATTATGCTCGTAACTCCTGATCGATCGACCGCTTCTTAGCATTTTAACTAAAAATTTGTCAAGTGCTTCGCATCATCACCATTTAAGAAAGCTTTACACACGAGTAATTTGATTATTATCATCATTTACATCATGAATCTAATTCATCCATGTCGCGATCGTACCTTTCCTTGTTAACATAATCAAACGTCAATTAAGGTTATTAATCTCACACACACTCGAATTTTTGTGGGGAACTAATGCCCCATGATTGATTGATGCTCAATTAGATAAAACATAAATCTAGGGTTCATATAAATTGGGTTCTACCAGGGCCACCCCCGTATATTTTTAAACCAACTCTTTTTAATTATTTTTAATCCAGAAAATAATTAATATATAATTATATTAATATAAAAAATGTTTTTCTAATTTGAAGAATTCATGACATTATTTATTAATTTAGACAACTTCAAAATTACAACTTCACAAATTATTATCCTTTGATGATTGTAAATGTTATTAAATAAAATTTTAATACAGTAATAAATTTTAAATTTTATAAAAGTTATTGTAAATCAAATATAAATTATTTAAACTATTTTAATCCAATATTTTAGAAAACATTTAAATAATTAATTATTGACCAACAAAGTTTTAAAATTATATTTATTTCTGTAACACCCCGAATTTTATTTAAAAGAAAACGAAAGGAAAAGTATCTAGAAGGAAAAAAAATAAAGGATACAAGTTGAAGAGGGTAAAGTGTACAAAGTACAAAACTTTAATATTATATTAATAAAATGGGTATGGCCGCCCCCTTTAAGGGAGATCTGCTTTTTGGCCCTCGGCCAAAGCAGAAAGAAAGGGGAGAAATCGGGTTTTGGAGAAGAAGAAGGGAAGAGGAAGCTGCAAAGGTTAGTTTCTTGGGTTTATGTTCGGTTTTAGCTTAGTTTGCAGCTTGTAACCGAAGTTCTCGGTGTTTTAGAAGGTTGTTCTTGGGATTTTGAGGCTGAAATCGCAAGTGGAGGTGTTTGGTTTGAAGAGCTGCTTCAAGGTGAGTTTCTAGATCCCCTTTTTTACTGGTTTTCTAAGTGTTTAGGGCTGTTATGCATACCGGGCAGAAAGTTTCTAAACCAAACCGTGAGTTTCAGCATGATGTTCGATTGTGTTCTATTGATGTATGTTTTTAGATGTTTTCCTAAGATGTGTATGATGTTTAGTTTGTTCTAAGTGTGTAGTATGATAGATCTATGCCAAGGATGTGTTAGGATGATGATTGGGAGCTGGAAATAGCATAAGTTACGTTGCAGGTTAATCTGTTCATCCGTATTTGCTAAACATTCAGCAGCCAAGTCTTTTGTTCATCCATATTTCTTTTGTTCATCCGCATTTGCTACAGTGTCATCCGCATTTGCTACAGTGTCCGCATTTGTTCTATCAGCATTTCTCTAGACACGGATATTTTTTGAAGGCTTTCATTCGCATTTGCTACAGGTCCATCCGAACTTGCTACAGTGTCATCCACACTTGCTACAGTGTCATCAGCATTTCTTTGGATACTTAGAATATTTTCTGAAGAGTATTTTCTGAAGACTTTCGTCCACATTTGTTCTTGCTCATCTGCGTTTCTTTGAGGACTTAGGTTTCTTTTTCTGGAATTTTGGGAAGTAGAATTTAAGTGCTAAGAAATGATGTTTCGGGGCGGTTTATGCTCATTTATGTTGCGTTTGCTTTGTGTGCTGCCATGATGATGTTGTTCCATGCTATGTTTATGTTGTGACTTTACGTGGTGTGATGTATGAATATGCTTACGTAGAGTATTATGTAACGAAGTGAAAGACAATAATAATGAAAAGTAGAACGTAATGAACGAATGAAAGTCATACAAGCGATGAATGGAGGTACACGACCATGTTGTCGTCAGCTCAACTGTGTGTGGTTTAGCTAACCCGAAGGATGCACACGGGGAGTCTATCCTTGAGATAAACTCAATGGGGGTCTAATCCTAGAGGTTGACCTGAATGATGTCGTGATGCTCACCCCGGTACTGTGTCGGTCTTTGGACATGACGAGGGGGTTTGTTTACAGGGCCCGGCACAGTATCAGTCTACGGACATGAGTCGGGGGTGTTGCAAAATGAGACAGGGTCCTTGTCGTGTACCCCGATACTATGTCGGTCTTCGGACATGACGCGGGGGTTTGTTTACAGGCCCCGACACAGTATCGGTCTTCGGACATGAGTCGGGGGTATTGCATGAGACAGGATCCAGATGGAAGTGAAAGATAATGATGAAAGTACGAAATGTACGTAATGAACAATGATGAAGATAATAATAAATATTATCAACGTCTACGTATGATGTGTGATCGCGTACGATTACGAAGGTTATGTTTTAAGGAAAGTAAAGTATTTTATTTATAAAACTAGAACTCACTCAGCGTCGCTGACTTTTTGTATGCATGATAGTTGGCAGGTATTTTGTTGATGCAGAGGAGTTGCAGGCATGGATGCATACGTTACTGGGGACGTTTTGAGTCTGGTATCCACATTTTGATATGAAGTTGTATTGTGTTATGTAAACGATTTATGTAATATGATAATATGTTTTAATTATTAATGAAAGTTTCTAAATTCCGCTGCGAAAGTAATGTTTGTTTTAAATATTTTATACGATGACGGTCCAGCTGTAAGCATCCCGGGAACGGGGCCTTACAAGTTGGTATCAGAGCCAGATTTAAGTGAATTGGGTAAATATTTTCAAAAAGAACCTAATCTTAAACTGAGAATGGGATGAAAGGAAAGGGATGCCGGTCCTAGTAGTTACGTGCCTGCAGGTAAAGGTTTTATGTAAGCTTTTTATAAATTAATGTTAACCGGTATTATGTGCGCATGTTATATGGCTTGTGTGCTTTTGTGTGGATTTAGATACTCATGTAGTCAGGATAGGGAATGCTTGGGGGATGAAGAGTAAAGTAAGTGGCTAATCAAAACTGGCCACTGTAATTAGGGACTTAATATACTTGACATTAACTGAGGTATTACCTTGATTGACCGTGTTGGTGTTTGAATCTTGTAGTGATCATAGATGGCTGGTGGTAGATCTTCTAAGGCTTCCCGAGGTGGAGTGCGTGGTGGACGTGGTGCTGGAACACGTGCCACAAGGAGAGGGGTTAGGGATGCGGAGATGACTCCTATAGGTCTTGAGGTTCATCAGCACGAGGGCGTTGATGAGAGCACAAATTTGAGGGCCTCAGTGAAAGAGGTGGTGGTTGAGGTGGTTCATCAGGTCATGCAGACAATCCTACCATCTATAGTGACCGAAGTTATTCATGCTATGAGGGATGACGAGCAGAAGGAGAAGGAGGAGAATAGGAGAACCGCCTGGCGAGGGGGTGAAGCTGGATGGTCCGGGGATATGGAGCAACCCGATGCGGATATGGTTGTCTCCGAAGCTGACGAGGAGGCAGTGCCGGGAACTGCGAGGGGATGCAATTATGGGGCATTCCAAAGATGCAGGCCCCCGACGTTTGATGGAAACGGAAGTACTGCGACTGCTCAGCGTTGTGTGAGAGAAATGGAGGCGGTGCTTGACATCAGCGAGTGCCATGAGGATCAAAAGGTGAAGTTTGCTACCCACTCTTTTGTGGATTCAGCCTTATGCTGGTGGGACAATATTGTCCAGGCTGAGGGCACCAGAGCAATAGGGATGATGAGGTGAAAGGAGCTGAAAAGGTTGGTGATCGAGGAGTTTTGCCCTCACAGGGATCTCGACAAAATTGAGAGGGAGTTCCTGCAGCTGGACGTTGGAACGATGACTCACCAATAGTACACCACAGAGTTCAACGATATGGCAAGGCTGGTGCCAGATCAGGTGACGCCTGTGTCACGAAAGATCAAAAGGTATATTCAAGGTCTGCCAGCAGATATCCGCAAACATTTGGTCATTGCCCGGCCAAACACGTTTAGGTCGGCGGTCGATTTGGTGGGGAGGTTGTATGACGAGCGTGAGGCGGTGGCAATAAAAGATGTAAAGGAGAAGCGGAGCTATGATAGGGATGAGAGTGGAAGACGGGATGATGATGGCGAATTTATGGCTGGAGGTAAGACGATGAGGTTCGATGATCGGAAGAGGATGACTGAGAGGGAAGAGGTATGCAAGAAGTGTGGTAGAGGCCACGTGGGGGAGTGCAGATGGGGATCGAGCATCTGTTTCCAGTGTGGAAGAGAGGGCCATAGGGCGAGGGATTGTCATATGGCTAGATGTTACGATTGCGGCGAAACTGGACATATGAGCAGAAACTGCAAGAAGTCGAGAGCACAGAGCGCCGATGCAAGGAAGGATGACAGAGGATGAAGGTTGGAGCATTTTCCCTGACCGGGAGGAGGCTAGAGCGGACTTCGACGCGACGTCAGGTACGTTTCTAGTAAATTATATATGTGCATCTGTGTTATGATTGTGGTGCTAGTAGTGTTTTCGTTCCTGCTGGCTTGTGTTAAGTTGCACGTTAGAAGTAGGAAGATCGATGCGTCCTTTGATGTAGAAATTACTATTGGTAAGTCCACTAGGTTACCTGATACCATAGAGGATTGCGCGATAGAATTGAGAGAGCGCGTGTTTCCTGCTAGACTGTTCAGGACAGACATGGATGGACAGACATACACCTTCAGGTGAATTGGCTAGAACCTATGAGCCAAACACCGAGTGTTGCAGGAAGGTGGTTTGATCAGCCGCGCCAGACAAGAGTTCGGTGCTGACCTACGGCGGTAGAGTAATGATGAAGGCCTCGTTTTAGGAAAAAGAGATTACCCGAATTAGAAAGTGAGTAAAGTTATTACTGAGGTATAAAGGACCAATCTGAATCGTTGCTCAGGTAAGAGAAGTGGCATGTCAACTGGAGCTACCCGACGTGTTAAGTGGAGTTATCTGACATTCCATGTATCTCTTCTAAGAAAGTGCTCAACTAATAGGGATACGATCGTGCCACTTGAGAATACCAAGATGGATGGAAGATTCAACTACGCGGAGCAACTGAGGGTCATTTATGATTGAAGGAAAAGAAGGGCTAAGGAGAATGGTGATTTCACTTGTGCGAGCACAGTGGAGTTCTGAAGGGGATCAAGCCTACGTGTAAGATCAAGGATGAGGTGAGACAGCGTTACCCGTGACTGTTCGAGAAACGACAGGTTTCGGGGACGAAACCTATATAAGGGGGGTGGACTTGTAACACCCTGAATTTTATTTAAAAGAAAACAAAAGGAAAAGTATCTAGAAGGAAAAAAAAAAAGGATACAAGTTGAAGGGGGTAAAGTGTACAAAGTACAAAACTTTAATATTATATTAATAAAATGGGTATGGCCGCCCCTTTAAGGGAGATCTGCTTTTTGGCCCTCGGCCAAAGCAGAAAGAAAGGGGAGAAATCGGGTTTTGGAGAAGAAGAAGGGAAGAGGAAGCTGCAAAGGTTAGTTTCTTGGGTTTATGTTAGGTTTTAGCTTAGTTTGCAGCTTGTAACCGAAGTTCTCGGTGTTTTAGAAGGTTGTTCTCGGGATTTTGAGGCTGAAATCACAAGTGGAGGTGTTTGGTTTGAAGAGATGCTTCAAGGTGAGTTTCTAGATCCCCTTTTTTACTTGTTTTCTAAGTGTTTGGGGCTGTTATGCATACCAGGCAGAAGGTTTCTAAACCAAACCGTGAGTTTCAGCATGATGTTCGATTGTGTTCTATTGATGTATGTTTTTGGATGTTTTCCTAAGATGTGTATGATGTTTAGTTTGTTATAAGTGTGTAGTATGATAGATATATGCCAAGGATGTGTTAGGATGATGATTGGGAGCGGGAAACAGCATAAGTTACGTTGCAGGTTACTCTGTGCATCCGTATTTGCTGAACATTCAGCAGCCATGTCTTTTGTTCATCCATATTTCTTTTGTTCATCCGCATTTGCTACAGTGTCATCCGCGTTTGCTACAGTGTCCGCATTTGTTCTATCAGTATTTCTTTGGACACTTGGATATTTTCTGAAGACTTTCATCCACATTGTTCATCTGCATTTGCTACAGGTCCATCCGCACTTACTACAGTGTCATCCATACATGCTACAGTGTCATCAGCATTTCTTTGGATACTTAGAATATTTTCTGAAGAGTATTTTCTGAAGACTTTCGTCCACATTTGTTCTTGCTCATCCGCATTTCTTTGGGGACTTAGGTTTATTTTTCTGGAATTTTGGGAAGTAGAATTATAGTGCTAAGAAATGATGTTTCGGGGCGGTTTATGCTCATTTATGTTGCGTTTGCTTTGTGTGCTGCCATGATGATGTTGTTCCATGCTATGTTTATGTTGTGACTTTACGTGGTGTGATGTATGAATATGCTTACATAAAGTATTATGTAACGAAGTGAAAGACAATAAAAATGAAAAGTGGAACGTAATGAATGAATGAAAGTCTTGCAAGCGATGAATGGAGGTGCACGACCATGTTGTCGTCAGCTCAACTGTGTGCGGTTTAGCTAACCCGAAGGATGCACACGGGGAGTCTATCCTTGAGATAAAATCGATGGGGGTCTAATCCTAGAGGTTGACCCGAATGATGTCTTGATGCTCAACCCGGTACTGTGTCGGTCTTCGGACATGACGAGGGGGTTTGTTTACAGGCCCCGGCACAGTATCGGTCTACGAACATGAGTTGGGGGTGTTGCAAAATGAGACAGGGTCCTTGTCGCGTACCCCGGTACTGTGTCGGTCTTCCGACATGACGCGGGGGTTTGTTTATAGGCCCCGGCACAGTATCGGTCTTCGGACATGAGTCGGGGGTAGTGCATGAGACAGGATCCAGATGGAAGTGAAAGATAATGATGAAAGTAAGAAATGTACGTAATGAACAAGATGAAGATAAAAATAAATATTATCAACGTGTACGTATGATGTGTGATCGCGTACGATTACGAAGGTTATGTTTTAAGGAAAGTAAAGTATTTTATTTATAAAACTAGAACTCACTCAGCGTCGCTGACTTTTTGTATTCATGATAGTTGGCAGGTATTTTGTTGATGCTGAGGAGTTGCAGACATGGATGCATACGCTACTGGGGACGTTTTGAGTCTGTCATCCATATTTTGATATGACGTTGTATTGTGTTATGTAAACGATTTATGTAATACAATAATATGTTTTAATTAATAATGAAAGTTTCTAAATTCAGCTGCGAAAGTAATGTTTGTTTTAAATATTTTATGCGATGACGGTCCAGCTGTAAGCGTCCCGGGAACGGGGCCTTAGAATTTCTTTTTTACACTTTAATACTCAGCCTTTATTTAAGCAACTATTAATTTGGTAACAAATTTAAAATTTTTTAAAAATTATTTTAAATCAAAAATAAATTATTTCAAATTATTTTAAACCAATATTGTACAAAACATTTAAATAATTTATCATTGATCAAGTTTTAAATAATAAATATTTCTTTTTTACACTTTAATACTCAATCTTTATTTTTGTGTCTATTCTACCTATTCGTTCTCATAATTTCATTTAACTATCAATAGGAGTATCCATAGCCCATTTTCATGTGTTTTATATTTTGGGGAAACAAGTGATTTATATTCAATCATTATTATTCATTCTATTTCAAAATTCAATTCAAAACATGTTATGTTATTACTTGCAATTATATGTTCATAGTTATACAAACTAGATGAGAACAAAATCATTAATTCATGCAACCATGGTAATAATAATAGATCTATTAGTTTGACAAACCCATCCCAAATGAATATTCGAGTGGTGATTGGAACCGGATTTACTTATTCTATCACAAGGCTTCCTCTGCGGACCGAGTCAATTCAATCATTAGGTTTGATTATGTTGGTTGTCATTTGACACTATTGCATTATGAGTATTGACATTGTCATGTGAATTGAATTTATTTCAATCATTATAATTAATCTATATATGTATGCAAACCTGACTTTAATCACCGGATAATTCCTTAGCTGACTCGTTACTTTTTCACATAATTTCAGGAATGCAAATTAACAGACTTTTATGTGCTCCAGTTATGACATGGACTTAGTTAAAATAAAAGGCAATTTATTATGTTTAGTTGGATTATTGCTTGTTTTTAACAAATGTTTTGATTAGCATTTATCAATGATAATTTGAAATTAATATTATTTCAACGCAATTATTATCATGTGCTACGACAAATTGGTTCACATTCATCCGCCTCGATGATTCAGTTATTTGTTGGAGTGTGACAAAAAAGAAGCACCTTTAGGTACAATATTAAAAATCTCTAACAAATATGTAGTGAGCAACCCGTATACCTTCCCACCATCATGTGCAAGTGTCCATTTATCAAGTGGATGTACTTCAAGCCACTGACGTGCTTGTGCATTTATTTTCCCAATTTATTCCATAATAAAGTTGAAGTTTTGACTTCCTTATAATAAGCTAAAGCTTTTAGTTGTGAGTTGTTGTATTCATCAATAAAGTTGTTAATAAATAACTTAGGTAATACCTGTGAAAAACCTTCAAAGTATGAGTTGCAAAATCAATATAATAAAGTTTATAGTAGAAAATTTAGTAAACAATACATGTGAAAACCACGTGGCTCTAACCAAGGAGATCTCTTTCTCATTAACCGATTTTAAGGATTCCATTATGACGATTATCTATTAAACATATTCCTTCACTATCTTGTAACACATGTTTGTTGACATGAGAAAGGAACCTATTCCAATTGGCATACAATTCATTTTTAATGATAGTAAATGCAAGCAACAATATCTTATTGTTACCATCAACTCGCATTGCGATCATCATCTTTCCTTTATACTTGCCTTACAAATGTGTGGCATCAATGCTAATCACAGCTTTAATAAATTTGTCTGTGTCATTGAAAGAATCTATTCCCAACTCAAAAGTAAAATCATTTTCTCTCAAAATACGTTGTCATCCAATTACTATCAACCATCAACTTAGTTCACTCTAAATTATTATAGTTGAAGGTACGTGAACATTACCATATGATTTTCATCTTTACCTGCTTGTGATTCATCTCAAATTTCATCTTCTTCTAACTCATCATCCATATCACTTTCTATTCTATCTTCTTCATCTACATCTTCCCCATTATTATTGTTCACAATAGAAATTTATGACATTGTGTTAAAATCCTTTTTTTGAATCGTCTCTCATATCGCATTAATGTGCTTCACGTTGTATGATAATGCAAGAAATTAGAACTAGAATCAAACTTTAGTTTAATAATGATTATGCTAATAAGAAAAACAATACATGAACTAAGATCAAACGGGAATTTAATAATTAAAATGTAATAACAATATACAAGAACCTAAAGCAAAGTTAATTTTAATAATGATAATTCTAATGAAATACAAAATACATGAAGTACATGTCAATATAAAGAACTAGCATCGATTTTAGGTCAAGCTAGGTAACTACATGTTAAAAACTTTTTACAAGTCAAATACAAAATTAAATAACTTGAATCAAACTAACAATATTGCAGGTTAGACCAAGGAGCTACAAGTAAAAAATCGCAAAAACTAATCAAAACTAAAATTATGCAATCCCAAATAGAAGAAATTGAACCTATTCATAATAAGTCAAATCAAAATCAAAATTTTTGATTAAATAAGAAAAAAGACTACTTATAATAATTTGAATCAAAATCTAACCTTTAGATTAAACAAGTCTCCAACCGATTGAACAAGTCTTGCCATGAGATCACATGTTATAGAGATCGCACCTAATTCAATAGGTTTTAGAATGATTGAACAAGTGTCGCCGTGAGTTCTGATGGAAATCACAATTGAATAGGCTTTGCACCTAGTTGAAATCAGTAGAAATCAGCTTGAGAGCGCACCTAATAGAAACTAGAAATCACAAGAATGATCTCAAACTAAAAAATAAACATGATAGAAATAAAAAATAATATAATCAGCTTCTACTATGAGTTTTGTTGGATCATATGAGGCTGATGCAACCAAAATAACACATAGAATATTTTTGAAGTATAATTGAAGAAGTCTTCCGAAGCTAAATCTACTCTTTCAAAGACAAGTTGAGAATCTTCCGAAGCTTAAGTATGAAGAACTTCCGAAGGTAAAACTAAGTCTTTCGAAGACTAAGTAGTTTTACTTCCGAAGTATATGAAGAACTTCCAAAGGTAGAACCAAGTCTTTCGAAGTATATGAAGACGAAGTAATTCTCCCTCCGAAGCATTCACACTTAGAAGATCCAAGACAAAGTCTTCCGAAGAATGAAGTCACAAAGACTTGTAGAAGACTTGGAAGAAGTTGATTCTTCCAAAGTAAGAACTTATTCTTTCGAAAGCATTTTACCTTCGGACGAATCAACTATGAACCAGTGGATATAAGTATGGGCTACCTGACCTCTGCTGACAACCCTGATACACTGCATGGCATTTTCCCACTCCCATGTAGTTGACCATACTTTAATCCACTGTTTACCTTTTTCAGTTAGTACAGTTACCATACTTAGTTGGTGACAAAAGGTAAGTCATGGACCTGTCATGACTACCTAATCTAGGATATTATTTTATCTTAGATAATTTACTTCTAGCAATGTAGTATTTGCTTAGCGATAAATTCCAGCTAGTTTTTCAAATATAACCGGCTGTAGATAGTAGTATATATAGTTTCTCATTGTAACTTATGTTACCATGCTTGAAAGAGTCTTGTAATATTGAGTTGAGAAATAATATTACAAGTATCTTGAAAACCATTCTTGTGTTCATTAGTTTATTATATTATTATCAACTTAGTTAGAGATTCCTCTTCATCAACCGAGTGAGACTTATTGAGTTTGTGAGATACAAAACATGTGTTGAGAGACCAACATCGATCCTGTAATTGGTATCAGAGCTTTTTAGGCTCTTGATTATGAGATCTAACCATCCCAAATCACCCTCGTTTCTTCACACTTACTCACTTCACTCAAATGGCCCTTAACCAAAACTTTTTTGAGTCCGAGATAGGAACCATGACCAAGGCTCCTATCATCACCCTTGATGATTTTGGAACCTGGTGCAATCGTATCGAAGGTTTTATCAAGTATCAAGACAGCCGCATATGGAGATTTGTCACTCGTGGTCCTTACAAGCCAAAGGTGGCGGACCCGGCTTGTAATGGCACCATGATTAAAATGGCTGTTGAAGACTACTCTGATGAAGACTTCAAGAGGATGGACGTCGACTACAAAGCAATGACCGGTTGCTTACTACCATACCAAACTCCATAATAGTAGGCTTTAAGCAATGCGAGACCGCCAAAGAACTCTTTGATGCTTTGAAGCTGATGTACTCTGGTTCCACTGAATGAAAGGAGAACAAGAAGGATATGTTGAAGCAAAAGTTTGAGAACTTTACTCATGTTGTTGGTGAGACCTTGAGCCAACAATACTTTAGGTATATTGACTTGATCACCTCTCTTTAGACTATGGGAGTTGCTCTTGAGAAAAGAGACATAGTTACAAAATTCATGAGTGCACTTCCTCATTAGTGGACTTTTTACTGTGTCTAAATCAAGAGAACCGAAAATCTCAACACTCTCACCATGATTGAAATGTATGGAATCCTTGATGGATACCGTATGGAGATGGAGACTCAGAAGAGCCAACAGATGAAAAGACCCTCAAATCCTGTCGTTAAAAATGCTCTACATGTTGCTAAAGGATCAAGAACTCCCCAGCCTCAATTGTACCTAAACTACCCCTAACAGCCATCATCCTCATCTGGACCATACATCACTTTCCCTAAGACACCCAAGTAAAGAAGTTCTTTAAAAGAACTAGAAGGCAGTTTCCTCAGAATCCAACCAATAGCAAATTTGGGTTTAACAAGAGCAAGGCCAAATGCTACAACTATAGCCAGCTTGGTCACTTTGCTAGGGAATGCAAAGCTCCAAGATCTAATTCTGGAGCAGCTCAAGCCTTCCAACATCCTGCTACCTCAAAGGTTGCAACCAAACCCACTGAGCCAAAAACTACTGTTGTTGCTCAAGAGGTTGACCGGAGCTTTATGGTGCAAGATGTCACTCCTGCTCAAGCTCTCATGGCTGGAACTAAAGACAACAAGGTATATAAACATCTCTATACTCCAACTTGTATTGCTAAGGTTAAATTGTATGAGGACTATAACATGGAAATTAGATCTGATATTGAGTCTTTAAATATCCTAAAAGGTGATTTTAAGAGAGCATAATCTAACTATACGTTCAAAATAGAAGAGTTAGAGAAAACTATGTCCTCTTTAAAACACAAACATACCAATTATAGGACTCAAATAAAAGATCTAATATCCAAGTTGACTGAAGCTCAAGCCCATCTAGTCATAGCTGAGGCTAAAGCAGAGAAGTACGCTATTCATGAGAATAACTTCAACACCATTATAGCATCATCCTCCCACTCCAGAGTATTTTATCAAAACAAGAGTGGGTTGGGATCCAATGAAATTTCTCCACCACACTCTCTTGTGTCTATTAGATAGCCAAGATGTGGTACTGATGAGCAAGAGGTTCCAACTACTGACCCACCACCTGGTGAGCAGAAGAATGATGCAATAATAGAAAACACCACAGGGAAGGATAAGGTAGAAAACCTTATCCCCACAGATGATAAATCTTTGACCATCAAAGCCAAAAAGAACCAAATCAGGGCAGCAAAAAAACTGCAAAAAGGTGGGTGAGACTAAGATGAAGACAGACCCAAGGCAAAAGGGTGTATTAATGTTAGCTGGTTTCCAAGTGGTTGGAAGTTCTGATTCATGAAAGGAGAGTAGTTCAGCACTCCTATCCAACTGAAGGATCATAAACTAAAAGGAACGGCTATTAAAGAAGAGAAGAAGTGCAAGAAACAACATCCCACATGTCCCACCAAGATTAAAATTGAGTGCATAATTTATGGCCTGCATAACCATATGGCTAAAGATTGTTATTACACCTAGCAAGCTAACATTATGCAAACAATATTAAGAATGAAGGATTCAAGGATGGTTTCATATTTGGACCTTACTATATGGTCTAAGTGTTAAGGAAAGGAAAGCTTGTTTCCGAAGCCAAGATGATTTTGGAAGAAACTCATTCTTGCGAAAGGAAAATAGCTTCGGATGACAAACCAAAGCACAGACAAAGAAACAAAAATATTTCTTTAGCCTTCCTAGAACAAGGCTACTTTGGATGAAAAGGTGTGAAGACTTCTTCTAAAAAGAAAGAAGCTACGGAAGCAAGTCAAGCTGCACAAGCCTCCTCAGGCTCATCAACATAGGTCAACCATAGGATGGAACAGAAGACCGGCAAAGACGCTACAGCCAAAACCTCTTCTTCACAAACTATAATTGAGCCCCCATGCTTACAATTTGGTTTAGTTATATCACCTATATTGAAGAACCCAAGACCAAAAAGGCTTGGGTTTCCAACAATAACTAATCTTTCACCTTGTGCAGGGACATCCACATGACAAGAATAGAAATGTTTGGATTATGGATAGTGGATGCTCCAGGCACATGACATGGAATAGATCTCTCCTACAACAATTTGAACATTTTGATGGAGGTCCTGTTCAGTTTGGAGGTGAAGCCGGAGGATACATTTCTGGTAAAGGTAGTGTATCTAATGGTAAGTTAAACATTAACAAAGTAAACTTGTGGTGTAGTATGGCATTTTATGGAAGTCCTTGATTTGTAGCTTGTGGTGTAGAGTATGGCATCTTGTTGAGTCCTTTGATTTGTAGCTTGTGGTGTAGAGTATGGCATCTTGTTGATCTTTATATGTAAGCATACACAAATGCAGCTGATCTTGGATTCTCTTGAGGTGTCATAAAGTCATCTTCCTTTTCATAAATCCATTACCTCTTACGTGATCACACATCTTACGTACAACAAGATAATATTCATTATATCTTTCATCATTATTCTCATTCTTTCATACTTTTATCATTATCTTTCACTTTCTACCGAACCAATGTG